>OX439038.1:77143298-77563115 GCA_949317995.1 Acholoe squamosa
ATGTAGTGAAACTGTAGTAGGTGTGGATGCAGCAGCAGCAGTAGCACTAAAAGCGCTCGTGTGACGGACAGTGAGCCGCTCACCACTTCTTATGAACCTTTACTTTTCCCCCTTCCTCCTCCACCAGCAGCCTAATTAGGCCGGGGGCGTGATAGGGCCCACCATGCACCCCCCCACATCCCAACGCGACAGGTATTATTTCAATCCTTAGGGTCCCCTGAACAAGATTCAAGATGTTAACATTGATTATCTTGGATGCACTACCAGTTTTGGCTCATTATCCATGTGCGGCTTCAGACCACTTTTGGGTCAATTTTGATACCATGTTATTTAAGGGGTATGCTCAATCCCCAAGCTCTAAGACTATCTTACCTTGTCTGGATCCTGAGGCTACTGGTCATGTGGAAAGAAGACCTAATAAGCTTTTCATTAAGCCCTAATATATGTGGGCAGATGAGGAGAAGGTCCCTCCCTGCGGGATTTTTAGTACTGGGTTTGGCCAATAGGGGAGATACAAAGGCTGTGAAGGTGAGAAATAGGCCCAAAAAACTAGTCTTATACAAGCCTCACCATTAAATTTTATGAAGTAGAAAACATGCATATTCTCGATCAGGACTCTTTTTAGCATAAGAATCAGGAGAATTGATAAAGATTTAGCATGGAAAAAAACATCCATTACATAAAGCGGGAGATTATTGAAATGGAACAGCATCGTATTGGCTCAAGGTAGTGTCTTTGCGTCCAAGGCAATACATGTGTCATAGTCATCAAGGAATTCTGCAAAATGTCTCATACTTACTCAGTAAGGTTTGCCTACATAAATGATATTAGATATTGTGCTTAGATGGGGATAAGGGCAAGTATTATACATGTATTTGGAACACATTAAGATTTCAGTAAAAAAAGGAACTTTGTAATTTCAATCTTCCATCTTCCCGACTGTCTGGTACACTCAAATCTGAGCTTAAAACAATGTATTAGGGCTTATGAAAAGCTTATTATGTCTTCTTTTTAACATGACCAATAGCTTCAGGATCCAGACAAGGTAAGATAGTCTTAGAGCTTGGGATTGAGCATACCCCTTGAATAACATGGTACAAAAATTGACCCAAAAATGGTCTGAACCCACACATGGATAATGAGCCAAAACCGGTAGTGCATTCCAAGATAATCAATGTTAACATCTTAAATCTTGTTCAGGGGGACCCTAAGGATCGAAAAAATACCTGTCGCGTTGGGATATGGGGGGGGGGGTGCATGTGGGACCTATCAGCCCCCGGCCTGTATATGCAACCCTGTTTTTGTTTATGTTAGACTGACCACGCAAGTTGCCACCGTGTGCAGTGTGTGCAGCAACTTTTTTCCCCCTCCCCTTTTTCCCCAGTGGGTTCATTACCCACCCCACCCTCTGTCAAACTGACCACCGAGTCAACTGTAGCGGTATTGTCCTTGAACGTCATCCTTCAGAAGCGTTCATTCCCCCTAATTTTAATCTTAGAGAGTCTTTCCTTCAAAACAACACTACACCTTTGATAAATAACAGTAAACAATCCTTTTGTCCATCCATAAGAAAAATTGATTAATTGAAGAAAAAAAGACCAAAAAAGCCTCTTGGGTTTATCTTTTACGCTGTTGGTAAAAAATTAAAAAAAAACACCAAAAAAACCGCCAATATAACAAAAAATTAGTTTTTTGATTTTTTTTTGTTTGAAAAAAAAAGCAAGTTTAACAAGACACAGTTTTTTCAAAAATATCTCTTTGGTTTCTCAACCCTAAGTTTCACATGCTCCATGGCTCTTTTTTTTTTAAATTGAATATTTTCCATGTGAGTGTAAAGCACTCTTTCCGCAGGTTAAATTTACATTTTTTTTGCTCACCGTTTTTTTTTAAAGAAAAAAATCTCTTTGTTACTGAAATGGCGTTTTACAGGGCACACAATTTAAAAAAAATGTTTCCAATAGCATGTTGAAACTAGTAGTCTACACCCACCCTGACTGCATGCTGTGCCACCTGCCATTGCCAGCTGTCCTCCAGATCAAGACAAGTGTGGATTTCATCCTTACCTCTAGTCCCACCATAACCTCACACAACAACAACAACAACCACTGCACACGGGTCCCTGCTTGTATAATAAACTTCTTCCACCACAACCTCTTTGCAATGTTAAGTCTATGGTGCGTGCTGGCATATTTTGCCGAAATGTTAACTCTATGCCGACCCCTCTGTGTATGTCAACTTTACAGTGTCGACTCCGTACTGCATGCTATGGTTATGGTAAGGTATTAAAAAACGTTTTCCATCACGTTGAAAACTAGTAGTTAGTTTTCATTCTGTTTGCATACTGGCATAGCATTGACCTTTTCCACCAGGAACAATATAAAAAGAGAAAGAGAGAGAGAGAGAGAGAGGATGGTTTGTTTTTTTCACCAAACTACAAGCACTACCACCTGCTTCCTGGCTCACTCATTATTGACCTTATCCCACCACACCATCACACCGTTAAGCTCCCATATCATATTGTTTAAATTAGCAGTTTTACACCCTGTTTACATGTTACACGCTGTCCATGCCACTGTGCTACATGCTCCTTAATCAAAAAGCAGCAGCAGCAAAAAGGTGTTGCATTTTACCTCCGTGGTTCGTTTTTACATAAATTCTCCATGAATGAACCCTCAAAATGTTCCAATTAGTCTTTTACATGGTGCACTTTTGCCATGGCACGAGTGCCGTATGTTTCAGGATTAAAGCATAAGTCTCCAGTTCCATGCATCATAACAGTCACCCACAACAACTTGTCAGCATCACAACAACTGGACACTGCTCCATCCATGTATAATAAACAAATTCTGCTTCCAGGTGTAAGGCGACAAAGTTTACCCCCTCCCCTACAACATAACATTTTCCCCACCGCAAGGTCACAAAAATAAAATACCCTATATAACCCTAACCTACCTACCTACCTACCTACCGAACTACCTACCTAACTACCTACCTATCCACCCACCCACCCACCCACCTACCTACCTACCTAACTACCACCACAACAGGAATCATTGAAAGCGGATGTTAAAAGAGGAGATCAAATGTCACTCATTTGGTTTGACTACAGCGCAGGATGAAGGCCAGATGAATGCAAGATGAAGGCAGGACACTGAGCATGACACAGGAGCAGAGCCAGTTGGATACTGGTTACAATGCCTTCACACATTTGCAGCACTGGAACGGAACTACACTGGAAACGCACTGATCACCAAGCGCACATGTGCGCAGAGAGAGAGAGAATTGGAGAAGTGATTTTAGTGCTTTAGTTAGTTTATTTTTGGTGCTTTTAGTGATTTAGGAGAACTACACTGTGGCGACAAACTTGTATGTGACAATGTGTCTTGCGCTCGGACTGTAACAGTTAGGGTACGGACCTCCTAATTAGCTATTAGGATGAAGCATACTTATATACCCATTGGTCATGTAGGACCCACAAATAAGGTGTGGACTAAAGTAAAAAAATAGAAAGCAAACAAAGTACACCATCTGTTGTATCTTGTCCAATTTATTCTATTGCTACAAGCTGTGATTTTTCATTTTCAAATAAAATAGGACATATAAACCGCTTTTTTCCCAACATAAATGTAATACTGTGTGCTTAGATGGTTAGTGTTTTTGGAAAAAGTGCAAAGTGGTGGCACCTAGTGAAAAGCAGATGCGCTAACGCTGTTTACACACACAGGTGGCGCACCACTACACCGCAATTTGCCACACCGCCTAACCCACCTACAACCGCCACCGCGCCTACCCTATATAAGATGCGCGTAATGTTTCCCGCCCCATCATAACATACCTACCATCATGGAGAATTACCTTCCAGATAATTTGTTATTGGAAGTAAGCAACAGACTGCCTATGGCAGAGTACACTTGGCTAGGCGTTTATTTAGGACTGAGAATGCGTCTCATGGAGTACATGAAAAGTGAAACTAGCATTGGTTCAATAACCAGAGAAATGCTAACTTGTTAGTACAGGAAAAATGTGCATTGTATGTGGACGGAGTTAAGAGATGCACTAAGTGAGATAGGACGTAATGATTTGGAGGAATACTGCAGACAGTTCATGGCATATCACATGGCGGATCATAGTGAAATACCTGCAGAGGAATGGAAAGTAGAAACTTTGTTTGTTAACCTTGCACAGAAGTTGGCACGAGATTGGAAAGAATTGGGAGTGGCTTTAAAGATAAGTTTTTCTGAGTTTAACCTCTGCTCTACACCAGTTCACTCCGATAGAAGTGTACGAAACCCTGTCCTTGAAGTTCTTCAGGTGTGAAAATACAAGAAGATATCTCATCCCAACAGTTAATTGTGGTGTTAAACAACATGGGTCGTGCCGACATAGCTCTTTACGTAGAAAGTTTAAGGGAGGTTTCAGCTAACTTAAAAATCATCACTACTATTGAGGTTTATGCTTCCATTCACCATGGATCTACAAGAGCTAACACCTCTTTCTGTTGCAAATGTATCAAAATTAAAATATTAGTGAAAAAACCTATGTTGTTTTGTGTTAATTACACCTTTCATTCTTTAGGTATCGAGTGTAAAAACATCACTAGTATTTTTTTACCACGAGGGGGCTCCACTAAAACCTGACTATAAGCAGTTCCAATAACATCCACTAGGTGTCAGGTGCAAGGGTAGCGCTAGTTTTTGTTTAATCGCAAGAGGCCTCTACAAAAACCCAGCTATAAGCAGTTCCAATAATATCCACTAGGTGTCAGGTGATGGTTGCCATGACAACTACCTCTCAGCCAATTAGAGCTCAACAAACAAGGCCACATGCCCATATATGGTCATGGGCGTGGCTTCCAGTGAAATGCTGGCTTCTGATTGGTTGAGAGGTCGAGGTCAAAATGTCACTTCCGGTTCATAAGTAGGTCAAACAGATTTCAGTAGCTGTAGCTATGCACTGAGTTTACCCCTATATACTACTTTCATATTTGCAAAACTGGTATGTCGCCGGTCCTGCATTCATGCATCACGCTGCCTCCATGGCCAGACAGTTGATA
Source organism: Acholoe squamosa (assembly GCA_949317995.1). Classification (NCBI taxonomy): domain Eukaryota; kingdom Metazoa; phylum Annelida; class Polychaeta; order Phyllodocida; family Polynoidae; genus Acholoe; species Acholoe squamosa. Next base: position 77,148,352 of record OX439038.1, read on the forward strand.
AGATCCCCAAATATTAGAGGCATAGGAATCGCACTGTCATCGAGTGTGGGGATGGGGGGTCTCTGAGGTCCCTTTATTGCACCCCTCTCCTTTTTTTTCTTGATGCCCCTGGTATCGGTATTGTGCTTCAATGCAGTCAGTAGGCCTACTGGTGAGTAGACTTGCATTGGCACATCAGAACGACCTAGGGGCATGAACCCAGTTCCAGACATCATGCTCCCCCTGACGAGTTATGCACACCTATATACCCCTCCAGGTCTCTACCTCGTCCCTCTGTTCTCTAATAGCGTCAAGCAAAGTCCTTTTATTCCCAGTAATCATCTTAGAGTTTTACCACCGACTTGAGCCGGGCGCCTAACGTGCTTTGTTGTAGAGGAGCTGTCGTTGGGAGGCTAATAACGCCATCCCCCATCCTCCTTATATATGACATACTACTCTGTGTGTAATGCACATAATATAATAATTTCTTCATTGAAATTGTCTCTATACCGTTATGATTTCTTTCCAGATATCTTTGTGTATCCATCTCTCGGTCTTTACAATTCCAAAAGCCTGTTTGTTTCAGATTGTCTGCATACATCTCTTAACCCTTTTATGACGATGACGATCCTTTGTGGGTGTATCGACCCGGTAGGGTCGGCAACATGCATGAATGTAGCCCTGTTGAGTTACTCATTCATACATTTAGTGTACATATTATAGTGACCCTCTGTGCACCCTGTTCCTTCCTGTCTGGCAATCTCTACTCCTGGTTAACTCGGTACCTGCTGTCTGCCAATCGCAATCTGCCTCTGTATCTCTGTTTTCCCACCCTTTCCGTCCCCCTTGTCCCTTCTTCCTTCCTTTATTCCCTCCCTCTATTCCTCCCGTTTAGCCATTCTCTCCCCTCCCCTCTTTCCCGTCTCGTGTCCCCCTGCTAACCTCTAGAGACATCTCCCCCTCCCCTGCATCCCTCCTCCGCTCTCCTTTCCCTCTCGGTACACCAGTCTGCCTACTGTCTTCCTCCTGTCAGTGCAATCTTTTGTCCCTCCCCATCGCTCTTAGGAACCCTTTTCTTCTTAATTAATTCAATCATAACATAGCTCTGCCCCCCTCCCCTGATACATCCCCCTAAGATCAGCCTCCAAAGCACCCCCCGCCAACATGTCCTTTCTTCCGTCGCTCCTCTGCCCTATCAGGGCAGTCTCCATGCTCCACACACCCTCCCTTGCCCTCCCTCACGCACACCCCTTCCCCTAGCCTCCTTCAAACCCCCTGTTGGAGAAACCTTTTCCCTAGCCAAACCCTCACAGCCCCCCCCCCCGCTTTTCTTAATTTAACTCTACCCCCTCTTTCACTAATGACCCCCCCCCCCAAGATCAGCCTCCCAAGTCCCCCTTTTATTTCCTCTATAGCTCTCCATCGTTCCCCTGCCCTTCCCTCTACGCTCCCCCTCCCCAACCCTTCCCTCTGCCTATCAGTGTAGCCTGTTCTCACGACACTCCGTGCTGAGCACACAAAGCCCCCTTCTCCCTAAGGCGCTCCTTGTATATACTAGAGCCGTATTGATTTTGGACTGAAAACAGCTGTACCATGTTACCTCTGAGCTGCTCACGTTAGGGTGCTCTGACTCTTTAAGGGTCGCTGTGGGAATGCATCATGCCCATTGGTAGCATGATGCACCAATGAGCAGACTCGCCAGCACTTCAATGGTGCATCATGCCGACCCTCCGGGGCCTGTTTTAACCCGGTAGGATCGGCATAATGCATGAATGTAGCCCTGACGAGTTATTGATGAGGGCTGCTTTCATAGATCATGGCGACTAATGGGAATGATACATTAATAGATTAGTGGCATGAAGCATTAATAGATTGGTGGCCCTTAAAGAGATAAGGACTGAGGAGCAGCTCATGGGTAGGTAAGGAGGGTTGAGCCGTTGGGGAGCAGTAAATACAGCCTCATGGACCACATATAGAGGAGGAGGCTACATACACTGCTTCCCAACACTGTAAAATAAATGCTGTCAAAAATAACTATGGTTCTCCAGCAATTTTGGTACAAAACTGTCACCATACATTTTCACGGAGATTCCTCATAACTCAGTGCTTTACTGTACTGCCATCTGGGGCTTCATTGTAGAAACTACACTGCTTCAGTGGATAACAAATATGATGAATAACTGCAAAGTGTACTGGTAGGTGTAACAGTCATTTTTTTAGTGAAAACCCAGCCAAATCCTTTTTATGTTATAGTAATCCAATGGGAACAACTCATCAAAATGACATCTTGATAAATCTATGTAAATCTCATGAGCTTTCATGCAAAAATTACGTAAATACTTATATAAGATGTGATCACTAGGAATTAGAAAGCATGCCTATTTCAAAATTTCTGCTTCATCACAAAAATGGCTGAAGGGGCGGGGTGGGATGTCCTCCCCGAAGAAAATGTTCAAAAACGTGTCAAGAGCTATATCGTACAAGATTCCTAAAACATAATTATTAGACTTGTAGTGGTAGGAACGGGGAGTGTGCAAATACAAAACATTTTGTAATATATATTTCCCAAATAGGAATTATTTAATAAGTAATCAAATGGGCATTTCACAGAATCACGATTGCGACCCCTAGGTAACTTATCTAAACCTCGGATATTCATTTTAAACACTTTCCAGGAAGGCCCAAGGTTGTTATTCCTGTTCCAAGGGGACGTCAGCGAGATATTGCATGGGTAGGTAGGATACATATATATATATATATATATATATATATATATATATATATATATATATATATATATATAAATACACGAAACCTTTACAATGCATGATGAACTGTTTGAAGTAAACGCTCTTTTAACCCTTTAAGGGTCACTGATGCAGAAGTGCATCATGCCCATTGGTTGCCATTATGCACGTATGCTGCCCTGGTGAGTAACTCGCCAGGGCTACATCCATGCATCATGCCGATCCTACAGGGCTAATACACTCCTGGAGGTGCGGAACGATGTGCCAAGATCTGACATGATGCACTCCCCCATCCGTTAACCATTCTTAAGGCCACACGATACTTCAACAAATTAAGCCCTATTGGGTTCCTCCCCAATTGTTGTATCCCTCCAAATGGGGCTTGGAGGGTCAACAAATTCCGCCCCGGCTTATGTACTGATCAGCCTGGTCCAAAGAGTACCAAAAGCAGGACACAGGCTTCCCTAGCCCACTTAAAAGGGTCTATATCTCCTCTTTCCTATCCCCTCAGGATGTGTGTGGTGCACATATGCGCGGGCACTGACACATTCCTCTGTTAAATTATCAACCTGTGAAGCACGAGATAGCCACTTAGTGCCGCTAAAGTGCTGTAAAAAAACAAATCAATCAATCAATCCCCAATTGTTGCATTTATACTTCATTCCAAACCTGGAATATACACTGCATTGATGCATCATGACGACAGAGGAGCGAGACCCTGAATGCATCATGCAGCACATATGGGGACTTTAAAGTTCCTGAGGTAGGGTTGGGACGCCAACGTTATATTACAGCGTCAATGACCCTATCTTTAATCTTAGAATCCAATTATAAGTCCACAGCAAATTGATACCCACCCTACAGAGAAGCATCCCCTTCTCCGATCTGAAGCCGCCTCTGGGCTGATTAGGTGTACCTGACAAGGATAGGACCTCGCTGTTGCCTTCTAACAGTATAACCCTTTAACAGTTTAACCCTTTAACAGTTTAACCTTCTAACAGTTAACCCTTTACTGGCTGCTAATGCAGGAGGACATCATGCCCATTGGTCGGGGAGGTTACAGCAAGTTGCCAGGGCTGCATTCATGCATCAAACCGACTAACAAGAATAATGCATTAATGCACACGGAGTAATGCATTATTGGCCTTAAAGGAGTAAAGGCGATAGAGCGTACTAATGCATCATGCATGCTGACTGATTGTCGTGATGCATGAAAGCAGCCCGGGCGATTCTACACTCAAGGGCTGCATTCCTGCATTACCATATTCATTATAATAAGGTCACCTGCTCTAATAAGCGCACCCCCCCCCCGCTTTTCGGGATATAAGGGCACCTCCCTGGTATCAAAACGTGCAAATTGAGAGAGAATCACAACTTTTGTTGTACTTTTTATTACTGTAGACCTCTGTCAGAAGCATCTGCATGAGAGACGTTTTATGATAGTTATTTCACCTCGAATGCAAAGGAAAATAAATAGATACATAAATAACGGTGGATGGGGGTACCCTTATTAGGATAAATTTTTGTATTAAGGTTTTGGGCATTTTATGGATCATTTTCCACACCTGTGCCCTTATAGGACTCAGTATGGAGGCCTAGTGGAGCTGCCATTTTGAATTTTGTTGGTTGAGGTAAAACCCACTGATAACACATACCATGATGGGTACCTTGTCCCTGGTTAACAACCACTTCCAGGGACATGCTGGTCCCATCTTATCAGTGTGTGTCGCTGGGACCAGCTCCAGACCAGCTAGTGGCCAAAAGGGTGAATGCGCTTTGCTGCCCCTATGGAATGGATACACCAATGCAGTACTGGTGAGTAGCCTGGCAATATTACTTTACTATATTATGCGACAAAGGGACATGTACATGGAGGCATATTGTGGCCCTTAAAGGGCTAATTAGCTAAGTATAATCTCTAATTATTTCTAGTCTTTGTTGCATTTCTTCACAAATCTCTGCCATAGGCTATAAACCATGTGCTTATTTCCTTCTTACTTCTCCAGACAAGAGCACCACTATCCTCTTTGAGACAAGAATTGGAAGGCGAGTAGGGTAGATTAATCACCCTTGTGATGTCCACATTGTACTTGTGATGGCCATAGTGCCGATACGTACATGGATTGAATTGTCTTTTCTGTCCCTTCTGTAAGCATTGTGTGTGTATACATAGGCATGGGCCCTCATTCCCATTCATGAATCAATGGGTGTCTTATACATAGTTTTCTTGCCATGAATATGATATAAGCTGTCGAATTGGTGATAGTCAATCGTCATTTACTCAGTCACTTTCTCACCCACTCACTCACTCACTCACTCACCCATTCACTCACTCACTCACTCACTCATCCACTCACTTACTCATCCACTCACTCATCCACTCACTCACTCAGTCACTCACTCACTCACTCACCTCACCCACCTCACTCACTCACCCACCCACTCACTCACCAGTCACTCACTCACTCACCAGTCACTCACTCACTCACTCACTCACTCACTCATTCACTCACTTACTCATCCACTCACCCATCCACCCACTCACTCACTCACTCACCCACCCACCCACCCACCCACTCACTCACTCACTCACTCACTCATGCACCACTCACTCACTCACTCACTCATTCACCCCTCCCTCCCTCCCTCCCTCCCTCACTCACTCACTCACTCACTCACTCACTCACTCACTCTCACTCATTCACTCACCCAGTCACTCACTCACTTGCTCACTCACCCACTCACTCACTTACTCACTCCCTCACTCACTCCTTCACTCCTTTACTGACCCACTCCTTCACTCACTCCTTCACTCGCGTATTCACTCACTCACCTACTCACTCAGTGGCATCACGTGGCCCTTACATAGTTAACCCTCCAGCTTCATCTGCCTGTTCACCTGTCACATGCTACAAGACTTCTTGTACACACTTCCACGAATTGCCACAAGCAATGCAGTGCATGCGCTCTAGGATTTCGCGGAGTGGTTTCCGGTTTCCCTTGTATTGCTTTTTTTTTAAAAAATTGATCTCGTGCCAGCGCTGTTCAGTCGAGCTTGCGTGACATTCCCAGAACAAAAGTCTCTAGTCTGGCAACCCGGGATCATGAAGAGAATGGTGGAGAGGGGTCTGAAAAGAGTGAGGGGATTGAAGGAGCACGCTGAAAGATGGTGAGGAAAGCCAGGCTTGGTGGGTGTACGTCAGCCTGTAAGGCCTGCATGATACATCCAGGTCCATGCTAATTGTTCATCATGATGCACTGATGCAGTGATGGCCAGAAGGCTCACCACTATATTTGTGCATCATGCTGACCCTACAGGGTTGCGTCTATGAATCACTATGCATCATGTGGTCTTTACAGAGTTGGGGAAGGTGACTTTGAAAACACGCTATACATACTTCCATTAATGTTCTCTTCTGTGTCAAAGTAGCGTCATTAATTGGCATCAGCCTAACCACACAAACAACATGAAACCACATTTTGGCATCCACAATGTGAATATCTATACCGTATAAATAAGGGCCTTGATATAATAGTGGCAATACCTAAGGTTTTGATGTATTTGACTCTGTGCAATCCGATGTACTTGTTGTGCAGACCAAAGTATGGTATGTATCTACCCTGTAGAACCCCATGTCTAAATAACTGTCTCCCCTCTCCCCCCCTTCCCTTATCTGGCCCACTCCGTCTGGATCCGCCACTGATAGAAAGATGATACCTCTGATATTACAACCACAAGGGCCACACATCCCTTTGATATCCAATACCTTTTGGTGGTCAATTATGCTGGCGGGTAAATTACAAGTATTCATTCATTGGTTATTACAATCTTGTGGATTGGGACAACATAACAACAAACTTCACCAGCACTGCATTGGTACCATAAAGGCCAAAGGACACAGCACACAAGGGTCGCCGGAAAGGGAGGGAAGCTGGACCCCCTCACACTGGGAAGGTCCCCTATAAACCTCAAGTTTAGCGCCTCCCCAACCGAGACCCCCCCCCCATCTTCTCCCCATAAAGATGTTCTTCCTACGCCTATGAAGCCTGGTTTGATACACCAAAGTCCAAAAGGATTCAGAATCCAAAGATTTCATTCAAACCACAGAAATCAGACTACATACCGATACACACAGAGATAGAAAAGAAAACACAGACACAGTCCTCCTTTCTGCACATGAGAGGAGTTAGGCCATGCAGCTGTTGGCCGGAAATTAAGAGAGGAGTGAGAGAGAGAGTGTAGTGTTGACATGTCTGGTGGTACTGTGGAGCAGCTCTGAGCAGCTCTGTCACTACATGTGCTGCTCTATGTTCTCTTCACAATGCCCCACCCCTCGAGCTGCTGCCTCTTTACAATTTAGAGGGGGGGGGGGGCTTCATATCATATTGTTGACACGCTGGCAAGAGTAGCTATTTACCATATCCGTTACAAAGGTCAAAATTTCGGAAACTTTCAGTAGTTTTAAGTAGATTTTTCTTTCTGATTTACCTTTAAAAGCCATGGAGATTTTATCCTGACAATGGTATGGTTTTTGTAAGCAAAATTTTAGGGGGTGCTTGATTCTTCTTTTGCAGATGAAACCACAGCAACCCAATTATCTTTCCTAGTGCACTCTTAAATTTTGTGGGATATTCCCCAAAATATCTTGAATTTGCTTTTGGGAAATTATGAACCTTAATCATGCTATTGTATTGGTTTTCATAGGTACCAGGACAACAATATCAGAAAAGAGTTGAGTGCCCTCCCCCCAAGTCCACCTGTACCCGCCATGGTATTGACCGTCACAGGAGCAGCTCACGGCTCCTGACACCACCACATACCACCCACTCACAATGTATCAAAAGCTCAGAATAGGATAGATATGTGGCAGGGTCTGATTTGTGCTGCTTGATATGGGTCAGCTACACTGCAAAAATGGTGTTTAGATCGTAAGCATAATTCTAAACATAATCACGTTTTTCTGAACACAATATCATCCTAAACACATGAAAAGTGTTCAGAGAATGACATGTTTAGCTAATTAATGTGTTTATATTACAAAGTGTTTAGGTTTATGCTGTTTTTTTTTCTGATTTGAAGAATTTTGCTAAGATATTCGATTTGCTTCTCTATGCATACTATTATATTATATTTGGGGATTGGCTTATGAATCAATTTAGGTTGAGGAACCTTTGCATCATTCATGCCCACTTTCTGAAGGGAATATGTACCTTCATCTACAGGGACAGCTATATTGTCTAAGTATTTCATCTATACTGCATTGAACCCATAGCGCACTAGTGCCAGGGCTCCATTGTCCAATACAACAACAGAGACACAGAAAGGCTTTTGCCTTATATATTTTTTTAATTCACAAAACGGGTGTCCAAGCACTAGTTGCTTCCCCCTGGTGCACTAGTAGCAATGCCATAGGGTGTAATTGCATAGCCTCTTATTGTTAACATAATATACATACTGTATTAGGCAAAACTGTGATTTATGAGAATACTGCAATATATTGTAACCAAGCAATAACAGATGACTGCATGCAGAAGGTCAACTATAGATTAGAGCTGCCACCTGGTGTATATTTTATGTCTAAACACCAAGAAATATTAGTGTTTAAAAGCTAAACACCTAGATTTCTGTCTGTTTACAGTCTACACATGTAACCATGTTTAATATATGTGTTTAGTTGTTTAAAATTCAAATGTTTTAATCCTAAACACATGGTTGGCTAAACACCTATTGAACCAAATGTTTAGATTTTAAACATGTTTAGACCCAACATGTTTGAAGTCTAAATGCCATTTTTTGCACAGCTTTTGTGGAGGAAGGGAGTGTTTTCTTTTTATCAACAGGGTTGGGGAGAGCACTTGATAAGATTTCGTGTAGATGATTGAACTTGTTCAACCTTTTAAGGACCGCTAAAACATTTATGCACCATGTCAAAAGATGTCAGCCATTGTGAAATACTCTCCTGGGTCACACTTATGCAACATGCAAACCTCAAGGGGATAGTTCACTCCCAGAGGTCGGCATGATGCTACAGTGAAGGGCAGGTGAACCTACTCAGATATTACATGTCTGCATTGCCGATCCTTAAAGGAATTCAAGGTGCATCAAAGACCCAGCGGGCACTCAACTATTTTTGATGGGGGGTGTCAGGCTGGACCCTTATCAGAGAACGAGCAAAATTTGTACAAAAAAAATCACATATTTTGGCCGAAACACAGGAGTTTCTTTGCTCAAAAACAGACCCTTGTTAGGGGGACTTTTCTTTAAAATGGCACCCTTGTTAGGGGGATTTTGGTCAAAAGGTACCCTTGACAGCCGCACACCTGTGGTAGCGAAACATATGAAGTGCCCCCTCAAAGATCATGCATCTCTGCCTTCATGATGCCCCAATGCAGTGCTGGTGAGTGACTCACCAGCACTGCGGTGGTGCATCATACCAGCCATCCTAGAGACAGTATCAGCTCCATGGAGTTGCTGTGATGCTCGCCAGGACCTCATCTGTGCATCGTGATGACTAATAGGCATAATGCATCAATATTGTATATTGTCGTGCAGTGCGTAATTCCTAAATGGCCATTAATGCATTAATACATCATGCACACTGGGCGTCAATGCCTCATGTCAACCCAACAGGGGCTTATACCTTCCTCGAGGTTCATCACGATGCTCCAATGAACAGCTGATAAAGTGATGGAGAGCAGCACTTCATTGGTGCATCATGACGACCAATGGACTGGATGCATCCCTACACCAACGGCCCGTAAAGGGTTAAATATGACAGGGATGGCAATGTTAATCAAAGACAGAGACAGCATAACGCCAGTGAAGCCGGACAGAACCGCCCTGAATACTACTGCTAATTCGACAGGCACTACTAATAAGAATAAGAAAAGGCTGTCCAACAATAACAGACAATGTCTGAATCAATAATGTCGGCGTGCTCGTATTATGAGAGGCCTTTAATGTGTCTCATATTAAAAACGGTTGACGATGGAACATGTACAATTTGTCTCAGATAATTATAACCTAATTGGGGAATTTATAAACATTTTACTGCAGTGATGGTAAATTGGACTGACCTTGAAGGGTGAAATACTGTAGTGCTTTTATTAGAAGACAATGAATTCTAGAAAGATGATAGTAAATTGGAAGGATTAAGAAAAAAATTCCAGTAATGATATATTGTATTTCTTCGGGTATAAGCTTGAGCTGATATGAGTTCTTTGTGATAAACTAACCAGGCCCGTGTATATGGGACTAGATCTCAGCATCAACGAAGTAAAACAAGTAAACGAAATAAATTCCACCGAAGAAGAGTTTGATCAAATTATGTTGAATAGAATACCACTGTATTCAAGCAGTGGTCTAGTATACATTTACTAGGTCTTTGTCTACCGAAAGGAACCCTATGTACAATATCTACGTCACTCTATGTCATTAGTAATGATGTAATTACTACCTTATGGCTCTAGATGCCTAAAATGGACATAGAAACAGGACAGTTTGGACCAGTGACATGGGAGGTGGATATTTTCAACTGGGGGACGTGAATATTTATCAAAGTCTAAACCAGGACATGGACATTTTGTTAAGATCGCCATGGGACATACAAAATAAAAGAGTGGATCATGACCGAAGGCTGGTTTGATGCACCAATGAAGTGTTGGCAAGTCTGATCGCCAGCATTTTATTGGAGCATCATGCCGACCCTCAGGGAGTGCATCAGCCCCATAGAGTCAGAATAATGCATCATCATGAGAACCAATGGGCATGATGCATTATTGCATATGGTAGGCCTTCAGAGGGTGAAGGCAACAGTATAGCCCTATTTCTTGAGGAAATAAAGCAGTTCCAAGACTCCACCAGCCTGATCCAGTTTACAAAAACCTCACAGGTCAAGGCTACAAAGAGACCCATACCCCATGGCCATTATCGACTTAAATCGGTCTGCGCTTAAGGAGTGACTACAAATGATCAGGCCTCGCTACTTTCATAGCGGGTTATAAATAAAGACCGGCTCGCGTGTGTTCAAATTGCTTTCATGCGCTGCAGCAATATATTTTGCTCAATCTGCACATTAAGTATTCATCGCAGGAAACATCTCAGCCCTTCAGCCAAGGGGCGCAGAGTGAGAAGAAAAACAGACCCAAACTAATCATATTCACCAGGTCTATGGTTTATTCATAGATATTGTAGATCAAAAGAAATAGGGTCCTTACTTTCTTTTAAACCCCTTTAAGAGCTGCATGGTTATACATACATACGTTTTTTTCTTACAGATACAGACCCCTGCATTTCTTATGATGCACTATTACAATGCTGGTGATTTTACCCCCCTCCCCTGTACTGCAATTATGCATCATGCTGAGCTAATAGGGTTGAAGCACTCCCAATGTCTGGTACAGGATGATGTACCAATGAAGTGCCTCAGACCAGCATCACAACCAAGTACCATGAGACTCTTAAAGAGTTAATCATAGTAGTATCCACGTTTTTATATTCCATTCATGTCCAGTTTTCCTTTGAGTCACATTCCCCTCATCCCATTGGGTCAAACAGCATTAACCAATCAGCAGAGGGGTGGTTGTCTAATTAAATCATGATAAACAAATCTGATCCCAGCCCACACATCCCCCTAATTGCATCCTATGATGGATGGGCTAGTTAGTTTCTTTTAGCATCTGGTGAATTAAATTTCACTCTGCTGCCGAGAGATGGTGCTTGTATCATAAAAAAGAAAAGAGAGAGACCCACCTATGTCGCAGTGTGCAGCGGTTGGTTGTGATTTAGGTTTTAAGGTCCAAATGATGCCTCGAGGTTCAGGTTCTTTGCAGCAATACAGTGCTGGAGAGCTGATTCACCAGCACTGCATTGATGCATCATGCTGACACTAGGGGGCAGTATTGAATCTGCAGGGTTATCATGATGCATGGATGCAGCACTGGCGATTCACTCACCATGGCTGCATTCATCCTTAATTAAAACAATTGGGCATCAAGTGTTATAAGCAATATGCTGTCCTTAAAGGGTTAAGATGGGAAACAGAGGGAGAGGCATATGGAACTGTGCTCTAGTTTAAGGGCCACTAATACATTGATACATCATGCTCATTAGTCATTATTATTCATAAATGTACATTGACATGCATGCATCATGCCGACCTGACAGAGTAGACACATCCCCACAGGGTCGACATGATGCTCTGATGAAGTGCTGGTAAGTGTGTTCACGAGCACTTCATCGGTACATCAGGAAAACTTATGGGCAAGATGCACTCTTGCAACAGCGGCCCTTTAAGGGTTGATTAAACCCATCCCTCGCCCCCCCCCCGCTCCCTCCCATCAGCACCCTTTCAATCCCCATCTCTTTGCTTTACGTACACTGTATACATCACAGTTGGCCCACTGTAGAGAAAGCAGCAAAGCCATAAAAGACTTCACAGCGACAGATGCCACTTTAACGCTACTATAGCCCCGCCATAATTTCTCCCTGGCTGTAATTCCTAACGCATCATATGGCTTGACATTTATTGCCACTTGCTAACTGTATATAATGTGAAAGGCAGGGTGTTAGGTTGTCATCTTATCTTATGGTCTGAGGGCTTTATCATATAGAAAGAATTAATCATGAGCTGTCACTGTAGCTAATTGTTGGAGATTGAATAATTTTGCACTGCTTTATAAACAGGGAAGATGTCTCCGTTTGCATATAAATATCACAAAGGTATCTAGTTAATTATACACTATATTAAAATCCGATGTTTGTATCATGATTTATGAGATCTAATTTCTTGACTGGTTTAGACTACCGTATCCTAGGAGCGCGTCTCATGTGTATTGTACTCAACCACAACTATACTCGTATTGTGATTATAGTTAGCTTCTTGAATATATATGGTATTGCCCAGGCTGAATAGCTCTACATGGTATTGCATGATGGGTGGCAAAACCATAAAAAAAGGCTGTGTTTCAGGATGCATTGTTTATAAGGATAGAAAAAACTATTTTTGAGATGATTTTAGAAAAAAAATTGATTGACTCAAAACTCACCTGGAATGGTTTAGCATTGATCTTTAATTAGGTATTCAAAATAAGAACAAAAGTTCCAGGTATGTGCTGCTGCGCTGTTGGAAAACTGGCTCTCTGGCAATTTATGGACAAATATTTCACAGCTTTTTTTTTTTTATTTTTTTTTTAACAGAGATTCCTTGTAACACAGTGTTTTACTGTACTGCCATCTGGGTCTTCATTGGAAAACTACACTGCGTCACTGATTTACAATTTACTGTTTAATTTTACGAGGATACCTGGTTGATTCAACAGCTGTCTCTTAGAATATGTCTACTAGGCAGAGCTGAATATATTAAACACACATTCTTACTAAGCCTAAATGCATTTACAATTTTCTGTTAAAAGATGTTTTTCTTGGCATAGAAGATGGAACATTGGCACCTAAAATGAAAATGATTTAGAAAAAAAGGTAAGCAAACAGAGAAATGTTCTCCATGGTCAACATGTCAAAGACGATATCTGCCTTTGGCATTTGGAAATACCCATAGATACAACCAACATTTCTTTCCTCTAAATGTGACGATATACTTAAAGAATTTTACCTTTTTTTCATCAATCACTTCCTTCAATTCCTAATAGATTTCCATTTCAATTGCGAACTACAGTCAATGATTTTGAACCTTTTTTTCAATATACCTTTCCTTCGATTTCTAAAATTGTTTTAGGATATTACCTGTTTTATATTGTGACAGACAGGCACATTGATGTTTGGGAGTTGACCCTGTCCCAGGGGGAGCAGAGCGACTCAAACGGCTCAGAGCAACTCCAACGTGTTGACGGAATCAATTATTGAAGGCAAGGCAAACCAATAGTCATTTTAAACGTTCAATAATAGATATGGCGGGTAGCTTGGTCTGACAGTCACCGGCTATGACACCACGAAAGGCACATTAAATGTCCTGAATTGATTTCTGTTGCTGGTGAAAATATAAATGGGCAGAGCAGTGGTGAGGGAGAAATGGGATTTTTTTAAACCCCTCGTGGGATTTTGCCTTGTTAATGTATTGGGGTGTAAAGGCAGCATGGCTTATACCAAGGAAGCTGATGCAATTATTGCAAAGCATGGAAAATAAAAAAAAGATGCTCTTGCTATGGGAATATATAGGTTTGGGAGAAGTTATATTGGAGAACAACATCTATCATGCTTTGCAGCTATGACTTGGTGCAGTTGTTACTGTCAAAAGCATTCAATAGTTAATGTTAATCCTTGGAGAAATCCTGTCCAAGATTCTGTTCTGCCGATTGCCCTTTTAACAGTAGCAGTAACCTTGAATAAATGATAAGATAATTCCTTATGATCATCACGATTGAATTCACAGTTATGGTGTTGCTTGAGTATGCCCCTTAGTATAAGGGAAACAATAGAAATAGCTGATGGCATCATCTAACTGAGCTGGCTAATGTTAAGGTAGAAACTATGTATATCTGCCAAATGCTATACTCACAGTGTATTTAGTCTTGTTTTTATTCACATAAAAGTGTAACCAGTGTCAAAAGAAGACAGTTCAATATAGCAGAGTGACCTAGAGATATCAATTGACCTTTAACCCTTGAAGGGCCTTATGATGCCTCCATGTTGCCAATAATACTCACCAGCACTGTAATAGAGCATCGAGCCACCTTTAGCACCGTATCAATCTGGCAGAAGCCCTGACTGCATTCATGCCAACTAAAGACCACCGTGTATATTAAATTATTAAGAGAACGAGTCTTTTTTTTTATCAACGCTGTTCTGATATCAGAGACGCTGTAACACGTACAGGTAGACTGGGGGCTTCGTGATGCTATGGACTGCGCCAAAATAGCTTTGCTCCTCATAACCTGTGAATAGGAGTGTATTTGCTTCTTTTAAGGTTCAGATTTAACCAAAAAATGGGGGCTTAATGAAGGGCGTCATTTTGAAGCCCCTCAATTTCGAAATCCTGGATCCGCCACTGCTGGGGACTCTGATCTGGGCAAAAATTTTGTCGTTTCTTAACACATCCATGTTCTAATCACTGGCCCTACTTTAATATTGTGTTGTTACTATAAAGACTCTCCATACACCAAGTGTACCTGTAGGTGGTCTTATAACCTGCTGCTGTGTATACAGACTTCTGTCTACCTATTCCCTTCACATCCCCCTCCCCATTACACATGGGGGGGGGGGGCACTCAGTTCTGGAAAGAGTACCGATGGCAAAGGTTTACCTCTAGAGTATAGGTGGTGAGTGCTACAAAAACACAGGGCATCTTATAAATAGGGGGTGCAATTCTCTCTAGACAATGTTCTTATTAATGTCTGTCGTGGAGTAAATGGTGTATGTACATGGCTCATTAGTTATATCAGAGAGCATTGTCAGTAACGTAGGGTAGGCCTAGTAATCATCCCTATGATGATAGGGGCAGGTGCATCAAAACGTACAAATTAAGGGATGGCGGCTTACTCTTAATTTTGGAGAGGTTAGATCTTTAGGATTTAGGAGCTAGTAGGCGGCAGTCGGTAGGTACTCATACAGAGTGAGTGCCCCCCCCCACCTCCCATGAGTTACTCCCGCCCCTACTGACTCCAATGCTACCTAACCATTGCAATCACGTTCAACTGACGTCGATATTTGCAATATCCTAACAGCTATACATTGATTACCGACTGCCAGCACCTCAAATTAATGTCCTTTATACCTTGTCCACAGGCCTATGCTAGGCGTGGCCTAGGCTTGATGTGGGTGGCATTTAGGGACTACCTGTGGGGTTTAAGGGAGGGGAGGACTTTAGCCATGGGCGAAATGAAAATGGGAGTAGATGTGATTATTATTGGTCTTGTCTCCCCATTGGTTTAGGACTCGTTATCGAGATGAAGGTCGGCTTCACCTCTACGACGTGATCGTTATTTTGACTGTAGTTATTACCAACAGTTCAACACAAAATGGCACACAATTGAATGTGATTCATCATCTGCCTTTCATTTAAGATGTCAATGATAAATTCAGTGCAGGAGGGCATTTCTCAGTTGTGTTTATTAGCATCAACAAGAAATGGCCTCCGCCTCGTAATGAACCTTTTGAACAGCTTTTTTATTTGTTCAATGCTATGAGAGTGGATGGACGATTTGGAAAGGACTAACTTAGGATTTGCTTAGAAATGCTATTAAAGACATATCATGTATCCCCTTTCTCACACTATTTTGCAGGCTATCATAATTATATTCCCTTCTCTCATCCTAGCATTCTGTACACTCTAAAAGTAACTGTTGAATCTATAGTAGAACTAAACAGTGAAAACCACTGTATCTGTAGTACAGTGAAGTAGTATAGTTTCTACAATGAAGCCCGGCCAAGCACTGTGGTACAAGGGATATACGCAAAACAATGGTAGATATCTGGCAACTCTTGGACAAGGATTTTGCAAGGATTTTGAATGCTATTAATTTGATGGCATTTTTTTTACAGTGTCCCATATGTAGGTTATCACGTGTCCCCAGCCCAGTGTCACCCTCCAACCCTGGTGAGTGACTAACAAGATGACACCCATGTGATATGAGGGTTGATCCAAGCATTACCCGTAGTAAGCCAGATGTCATGGCAAACTTAGCACTAACCCTTCAAACAGCAACATACTGTTATAATGCACTAAATAATTCAATTATCCAAAATACAGAATAGCCTCCTTGTAACGCTTGTTTTTTGCCTTAGCAAGTGTCCATGCTGACAATATGTGAGAGGTGTTGTGGTCAAAGTGTGCATTGTGGCCATTTTGTAGCATCTTCTATGGTCATTTTGTGAGAGGGGTTTCTATCAAGGTTTCTTATGTGGACACCTTGTGCTGTGTGGCTAAAACGCAGCATACCCAAAGCCTAAATTTGATACATGAAAATATCCATTTAGCAGTTTACTCGCAAGGACGGCATTCATGCATTATTCAAAATATCTTTCAGAGAACAAATATACTTTTCTTTGATTGAAGACATTCATCTTGTTTCCCCCCTCTGTTTAATCAAAAAATGAAATCAAACAGATAAGCAAAATGGCTCTGTGAAATGTTGTCATTTTACTTATCTCATTAACTTTTTATGTATTTTATTCATAATTCATTCAGAGGTCTGACAGTTTATAAATGCTAATCTGGGTCGACCAAGCCCTGAAAAAATAACGATAACTGTTCACTTGGACGTTGCTCCCAGTATCATGATATGAAAGTTTGATGGTAGAGATCAAACACTGCCAGGGGGCAGAACCATTACATTATTCTACTCTTTTTTTTTTATATACTTTAAGACTCTGTATATAAGCCACCGCTTAGA
This sequence comes from Acholoe squamosa, assembly GCA_949317995.1. Classification (NCBI taxonomy): domain Eukaryota; kingdom Metazoa; phylum Annelida; class Polychaeta; order Phyllodocida; family Polynoidae; genus Acholoe; species Acholoe squamosa. The sequence goes on from OX439038.1 coordinate 77,165,424, forward strand.
CAATTCCGAGTCCCATTGAGGCTTATAGACTATTTCTAAACTTAGTGTGTGGCTTATATGGGGTTTCATCTATAATACATGGATATATAGTAAGGGATGGCAGACAAATTATGCTGCTAATAGCGAGGCCCCCAACTCAGGATGTGGCTCATATGCGGGTGCAGCCTATGGGTGAAAATCTCAGATCTGCACCAGCTTGGTAGGACAGAGTGGAACGGTGTGTGATTGTCCCCTCTGGAGCGCTACCACAAAGTGTCAGATTTTGACTTTGCATCCAACTGATGCTCACCATGACAACTCTGGCTGTCAACCAATAGGATTGCAGCATTCAGATCTATACTTCCCACAATACAACATGGTACATTGACACTCTCCAAGCAGATATATAGTGATTCTATTATGGGTAACTCTCCAGGCTGAGGTTATGTGTGTGAGTGGGAAGTGGATGGTGTCACCACCCCAAATGCCTTGTGACCATCCGAAAAATCACAGGTCTTCCAAGGTTGGCCTGATATTAAATATACTTAAAATTCTCACAGTGCTTAGCAACCTACACCATATTTTAGCTTATGAAATGGAGAAAAAAATAAGATAGGTCCACATCAATATAGTCAGGCTAGATTTTGCGCAAATTGCCATGGTAACCAGGTAGTGCTTTTTGCATGGTGAGGCCTGATCAGCGCATGAATACACATAAGGAACACTTCACCCCATAAACTTCCACTGAATTTATGTTTTGAACAATAAATATTCTGGGACTATTGAAACACCCCTACTCATCATTCTGATACCAAATAACAATGGGTTTGGCCCCTCTTTCCCTTCCCTTGGGGCCAAATTCCTCAAAATAACTAAGTTCAGAAGGGACTATTTGGCCAGTAAACCCGGAAGTGGTCCGATTTAGGGTGGTGACACCTTAACAGAAAAGCTGGTTTTGTTGTTGCCATGGTTACCAAAAGACTCCTTCATAAACAAAACATTTTGAGGACCCTCAATCATAATTTGTCCCCAGATTCTACCTAAAAACCATATTTTATTGGTATTTTGGGCCATTTGGGACAGTGGTGTGATGTGCGTAGACCAAAACTGCCCTAAAAAGGTTGTTTTTCTAGCTACAAGTTTTTAATCTGACATAGAGTAAAATCTATCCTGACTTTGTTATGGCAAATATGCATTAGAAGACAGCCCAGAACATCCATTTTCTCCAGTAATATGCCACTAAGCACTGTGAGAATTAGGGAAGTCAGTAGAATTGGCAAAAAAGCCCTAAAACAGGCATTTTCAGGGCCAAAATAGCCAAATTTGACCCAAAATAGGCCCCTTGGAGAGGAAACATGTTGTTATGTTGCCATGGTAACCATAACAATCAATGGAATTCTGGGATATTTCACCCCTGGAATGTACCATTATATAGTGTCATGATATTCGCTCCTTTAAATGATAGGTGAGTTAATAAAATTACCCATTTCATCAGATTTAGTTAGGAAGTGAAATTTTCCTATAAAATGCCTGTAAGGACTGGAAAAAAGGGAGTTGGTTTCAAGGTCTAATTTTTGTGAAAATTAGACATTTTTAAGGCAAAACTACATGAAATCCTATCATTTTTGGACGCGAATCCCATATATAAGAGGTGCCCAGCACAAACAACCAACACTTATTGTTAAAAAAATGTGAAAAGGGCTCAAAAATGCCCGCCTGAGTGGCATATGTATTAAAATCAGCTTTTCCTTTAAGGTGTCACCACCCCAAATGCCTTGTGACCATCCGAAAAATCACAGGTCTTCCACCGTTGGCCTGATATTAAATATACTTAAAATTCTCACAGTGCTTAGCAACCTACACCATATTTTAGCTTATGAAAAGGAGAAAAAAATAAGATAGGTCCACATCAACATAGTCAGGCTAGATTTTGCTCAAATTGCCATGGTAACCAGGTAGTGCTTTTTGCATGGTGAGGCCTGATCAGCGCATGAATACACATAAGGAACACTTCACCCCATAAACTTCCACTGAATTTATGTTTTGAACAAAAAATATTCTGGGACTATTGAAACACCCCTACTCATCATTCTAATACCAAATAACAATGGGTTTGGCCCCTCTTTCCCTTCCCTCGGGGCCAAATTCCTCAAAATAACTAAGTTCAGAAGGGACTATTTGGCCAGTAAACCCGGAAGTGGTCCGATTTAGGGTGGTGACACCTTAAATACAGACAAAATGGGCCCTCTAGTGGGCTTTATGTTGTGTGGTTTCAAACTGAGTGTCTCATCAGGCGCGAATGGTGATAGATAATGAATATAAAAATATATTTTTTTTGTATATCCATCAGTTGTATAATGGTTCAGTATTAGGAAATAATAATATTATTTTGGAATTAATACTAAAAAATGTCTGTATTTAAAATAAATCATAATTTTAGATTAATGTCAAGGTGGCAGTCATTTTAACATAAGTGTTTTGGGTGTAAGAGTTTTAGGGTGTTGAATTAACGCTAAAAAAAACCCCCCAGTGCTCATTGACCATGGGGGGTATATATCGACCAAATGGGGGTTAGTCCCAATGGGGGGCACTGGTCTGAGTGGGGCAGTGCTATACTCTTACATGACTAAATCAGTGGAATTAGAAGTGGTAGGACATTATCCCTATGGATTTTAGGTCCATATAGTTCCATGTACATGTGCGGACCCGGCAGGTTTTTGTATTTTTCAACGGAAAAGAATGTGCTGGGTTGGCTATGTACTGGGTTAGTCCAACAGGTTGAGCCCTTTAGGTGTGATGCTGCTAACCCTGTGCATCCACCGTCTCTCCTCTTGGTCTCTCTCAGTGTTACCCTCCGCGGTCTTGGGAGGGTGTTTGATAAAGCTAAGGACACTGATGGAGACTCCCTTGTCCCATCCTAGTGGGTTTTCTTGAGGGCAGCAAGTGAAATGTCTGGCTACAGTAGTGTCCTCATGATTGTCAATGTCATTTATATGACGACCTAATCTATCAAGAAGTCTCCTTTCAGTTTGACCCACATATTGAACGCCGCAGTGGTTACAGGTGATTGCATAAATTATGTTAGCACTTTGGCAGTTAACATTATATAAGGTTCTGACTTTTCTACCCGTGGTGTGTGAGGTTATATATCCCGTCTTATTGATTTTAGGACAATACTGGCAGGTATTTCTACGGTTGCATGGGTATTTCAGTACGTGGGGTCTCTTTTTTGCTTGGTTGGAGCTTGAAGATGCTCTGACCAGCTCATCTTTGAGGGATTTGTTTCTGCGTTTGCCAAAAATGAGTTTTGCACCATGATAAACCCTAGTGACTTTGGATTTTAGCATTAGGTCCCAATTTTGTCTAACTATATCCTCAATAGCGGGATTTGAGGGGTTATGTGTCATGATGCAGTAGACAGCCTTCTCTCTGTCTTTAGGCTTCTCCTTAATGGTCAATAACTGTGATCTGTCTTGGGTTTCTGCTTTCATAAGGGCATTGAAAATCAGATTTTTGGGATATCCTCTGCGTAAGAAGTGAGTGCATAGAATGAGACCGTTTCTTCTGAATTCAGAAACAGTGGAGCAAATGCGTCTTACACGTAGAAATTGAGAATATGGGATGCCCAATAGGGTGTGTAGAGGGTTCTCAGAAGAGAACAGTAGATAATTGTGACTGTCAGTGGGTTTGCAGTAGAGGGTAGTTTCTATTTGTCCCACTGGGTTCAGGCGAACCTTAATATCTAGGAAATTAATTTCGGTGATAGTTTGTTCTAGAGTGAATTTGATGCTCTCATGACAGTCATTTAGGTCTTTGACAAACTTAAGTAATTCGTCGGGTCCATGGGTCCAAATTAGGAAGATATCGTCTATGTATCGTTTCCAAAAGAGCGGGCGTGGGCGGTATGTGTATACGTATCTGTCCTCGAAACTACCCATAAATGTTGGCGTAGGAGGGTGCTAATTTGGTGCCCATGGCAGTGCCACTGACCTGTAGGTAATGTTTATTGTCAAATTCAAAGTTGTTGCAGGTCAGTACCAATTTTAGTAGTTTGGTTATTGAATAATTGGTGGGGTTTTCATTGGGGTGCCTGTTGATGGACAGTGTCCTGCCTACTGCATCTATCCCCTCAGCAGTTGGGATATTTGTGTAGAGGCTGGTGACATCTAGGGTGGCTAAAATGGTCCCTTTTGGTAGATGGAGATCTTTGATTTTATTAAGAAAGTCTGTACTGTCCCTCAGGTGTGATTTTAGTTTGCCAACTAGTGGTTGCAGGAAATGGTCTATTAATTGAGATATCCTTTCGGTTGGGCAACCATTGGCTGAAACAATTGGTCTACCAGGGGGTGGGAGGGTGTTTTTATGTATTTTGGGCAAAAGGTAAAGTTTTGCTGTGCGTGGGTCAGGGACTATTAAGTAATCCATAACTTTTTCACTAATTTCGCCAAATTTGAACATGTCTGAGACGGTCTTGTTAACTAGAGCGCTGTGGAAGGGAGTTAGATCACTTTCTTGCAACCTGTAGAAGTGTCTGTCATTTAGTTGACGTAGGCCTTCTTTAATGTAATCTGCTCTGTTTTGGATAACTACTGCTGAGACTTTGTCTGCCTTTTTTATTATTATGTTGTTGTTTTTGGTGAGACTGGCTTTAGCTTCACGTTCAGTAGGAGTTATGTTGGAGCGGTGGTAGGGTGTTATTACTTCGTCATCCAATTGAGCTTGGTTGAAGAAGCACATGTGTTCTACAATAGGGGGGCCTATGGGTTTCCATTTCGAAGGGTTTTTGAATTTATTGTCAAAGAAGGGTGGTTGGACACGAGAGAGGTCAACAGGTTTTGGTGCCGGCTTCTTTTCATTGAATTTGGCAATTGCAATTTCCCGTTTAATGCTAAGGTGGAATTTGGCCAGATCTTCAAAGAGGATTCCTGGGTCAGGTGGAGGGGGTGTACATACAAAGGTTAAGCCCTTAAGTAATAGACTATATTCCCCGTCCGTGAGTTGATGATCTGAAAGATTAACAACACCAGAAAAACTGTTAAGAGTTTTATTATTACTTGTGGAAATGTTAGAATTACCGTTTTCATTCTGATAGTGGAACAAAGGTGGTAGATAGTCAATGCATAAAATTGCAAAGGCAATGATGAAGTCCAAGTCCAGAAATAACTCATCTGATGAGTCATGTAGGATTTTTGAATATTTATTATGAGATAGGTAAGAGTGGTCTTCAGTATGTGAATTGGTTATTAGTGCCTCTGTAGTAGTTGGCGCAGTTGGGCTAGTTCTGAGGGGGACAGGTTGGGGTTGCTGGTGCTGCCCCCTCGTTGTTGGCGCTGATTGCTGCCTCGTCCCCTTCCCCGGCCTCGGGTCTGATTGGTTACAGGGGCCTGTTCTGTAGGGCGGGGGTTCCTGGGGCGGGCCGATGTTTGGCCTCTGCGGTTCACTCTCTGTGTCCTCTGTGGTCTTGTAGGAGATGGGCGGTTCCAAGCTGTGGCAAAAACCTGCCCATTGGTGGGCTGGCGTGGTGGGCTAGTGTTCATTTGCATCAACGGGGATACTTGATTAAGTGAGTTATTGTCCCTGTTGATGTTCATCTGCACTACACCACTGTAAGTGGCAGCTTGGGGGTTGGCGGTAGTGGGTGGCAGGGCCTGTGGGTTTTGGTCTGGGGTGGTGGTGGTGGTAGCAGTGGGGGCTGTGAGGTTGGCAGGGTAAACTGGGCGGAGATTGTCAGGAATACCGACCCAGAGTGCCTCTTCTGGGTTCTGTTTGAGGGCCTTGGATTCCTCATTCAGCTTGTGGTTAAGGTCAGCGCTTTCATGCTCAACAAGCTGACGAGCCAGAAGGCTGGCAGAATTGAGGTCATAGTGACCAGGTTGACCTGGTGCAATGGTTTGACGTCCATAGGCGTCCACCACTGCTTGCCAGTAGGAGTCACTGCTTACTCGAAGGGCACTGGATCTGTCGTCCAAGATGGTGGCGATAGTGGTTAGGGTGGAGCCTGCCTGTTGTCTACGTAATGTGACTAACCTCAGTGCTCCTTCTATGGTGGTGATCAGTCCAGTGGGTGGCAAAACTCCCCCTGTCCACTGGGGGAATCTGCCTTGGCGGGCCATATGTCTAAAATAGTCCGCTCTTATTCTGGAGAAAGCTGAGCGTTGGTAGATGGATCTGTATAGCCTCCAACTGTCTAAGGCCTCAGGTAATATTGAGGTGTAATAGGCTTGTTTGAGGCCAGTATTCTCCAGATTGATTGGGATGTGATGGGCAGGAGTGACATCATGAATGTTAGTGGTGGGTATGGGTGTGGGGGTTGGTGTGGGTGAAAGTGGAATGTTAGGGGGGTTATTTGCCCATGGTGGGTGGACAGTGTTGCCAGTGCTAGTAGTGGCGGGCAGGGGGGCAGAGTCGGGATTGGACGGGTCAGTGAGGGCTGCAATATCTATTTTAGTATTGGATAAGGCCTCCGCCATGGACCTGAGGTCAAGAGACCCTACCTCTGGGTCGTTGGCGGCTTGCATGATCCATTGAAGAAGGACGGCCTGCTGAGTGGTGGTCAATTCTGAATAATTGGCAGCTTGAGTGGTTGATTCTGCCTGTGGTACAAAGACAGGATTGGAGAATGTTGAATTTGAGGTGTCAACACTCTGTACTCGGTTTGTGGTACTTGGAATAGGTGCCGTGGTGGCAGCTGCCGTGGTGGATGACCTCCTTCTGAAGAAGGAGATTATTGGGGCAGTTCCGTGTACTGTAGTAATTCTGTGGCTGGAGAGTGGTGCAGGTGCTACTTCATTTGAAGGGCCAGCTACAGGTGATGCCGGAGTGACAGTCAGGGTGGGGGCCGCTGTAGGTGATGTGGATGTGTCCATTGCATCCTGAAAAGTGACAGATCTAGCATTAATGAGGTCATAGTGTTCATTCATGCTGAAGGATATCTTTAGGGGTACCCTTTCTGGTCGTTTTGGGGTACCAAATTGAGGGATGACAATGGGGACTTTCGCATCATGAAGGTTTTTATTTTTATTATTTTGGTTCAGAGTGGGGGGGGGCGGCCTTTGGGACCAAATTGAACATTGGTGTCACAAAGTGACCCAGGGAGCTGTGGGTAGTTTGGAGTTGCGGCGGATTCAGGGGTTTTAGGAAGTTGAATAGGGCACAGGGAATTCGTGGGGGGGGGGCCCAGTGGTTGCAGGGGTGAGAGAGTGCCAGGGGCGGTTGCTGCATGGGTAGGCCCAGGTGGGGTATTGTTAGGTTGTGGCACCAACAGTGTTGGTCGTATTGCGTCTGTAGTGACAGGGGGTGCCGCCAGTGGTGCATCAGGTCTGAGGGGGTTAAAGTGTAGGGGGACTTGGTGCTGAGTGGCGGTATTCCCTAAAGTGGGTCGGGAACTCCCCGAGGTGGTGGAGAATCCATGATGATGTATGACCCGTTGGGGGTCTGTGGAATGTAGGTCATGCATGGGTTCGTTATGGGTACATTAAGTGTTTTTGGTGCAATGGGTCGGGTAAGTGGTACATTGACTTGTATGTATGGTCTCTGGGGGTTGTGGGGGTTGTGGGTTAGTGTTGTGGACCTATGAGTGGTTGTTATCCAGTCAGGTGTGGCGGGAAAGGAGCCAGCGTGTAAAGTAGGTTGGGGGAGTCCCCCGCGCAGGGGAGAATCCGCGATCACGTGGGTCAGGATTTCCGTCCCTGCAGTGAACAGCGGTGGCTGATTTTCGCCTGCATGGTTGTTTAAAGGAAGTACAGAGACCAGGGGAGTGTTGTGTGGATTATTGGTGGACAGGGCGAGAAAGGTAGGTGTATTCTGGCTATAGATTGCTATAGGATTGTTAAAGGTACCTGCCTCAGCGTTGGTGTCCGGCCACCAAGTCGGGTCAGCCGAGCGACTGGTGATTACATTCCGGTAGGTGGTTGACTCAGGGTCCTGCCAGAATTCACGCTCCAAGTTGCGTACGGGATTCTGTGGAGGTTTTGAAAGGTTTTTATTTGTCAATGAGGTAACAATGATTGTATCATTTTGAGAAGTGACAGTGGGATTAGGGTTTTTATTTACTGATGCGAGAAGCCGGCTTTTGCTCCGTGTCACGCGGTGAGAGGGGGCGTGGTTTGGGGCGTGGTTTGCCTGGCAACCAGATTCATTGTTGATGACAACTTCCGGGTCAATCTGGGTCAGTTCTGAATTGTCGATTGGTGAAGGGTTAATTAGCAGGTGTAGTAATATCTGGGTGGGATTGGCTTTGGTTGATAATGGTGTTAAGTGTCTCTAAATGATGCTAATGAGTCACCCGAGCTACAAATATTATGAGTAGTTGTTTGGTCTGAAACTATTGCAATAACAGTGAGAAAGAGAGGGGAGAGGGGGCAGAGGTAGGGAGAGAATATGGAGGTAGAGAGAGAGTACGAGGAATGGGTTATGTGTGGGAGCGCTTGAAGAGACCATGCGTGTGTGTGAAAAAGAGAGAGAAAGAGGAGAGTGCACGGAAGAGAGACAGAAAAAGAAAAAAGAGGGGGCAAAGGAAGGAGAAGGAGGGAGAGTGGGTGAGAGAGACAGAGAGAGTGCGAGACAGAGACAGAAAGAAAGAGAGAGATTTTTTAAAATATCATCATGAAGACTACATCTCCCAGAGAAGAAGTGACAAATAACTTCCACACAACAGGATTCCTGGTAACTACAACATTGCTAGAACTGAGCCTGACGCCGCCGGTTTCAGCACTAGTCGGCAGCACATTAGTGTTTGATATTTTTGTTATGAGATGGAAGGAGCACTAGGAGGAGGAGACCCAACACCACTAACAGTCCTATTAGTATTCCTGATGAAAGCAGGTAGTGGTGTAGTGGTTCGTCTCGTTAAGTTAGATTAAATCATAACGAAGAGAGAGAAAAGTTTCCGGGTAGGCAACCGAGCTTTTATTTCATAGCTTGCGTTACATACGATCACAGCCTCAGAGGACTACATGCTGCTAGTGCATTCGGTTACCCTTTCGGGTAACAACCTGGTTGAGCAGTGGGTAAACCACTACTGAGGAACCTAGGGCTAGGACCAGCCTTATATAGGGGAAAAGCCCGCGAAACTCAGACCGGCCACGTGACGTGTGGCGGACGAGTGGTAGGCCCCCTGGTGTAGTGGATACGAACCCAGAGGCAGGTGCTGCCACCTGCCATCCGGATTCCCCCACCACACCCGAAGGACCTAGGTCTGAGTCTCACGGGTGCATGAACGTTAAAGTGTAAAATACCATACCCCTACACTGCCCCCCTTAGACAATAACTTGGGGGTAATTAAACCGCAGTGTATTAATAACCTAGTAAGTGATTGTTTACAATACTAAAAAGGGGTATTAATTACACTTGCTCGATGTGAAATAGGCTATAGTATAAGACTATCCTATTTCTGAAAAATTATACAATAATAGCATCGAGTGTCGTTCATGTTATTTCCATCACTAGCTTATAACAACCATAAATGATAAATATACAATTATCACAGATTTATAGTAACGTTTTGACAACAGTAGGGTCCTGAAAAGGACCGGTGGTTGTTAACAATGATCGTATTATGGTTATTGAACCCGGAAAAAAATTTTCGACTTTTTAAATTAACAGCTCTGTCTACTTTACAGAGTGAATTAAATATTAATGATCAGATATGGACAATTAATCTGATACTATATGAACACAATTAGGTATTAACCTGAGTAATACAATAATAAGTTTAGAGAAATCCGTTGGACCTTCTCTTATTTTATAGAAAAATATTTATACTTTTGAGACGCAGCTCAGTTTATACCTTAGTGTTTTATATTTACAAGTTACAGAAGAATTATAGTCTCTTAATATATTGAGACCAGGAATGACCTATATAGACAGTATAGGTCTAGGATTACCTTAAATAACATTTAGGATTCGCAGATCCAGTATATTTATAGGTACCCTTATATAATAATATATCTTTATAAAAGATATTATATAGTTATAAATACAATTTTACATACAATATAATAATATCAACAAAGTTACTTGTTTTCATGATTGGAGGATGTAACAGGAGTCGGATGCTGCTGATGGCTTGGTATGGGCGAGCTGAACCCTGATGCCTGTAGTGCTAGCTCACAAATAGTAGTGGTGTAGTAGTAAATCCGGTTTGTAGTTCAAAAGTCCATATTAGTGTAAATTGTCCATGATTTTATAATAGGCACAGTCATTACATTGTGGCACAGTACAATTATGGTGTTTACAGCATTCGTACTCCTCCTCCAGAGTGACTTGTTTGTTTTCTCCTTCTGTTTTCAGTTTTCGGATTAGGGTACAGTTTGGTACCCGAATCAATACGGGTTGGATAAAAAACGGTTTCTTATCCAACAATGTATGGGTAATAGAACCCCGGGACACACAATTATGTCCGATCTTCATGCAACAGTTTTTTACTGTTCCATGTTCTCCTCGGGTGGCTGGTTTGGACCCGGTTGTTGAGCCAGTGGCTGAACAGGGGGGTTCACACCAGTTCCATCCGTAGGTGCCAATGCGGGGACAGCAGGTGTAAGTTTCACCTTTTGGCGTGCTTCGAACAGCTTCAAAGCATGCTCAGGTGTACCGTCCCAGTTATCCATGATAACTCCGAAGACCTTGAAGAACTTTTGCTGGTTCTTCATGTTCGTTGCTCGTTCTAGGTCGAGCATCTGAGAAGCTGTTTCCTTCTCGGATAGGGCCTCCTGCCGCAGATTAGCAGCTTCCTGCTTATCTTTGGCAACATCCGCTTTGATCTGAGTCGAGATTCGGTTGATCTCTGACTTCTGGATCGCGTCAATACACTGGAGAGTGCTCGACACGGTCCGACGATACATGTCCAGGTGGAGGTTTTCCAGATGGTGCTGTAGCGTCTCAAATTGTCTGCTCTGGATATTGCAAGACAATTTGTCCTCCTTCTTGAAGAAGGTCTCCACTGTCTGGATCAGCTTAGGCCGATGAACCACAGCACCAGGTGGGGGTACCTGACCCTGAGGCTTCGGCTGTGCTCCAGACCCACTCGCAGTGACAGCTACCTGCGTGTGCGAAGAAGCAACCGCAGTAGTAACCGCACTAGCAGTGGTCGAAGAAGGGCCTTGAGTTGGTAATCCCTGAACCAGGGGCAACCGTGACAATTCCCTTCTAAGGTCTTTGGCCGTCAACAATGGTGCGGGTGGACGTTGTCTCACCACAGCACTCATTGTAGGTCGGGGAGCTTGACCTCCTACTGTCGGCAGTTCCTGCTTGACCCTCCCGTACTGATCAAAGATTTGCATCTCTGGTCCGGGTGGGCCCATAGCAGGGTACTGCTTCGGGTCTTTGACATTCAAAGGCGCGTGTTTCCGGGCGGACTGGCCACTCGGTCCACTGACACCAAAGAATGTCGGGTTCTGTGCACCTCGTGGAGTTGGTGCTCGCCCATAATGGGAAGGAGTTCCAGTAGGAGATGGAAGATGTGGCTTCTTCCTTCCCCCATTTGTCTGTCTCTCCAGCGCCTCCAGTGGTGACCTGGCTCGGCTTGGAGATTCAGACGCCTGTCTCTTCCTATCTGCTACAGAGGGTCCCTGGCGGTAATCCCTGCGGCTTCGGACCTGTTCTCCGGATGGAGTTACATAAGCCCCACCACGACGGCGGGCCTTGTTGCTTCTCCATTCGTTTAACAGATCGTACTCCTCCTGAGCGTACTCTAGTTTGCCGGACCCGGGAGTCTGGGCAAACCGAGCCTTTAGTTTCTGGTTAGTACCAGGAACCGTAGGCGCAAACTGCTTCGTACTCGGTGTGAGGGAAGCCAACTTCTCTGCATTGAGGCCCCTAAGGTTGCCATAGAGTTCGGAGTGAATTTTCATCACCCGATCTATGGCTGCCTCCAGGCCCTCTCCATGCGAAGTCACATAGTGCCGGACCATGTCTCCGCGTCGGGGGGTGACACATCCTGTGCATTTAGCACATTTCTTGCCAACCTCTCGGTCGCAGACATATTCCGGCCTCTGGTGCATATGAACCTCCACGAGATGACGAAGGAACGCGTCTTTCTCGATGAAGAATTCAACCTCACCCTCACTTTGAGTACAACGTTGGAAGGGACAATCCTTACGATCCTCCCCGTAGTACTCATCTAGAGCAAACTTGAGCTTGCCCTTCTGGTCATAATTGTACAGACCATTGGGCGAATTCTTAACGAATTCCCAATAGATCCAGTACATATTGGCCGGCTTTCTATCAGAGAGCTTCTTGCGAAGCCACTCCTCCATATCTTCCTGCCCCTCACAGGTGATCCGAGGGGGCAGTCTCCATACGGATTTACTCCCCTTCAGGTGTCCCCTGTGTAGAGGAATGAAGTCGGCAAAGTTGCTATTGGCGTTAGCCCAGATAGCAGCCTCTTGCTCGTCAGTCGGAGTGACATCCACAACTGGGTCAACCGGCTCCTCTCCCTCTGGGTCGGATGGTACATCCACAGGTTGCACAACGGGTTGTTGACCCGCGAGGACCTGGGCTGCAGCATCTTGAGCGTCTCCACTCAAATCGGCCATTACGTCGTGTAGCTTGACGATTGGCACACCGAGCTCAACTTTTACGGTTGGGACAGCCGGTTCAGCTTCTGTATTATCAGCTTGAACGTCTATCTCGATAGGTTCAGGTTTGCGTTGGTCAACCTTCTTCTTATTCCTCCTGCGGGATCTGCCGTTAGTAGAAGTGCCAGGCTCGGATGCGTCCGTCTCATTGCCGGAGACATCCGAAGCCTTAGCGCCCTTCTTATTGGCCGAGCGTGGAGACACCCGACGGGTTCGGGTACTGTCGTCCACACTCGTGCTGGTAGAGGGTTCAATTCCTGACCGCTTCCCTTTACCCTTACCTTTGGTGGGGGTTGTTTTACCCTTTCCACCAGCTGCTTTCTCCTTTACTTGCTCAGTCTTCGTAGGGGTAGACTGAGCAGTTTTAAGGGAAACATCTGCATCAGGTAGGGCCTTCTCAGGTACTACTGCTGCGCCTCCCAAGGTAGGAGCTTCAGCAGGAGACATGAGACGGTCCATCCGATCGGCCATCTTGGCTGTTACTTGCACGGGTGCGGGTCCGGGTACTAACTCCGGATGCGCCAGTGCATACTGTCTCTCCAATAGACGTACTACGAGGTCTTGTATTACCCCGAGTCTGTCTAGTGGAGACACACCAATACGGGCCTCTTCTGCCTCAATGGTTTGAGACGTAATAGGGACCCCTGGACAGTAATCCACAACAGCGTTACCTGCTGCTTCATACTCATCCGCTGTGCTTAACAGTAGGATCTGGTCTCTGTCTATGTATCTAGAGACCTCATCTGCCTTGACACCGGTGTAACCCGTTTTGTCAGACACATAGGAAGGCCTATAAGAGGTATTCCTTCGGAAAGCCATTTCTGCGTCCCAGACGGCTTTACGAAACCATAAGTGGACTACCAATCCTTTGGCCATCTGATGGTAATCCATCAACCAGGACTCCGGAAAGGTATTAGCCCACTGCGGATGAGCACATTCCCAGATTGCGTTGACAACACGCTCGTCAACCTCTCTGGGCGTCCCATAACAGGTGGGTATCAGCATTTCCTCGGAAATTGCTAACATCCGTCCGTCATATGGACCGGCTACATCATGCCATTCGGGACTGTCTGGGAAGGGCAGCTCTAGGTGCATTGGCCTGTCAACCGGAGAAGCAGGTCCCAAAGCACCGAATGAGGTACTCCCACCAAGACGGGGCGGCAGTTGAGGGGGAGGTGGCATCAGAGCCCTGTCAAGAGACTGGGCTCCTGCCGGTTCTCCACTCAAACCTTCGGATGGAGGGGCTACATAAGGCTCACCTACATCAATTTGTTGTTGAACGCCTTGGCGTTCAGGACTAACTTGTCTGGAGTTGTCGGATGCGTCGTAGAACGATTCTACGTCGCTATCGTCTACTCCAGAGAAGTACTGATCAACATTCATTTGTTGATCCATTTGATCACAATCAGCATCGTATTGCTGATCGTCGTATGTATAAGTGGGACTCTTGGGAGAACCACTTCCATACTCTGGCGGGGTGCTGGCACCGGCACCGCCGCCAAGACGGACGGCCTCTTCTGCCATCGACAGAAGTGGCTGTTCGGGGATAAAATATCCCAATCCACCGGATAAGCAGTGAGTACTGCTTACCCAGTGAAAGGCGGGTGCCTTTTAACGAGGGCACACCTCGGAATATGGCTGTCACGGGCTATCAGACTCCAACAAGAGCAAGACCACCCTCGGCCACGTCTTCTTCCTTCGCAGGAATAAGACAATATGGCGGGATACTCGAACTTGAATCGCTGCGCATGATCAAACCGGCGCCTCACGTGACCATTCAAAAATGGGTCAACAACTTTCCCGCGTGCCCTTAATTAGGTCACGCGCCCTTACATAAAAACAATACAATACCCGATCGGTCGTCCGTCCGTACTCAGGGTTCGACTATGACAATTCGCTAGGTATTCTGGAGTTTATGGATAGCATAAGCATATCCACCGGATTATCCGTCCAAAACCATGGGTTCATTGTCATAGGACCTTTTCCAGAGACTCTTGACCGGCTCAAATATACATTGAACTAGGTTACAACATATAACAGTACACAGTACAGGACAACACACTCGTTGTGTTAACAGGCTAGGTTACGGCAGTCTGTAGCAACCTTGGACTGCGTCTAAGAGGTTTTGAGGCCTCTTTTATTGACCTGGTATCCATAAGAGCCTTTTCCAAGGTCTTCTTAGCCTTAGAAGGACCTTTCCTCTTATTTTTACCTGCGCCTGCCGAGACTTTTTGTATCTTCCCCTGCTTTCCGGATGTTACGACAGGGGGCACCACCCTCTTCGGGTCTGCAACCTTCCGTGGCCGCCCGGGTCCTCGCTTTCGGGTCGGTACCACTTCGAGTTGCTTAACACGACTCTGTTCCATTACTTCCAATAGACCATCGCCGTACATTTCGGTGGAGGTATCCCTCCCCCTCCATGGGCGTAGTCTCGCTACATTTGACTTGTAACATTTACCAAGCTGTGATTTAATAATCACTGTGCAATCACTAATAACCTGAGTTATAGTGAAAGGTCCATCCCAATTACTGGCTAATTTCAGGTTAGCTAGAGGTTGGTGTAGACGCAGTACTCTATCCCCTAGATTAAAAAATCTAGCTTTTAGACCTGTGTCATAGCCAACTTTCTGCCAACGCGCAGTTTTCTGCAACTCGTCTCTAACCCTCTCATAGGCTTGTTTGAAATTATCCCGTAGGGATTCTACAAACATCACCTGGCAAGGGGCTTCCGGATTCATTCTTATTACGCCGAACACCAAATCGGCTGGCATAATCAAATCCTCTCCAAAAACGAGGAGATTAGGAGAACAGTTTGTGCTCGAATGCACAGTGCCATTATAGGCATGTACCACGAATTCACATTGTTCATCCCAATCATCCATCTGCTCATTTACCAGAGACTTCAATACTTGGATCAAAGTCCTATTGAATCTCTCTACTTGTCCATCGCTCTGTGGTCTATAGGGATTAGTTCTTGTCTTGCAGATCGCCAGACAATTACACATCTCCTGCCACAGACTAGACTCAAATTCTCTGCCTTGGTCACTATGTAACATGAGTGGGACACCTAGGTGCAGCACCCACCCTTTTACAAAGGCCATAGCACAAGTAACAGCCTTATGATCCGGTAAAGGAAACACTCGGGTGTACTTGGTATAATAATCAGACACGACCATCATACACGTGTTGCCACTAGGAGTGGGGGGAATCCCACTAATAATGTCAACAGCTATTCTAGCAAACCTTACACCAAACAGTTCCTGGGATAATGGCAGCTTGCCTAACCCGGGTCCTGGTTTGTTCTTACAGCACTCGGGACAGGTCTCCACCCATCGGGTGAGATCTGTACTCATGCCGGGCCAATAGTATCGTCTGGTCAGACGTTCTAGAGACCGTTTCTTTCCAAAGTGCCCACTAGTTCTATGTCCATGACAGAAATACATAATATCTCGTCGCATAGCACTAGGTATGACAACTTGCAAGGTTTTGTTCCTATTAGAATGGTTCTTCCATCGAAACAGAATACCATCCCGGACTTTTAGCTCGGCCCATTGAGCTAAGAATCGTCTCATCTCTCTGTTCTCCAATGACACTACGGGTCTTGGGGGACAGATACCCTGATTAAGGAATTTAATCAAACGTGATGTGACTGCATCAGACTTCTGGAACTGCCTGATGGTCTCCAAGGACCAATTCAAGACATGTTCCGGATGGGTTTCGAATGGAACTCGAACCCCTGCCAACACAGCATTGTGTGCTCCACAATCAGTGCACTCAGCATTTGCACATTTCCTCACTGGGATTCTAGACAAAGCATCTGCATTCAAATGCTTTGCCCCGGCTCGGTGTTCAATCTGGCTGTGATTTAGACCGAATTCGGATAGGTGCGCTAACCAGCGACCTATCATCCCCTCTGCATCTTTGAAGTTCAATAACCATCTGAGGGAAGAGTGATCAGTCCGTAGAGTGAAATCACTCCCCCACAAAAAGTGCTTGAACTTCTTCGTATAGACCACCACAGCCAACAACTCACGTTTAGTGGTACAATAGTTTCTTTGAGATTTACTCAACGTGTTACTAGCGAAGGCTATAGGAACTTCGACCCCATCCTGGACCTGAGAAAGGGCGGCTCCTATGCTTTCATTACTAGCATCAGTATCTAGAATGAAATGATCATTCTCCGTGGGGTATCTCAACACAGGTGTGATAGCAAACAAATCCTTTATTTTCATAAAGGCCTCGTCTTGCTCGGGTCCCCAAGGGAATCGTTCCTTTCTGATCCCGGGTGTCCAGTGGGACAAACTCTGGATAGGAAAGGCAACCCTTGAATATCCTGGGATAAAGTCCCGGTAGTAGGAACAGAATCCGAGGAAGGACCTAACTTCTTTCGCATTCGTGGGTGCTTGCCAATTTGACACGGCATCCAGTTTCTCCGGATCGGCTTTAATCCCTTCATTCGAGATTATTCGCCCCAAGTAATTAATAGATCTTTTGAAAAGATCGCACTTCTTGGGTTTCAGCTTCAAACCATTAGTTATGATCCTTTCCAGGACCATACCTAAATTTTCCAAGCATTCTTCGTATGTCTTTCCAAAGACAATCACATCGTCTAGATAGACGAGACATTTCTTCCATAAAAGGTCACTTAATAAAGTTTCCATCATGGCTTCAAATGTCGCCGGTGCATTGCACAATCCAAACGGCATCACATTATACTGGAATAATCCAATATGACTGGAAAAGGCCGTCTTCTCCATATCTTTCGGATGCATACCCACTTGCCAGTACCCGGATTGTAAGTCTAGAGAGCAATACCATTGCTTACCTCCAAGGGAGTCTATAGTCTCATCGATCCGTGGTAAGGGATATGAATTCTTCTTGGTCATACCATTCAATTTCCGGTAATCTATGCAGAAACGGATGCTACCATCTTTCTTGGTCACCATGCACACAGGGCTAGACCAAGGACTGGTTGATGGAATTATTACATCCTGTTCAAGCATTTTAGCTATCTCCTCCTCAGCTACCCTTTTTTTGGCTAGTGGGAGTCTTCTATAAGGAATCTTAAAAGGTTCATTCTCACCAGTGTCAATCGTATGCAGTACTTTATCGGTACGCCCCAATTGTTCACTCGGTGCTGCAAAAGCTTTACGGTACTTGTACAACAAGTCAGTTAGAGCTTCACGTTGTTCATCACTTTCTACATGGCTTTCGGCTA
The DNA here is from genome assembly GCA_949317995.1 of Acholoe squamosa. Classification (NCBI taxonomy): domain Eukaryota; kingdom Metazoa; phylum Annelida; class Polychaeta; order Phyllodocida; family Polynoidae; genus Acholoe; species Acholoe squamosa. Next base: position 77,183,196 of record OX439038.1, read on the forward strand.
CTAGAGTGTCTAGTTCCGGGCTCCTTTCGGGTGGGATAGGGGCTCCGGGTGCCGAAACATGTTTACAGTCTTCTATCAATTCGGATAAGACAACCGATCCAAGGATCGTATCCTTCTGTACATAGACAGTCTTGTTACCGGTATTGGATATAGGAACCACCGTCCAAGCAGCGTTAGCTACTAGAACATCAGCGGATTCCAATCCGATACTTGACAACATGGCCATGTCTGGCTCTACAACTCCAGTTTTTCCTGAAAACTGTCTGTCCGCTCGACATAAGACATCACAGGCTGTGCCTGGTGGTATCTTAACAGTCTGGGCTACACTGGCTACACTGCTTACTTGCCTAAGTACACATTGTACTTCGAGATGGTACGGGTCTCTCACTTCCAATATTCCCCTCTGGGAATCTAACCTTGCTCCATATAATGCAGCAAAATCCAGACCGAGTATACCATCATCCGCGATGTTCGTCACAGTAGGGGTAAGGATGAAGTCCTTATCTTCCTGTAGACTGAACCTCATACATGTTCTACCGAACGTTTGTATCATGCTACCGTCGGCCGTACGAGCATTTCCTTCCGTTGTGAAAGTTTCATGATTCGTAGGCAAAAGATCGTAGAATCTCTTGGCAATACAGGAGTGGCTAGCACCCGTATCGACAAGAAACTCAGCGGATCTACCACTCACAGATACAACTGCGTACCACCTCCTACCTTTCAAGTAGGTAGGACTACTTGCATACTTAGCAAGTTCCGTCTTAGCGCCGAGGTCAAATCCACATCCCTTTAAGAATTCGAGACAAGGATGACCCGGGGGGAACTGGGCACACCCCACCCTGGCCAACTCATTGGCCGCTCCCTCTGGACTGATATCGGGTTTCCCCCTCTGTGTTCTTCTGCCGGTTCTTGACACCTGGTGTACTATCAGTCTCCCCAGCCTCATGAGTAAGGAACTGATCAGGCTCCTTAGCTTCACTGCTGGGCGAAATCGCTAGAGGATTCTTGCCAGTACCGCAAGCTGCGATAGGCTGGCAGTCATGGCAATCACTCACTCTGGGGGTAATCCGGTTGCCATTGTGGACACCCCCTCTCAGTTTTCCTTCTTCACTGAGTCCTCCTTACCCGGATTGCTCCGGTAACGAGTGTTTCTATAAACTGGCTTATCTGCCTCACACTCGGCAGCATAATGCCCAGTTTCCTGACATCGGAAGCATGTCACAACACTCCTATCAGGCTTAGGCCTCCTAAGATTTTCAGTAATCTTCTTTACCAAATTGTTAACCAGGTCCTCTGATAAAGAAGGACCCGTCGTGGGTTTGGTATCGGGTTGAGTCACAGGAGGTTTAGAAGTGATCACTTTCTCCTTGACGTAACCCGGTTTCTTTCCCCAGTTCCGGTTGTACCGGGGGTTCCCTTGGCCAATGGCCCCAACGTTTTCATCTTCGTCAGGTTCCCCTGATTCGGATGAATCGGTTTCGGGTATTCCCTCCGGGATTATCATTGCTGACATCCGTTGGGGTACCTTCCCGGCAAAGATACGGGCCTTTCGATCATAATGATCTAGGGACTGGAACAAATCTGTCAAAGAGGCATCATTCTTCCAAGCTTCACAGGCTACTGTCCTGTGTTCTTGATTCCGCAATCCTTCAATGAATTGTTTAAACATCTCATCTAGGAAGCATTCATCATCTAGTCTCCATTGAGGTCTGGCTTTATGCAACAGTCGTTGACATTCTAAGCCGAACACTTTGGCAGACTCCTTGGGCTTCTGTGTTCTTTTAGTGAACGTCAGCCAAGGGTCTTCTCCAACTATATTCCCATATAAATATGAAGCAATCTCTATGAGTTCATCATACTTCATATGGGCTGAGAGTCCTGTTATTTGAGAATCTCTCCATTGTTCCACGGCTCCTTTTCCGTCGCCTTCCTTTAACCAGCATACTAAATAAGGCAGAGCTTCCGCTTTACCCCATCCATTGCAGTTAAAGACATCTGCGCAGCCTTGATACTCCTCCTTCCAAGTGTTCTTGGCACTAAAGGGGGTAGGTATCTTAGCTACTCTACGAGCCGGATTCGTGGATCCAGTAAGGGTTAAACCCTTACTCCATTCCATGATCTCCGTATCGTCCAGACCTTGATTGTAACAATCAACACCTAAGTTAGCAATCGCTGCATTAGAATCATGCAGCGCTTGTAACCCTGGAGAAAGAGATACTCGGCGACTGAGTCTCTTTTTCCTTGGAGGATTCGTACCATAAGTACTTACAAAGCCTCCGGATGGTGGTCCTCCTCCACCTCCTGATCCCCCTGCTCCGTATGGAGGCACCTGTGAAAAGGTGTATCCACTGGTTTGGGGAGCCGGCCCTGGACCATTGGTGGGTTGTGTATTTCCACCAAAGCTAAAGAAACCACTATTGGGATTAGTGTTTCCTCCTGTTCCATACGGCTGATTTCCATTATTGAAACCAGTCCCACTGGCAGAGGGTCTGCTCCTGGAACGATCGCTTGAGGGTCCGGATCCTTGATCACATCCGGATTGCCCCCCAGCTGTACTGGAACCTCCGGATGCTCGTCCGGTTGTTCCTCCGGACGTGTTCCGGGTGTTACCATTGGACGGATTCGTTCCTGTTTGGGACTGATTCCATCCATACTGGGCATACGGGCCATTTGGTCCCCCTAAAGGTGACTGTTGTGGCCATCCGCCGTCAAAGGTGGAGCTTCCTGCCGAGCGGCTTTGTTTAGCTCCACTCGCAGAATTATCCCCTTTATTTCCCGTACCTAGACCAAGAGGTATAGAGGTATTATCTGTAAATCTAACCTGATGACTCTTTACTCCTTCATAACGAGGTACAGTTGTCTCTGTTACCCCGTCATTGCCCCTCAAAGAGAACATCTGGTTACTTGTCGTGTTTAGGGCAATTCCTGAAACGGTGAAGTCTGATTCAAGAGTGCCTACTGCACGACCAGTATCTTCTAGATACTTTGACATCTGGATAGCTTTAGCCTCCAGTTCGGAATAATCATCCATCATTTTAGTCTGTTTAACAGCCAAATCTGTGGATTCGCGTATCAATTGATCTTTGAGTTTTTCATGCTCATCGGTCTGTTTTTGGTACGTTTCCCGAGCATCTTTGAAGGCTGATTCTATTTTCTTCAGCTCTTCTTGATACTTGCCGTAGGCCGATTGAGTTGAATTTAACTCTTGTTTAGTTCTATTCAACTCATCATACGAGGCTCTGTATTCCAGATCCGCCGTATATAGTGCATCACGATACTGTTCGTGCTGGAGTTGAAAATCTTGCTTTTCTTTCTCCATCTGATCCAACAACAATTGTTGTTGGCGTCTACAACTCTGGTCGTAATCGAGACGTTCCGATATCAACTGTTTGTTTTCAGTCAGAATCTTGTCTCGGGTTCCGGTCAGTGTAATAAGATCCTTCTGGATCTTCTCGTATTCAGCTCTCATGTCTTCAAGCTCGTCCATTTTGTTCTTTTCGAATCCACATTTTTGGTGTTTAATTCGAGAACTGTATGGAGTTTCAAACATACCTGCACTAGGCTTTGGTACCTCAAATGGTAATTTACCAAATTGAGCAGTACTTTTATGCATTGGTGCAGGTTTCGAAGTACCTCCTGGCATGAATAAGGAGTCTCCAAATTCATCCAGTTCATGATGTAAGTTTCTTCTTACATCTTCTAACCCATCAGGGTAGTGTTCTAGTGGATCCCTCCACTCCGTACCTTGGGGTGGTGACTTGATTTCACCATCCTCCATCGGGGAGTCTAGCTCGCGATTTGGGCCATTTCCCCTAACTGGGCTCAGCTCAGTCATTTCTGACTGCGCTTACCCGAAGACCAACTGGTCACGGCACCAGTGTAGTGGTTCGTCTCGTTAAGTTAGATTAAATCATAACGAAGAGAGAGAAAAGTTTCCGGGTAGGCAACCGAGCTTTTATTTCATAGCTTGCGTTACATACGATCACAGCCTCAGAGGACTACATGCTGCTAGTGCATTCGGTTACCCTTTCGGGTAACAACCTGGTTGAGCAGTGGGTAAACCACTACTGAGGAACCTAGGGCTAGGACCAGCCTTATATAGGGGAAAAGCCCGCGAAACTCAGACCGGCCACGTGACGTGTGGCGGACGAGTGGTAGGCCCCCTGGTGTAGTGGATACGAACCCAGAGGCAGGTGCTGCCACCTGCCATCCGGATTCCCCCACCACACCCGAAGGACCTAGGTCTGAGTCTCACGGGTGCATGAACGTTAAAGTGTAAAATACCATACCCCTACAGCAACAATAGAGCTAGCTGAAAGATATCTGTCTTAGCCTAGAGGACCTTGCTGCACTGGGGTCCTGGGAGGAGGGGAGGGGGCTTTGGGTGGAGAGGAGAGAGATAGCAGGGAGGGAATGAGACCGAAAGGGTGTGACCAGAAATGAATAGGTGAGGGGGGATAAAGTCATAGATAAAGAAGGGTGAAAGGCATAGCGGGTGGTAGATAGATAGATAGATAGATAGATAGATAGATAGATAGATAGATAGATAGATAGAAAGGGGGAGAGAAAGAGAGACAGAAAGGCAGGGGAATCTGGGATAAAGAGGGGGAGAAATCAGTGATGAGGAACGAGAGGGAGAGATAGAAAGGTAGAGAAATGAAAAGGGAGAGAGAGAGAGAGAGAGAGAGAGAGAGAGAGAGAGAGAGAGAGAGAGAGAGAGTCAGACAGAGGGAGAGATGCAAAGAGGTTGAGGCACAAAGGATGAGAGAAGTAGTTGGAAGAGAGAATATGAAAGGAGAAATAGAGATATGAGAGAAACTACCGAAATATATGTAGACATAGATACATAGACACATAGATAGCAAATGACAGCAACAGTAGACAACAATACAACACCATGAATTAGGGAGACACAGACTATAGAGTACAGAGTATGTTATAGCCAGGCCCCAATCGCTGTGCTGCCTAATGATAAGAGCCTCACAGCATCATCATCATCAGGTCCCCCTCCTCTCTCCTCACTCCCTCCCTCCTCCACTCGCGGCTCGTACAAGTCCATTTCAGGTGCACGCGTCAGAGGAGTATTATTAGTACAATGTAGACATCTGTCAATTTCCATCAGGCTCCAGCAGCTCGCCGCCCGTATCTGTCAAAGTGAGAGACGGGGCCGCCTCTCGTCCCGTCTTGTAGCGCAGCCAAAGGCCAATCCTTCCGCCGCCCTCCCACCCCTGCCCCCACCCTCCCAATCACCTCCGCCTGCCGCCCTACTATGCCTATCTGCTCTCCTGTGGTCTGTCGTCTTACATGTAACCTTCAGGGGTCTGCTTCTTGACTCTCTCACTCTACCTGTAAGCCTTTTCACCACCCCCTGGTTCAATATGTATGTAATACATATATGTGGCTTCCTGTACTGTTTTATATATATATATATATATATATATATATATATATATATATATATATATATATATATATATATATATAGTTCCTTTTTTTCTGTACTTTTTCTGATTAGCCTACGTCATGACTTGCCTCCAACCCGCCTTCCTACCTGACGTCTCCATCCATAACTTAGCTCATTAGATTTCATTCCTTGGTTCACCATCTCTATTTGTCTCTGTCCCCACCTGCCTTCTTGGTTTCTGCCTCAGGTCCCGATCTACACACTGTACTATAGTTACCTATACTCATCCATACCTTCTTTTTTTCCTTGAAGCTCTCTTCTCAACTTTCACTATGTCATGGCCTTCATGTCCCCCTCCTCCCTGTCTCTCTCACCCCCTGCCCCCACCCCGTGCTCCTCTTTATTTCCCCTGACATTGATGGTCACTCCTTGTCCTATTCTCTGTCCCCCACGTCTCATGCATGCTTTCGCTGTTTCTATCCTTCCCAGACTATCTTTTTGTGCCTTCCCTTCTTTAATTGCTTCCTTGCCTCCCTGCATCCCCACTTTCCTACCCCATTGGTCCCTACCTCCCTCTCTCTCTCTCTTCTCTCTCTCTCTCTCTCTCTCTCTCTCTCTCTCTCTCTCTCTCTCTCTCTCACCCTACCTGCCAGACTCCCTTTCTCACTGCCCCTCGCTGCCTCGGTTTCCTTGTCTGTCGGCCTCCCTGCCTCCCAGCCTTCCAGCCTTCTCCTCCCTCTACCTTCCTGTCTACCTACCTCGCTACCTCCACACCTCTCTACCTCCCTGCCTTCTCTCCCTGTCTCCTCACCTTTTTTAAATATCTCTCTGCCTCCCCAACTCCATGTCTCTACCTTCCTCACCTTTGTCCCCCTACACCACCTACAGCCGACCTGCTATCAGGCCACACGACACTCATGTTGTCACACCAATCCTCTCGGCTCTTCTCTCTCTGCCCGTCCACCTAATGTATACCTGACATTTTGCTGCAGACCATCTTCCGCCCGATGACACGTGTGAGCATCCGGCCTCTCACAATAGCTCTGCGCAGGAATATAGCAGCTTCAAAAGTAGTGCAGCGGAGGGATGGGTGGAAGGGGGGGGGGGGGCTGTGCGCCTCCTCCTGTTGGAAAATGCTGACGCAGAAGGCGGACTGTGTGTGAATTGTGAGTCGGACATGCTGACGACAGTTTGTGTCTTCAGTACTGACATTGTGTGTCTCTCCCTGTACACCCTTTCATTGTAACATTGTGTTTGTGCCTGCTTCTATGCTACTTCCGATACTCAGTGCGTAATTTACAACTCTTTCCCTATAAGGGCATTAGCACATTAGGCTATGGAGGCCGCCATTAGACCCCGACTGCACTATGACTAACACCTTCAGCCCCCGTCTCCGCAGTAAATGCCAGGGATGCTTCCCATTGGTCAATAATACAATAGCCATGTGCCGTTATACGGCACTCATGCTGATGGCTACTTTCTCTATCCTACTGACACTGGTTGCTACCTTTTCTATACTACTGACACTGTGTGCTATTGTTTCTGTACCACTGAAACTAAGTGCTACTGTTTCTATACTTTTTACAGTCGGTGCCATTTTTTTATACTATTCACTCTGTGTGCCTCTATCCTGAATTTACACTACTTGCACTCGGTGCTACTCTTTCATTAGTGCTGACACTATGTTCTAACTTTTCTACATACAACTGAGACCTTTCACTACACTTGTCTTACTAAGTACTGATACTGGCTGGTTCACATCATGCACTAGTAATCCTATGGGCTAATGTTTCTATATACTACTGCTCCTGTATACATGTGTTTACTACTGATGCTGCACGCTACTCTTTTATACTACTTACACTGACCATAACTCAAGATCAATATTAGAATAGAAGAACATGAAGTGCATTGGTAATGGGGGTTTGATAAATTGGGAACATACAGTTTTATGTGAGTTAGACATGCTATAAGGTAGAGGTAGTGATGTAGATATTAGTCTGAGAGACGTTAACAGGAGAGGGTATACAAAGGGTCTCGGTACAGGTGAGAGAAGGTGTGAAGGAGAACATGGAGAATGAATGGTTGAGGGGGGAGGGGAGGGTATTAGGAAGATGAGAAATACTGCTATAACCCTTTAAATGGTAGTACCTCCAGGTTTTAAAATTTCATTGGTGTTTTTTTTTTCCAATGTTGGCAGAGCATGCTGACATTCTGGATAGCATACCGCTTGAACACAGGTCTGGTGAGCTTTTCGCCAGAGCTGCATAGATCTACGTATCATTGAGGCCAGATGGCAGGAGTGTATCAAGGTGTTTGGGGGCATCATGGTTACCCTCCTAGAGTACATCAACCATGTAGGGTCGGCATTTGAAGCATGTTTATATCCCTTGGAGGTTACTCACCAGGGCTGCTTTCATACAACCTGGTGACCATTGGGCATGATGCATTAATCAATGGGTGGTCCATAAAGGGTTCAGCATCAGCCTTTTCGCTATGAGTTGGTAGTGATATGTTCATGGGAGCTGTTCTGTGTTGCTCCATGTGCCTACAATGACTGTCAGTATCTCTGAGTGGGGCCCCTACATAGGGATGTATACAATGTCATGATGAAGGGTGCAGTGGTTACGGTCTGCATTAAGCCTTTAAGTGCCACGTACTGATTTAATGCATCCTTATTGGTCTTCATGATGCAGTCTCAGTGAGATTCTCACCATCATGCCGCCCCTTTGAGTTTGAGGCACGCCCAAAGGGTGGGCATAATGCGCCAATGCAGTGCTGGCGAGCAGACTCGCCAATGCTGCATTGGTGCATCATGCCGACCAAGGAACACAAACCTTTAGACATCATGTGGCCGTAATATAAAGGATTACTCTCATTTTATTGTAAGGTTAGACGTCCACAGTGAGATACTCCAAGGTGAGGAGTCACTCCCTTCAATTGCTCAGACCTGAATAACTAATACCCTGATAAATAAACCACAACTGGGATGAGATATACAAGTCACAAGATGGGGTATGTTCCTGGGGTTAAAACACGTAGCAGTGCATTGTCAGAATGTATTAGGTAAAACACTGAGGTTTATCTGTGCTGATATAGATTACGTTCAGTTTGATCATCATTCGGTCAGCTAACGTTCAGAAAAGGTCGGCCAGCAACGATCATATAATTGCATATAAATGTATTTGATTAGACACTGGTCACCGGGTTTTATGCGTCCTCTTGGCAACAACTTAAAACAGCAATGTATTTGGTATATAAGAGGACACCAAAGTCAACAGGCCGAAAGTTGTGAACAACAGTGGTCATCATTTTTAGCAAGCATGGTATGAGTTTATCCAGTTTCATACATAAAAGCATTTTTATATAGCTTGCAGTATACAACTTACTGATATATTGTACCCATATACTACAAACATAGGTCTGTACTTACGTATTTAGCTGCATGAAAGTATTCCCACCCACATGCAGCTTCAATGGTTTCCCATGAAAAAACACAATAACTAGAGAATCAAAGCAGAACAACAAAGGAAAACTGTTTTGCCTTTCTCCGCAGCCTTTGGAGGGCCTGTATACAATCCCCATAGCGTGCTGTAGTAACGGCTCATTGCAGTCAGGGAAACTAACCATTAAACCCTTCACAGGCCGCTTATGCATCAATGCATCATGCCTTTTGGTTTACATATAATGTTATGTACGTACATGACGGCCCTGCAGGGTTGATACACTTCCAACGGGTCAGCATGATGCTGCAATGAAGTGCTGGTGAGCAGACTCGCCAGCACTTCATTGGTGCATCATGACGACCTATGGGCATAATGTACTCCTGCATTGGCTCTTAAAGGAAAACACCCGTCTATTTTCATGTTAGTGTAATTTGACGGCCTTTATGCCAATAAAACGATTCTGGAATAGTTATTGAAATATGTGTTACTACAGAGGATAGCTGCAGGGTTATCTGGTGCAGCTGATGATATCACAATTGACAAAGTGCACCTGGTAATGCATTGTATTCATATGAAAGGCTTTGAAAAATGTGTTGTATTGATAATAGTGTACGGTACAGGCCTTTGGCACTGCACATGCACCTTATGGTGTGTTATCTATTGACATTTCTTGAGGGACATAGCAGATGATTTCAGAGAAAAGGCTACAAACATCATCTGGTTGCACCTTTACCATGTTGTGCAAACAAAACTGTGATGTATTTTGGCAATTGTGAAGTCATCGGATGCACCAAATACCTCTATAGTAGCACGTATTTCAGTAACCATACCAGAATATTTTTATTTGAGATAAGGGCCATCAAAATATGCCATCATGTAACTAGGGTAGTGTTTTCCTTTAAAGGACATTGCATCATATATTCAATACTCGTCATGGTGCATAAGTGCACTCATGGTGTTAATATGTCAGCGCTTCAATCATACATTGTACTGGCCCTATTGGATTGGTAATACTCCTTCGGGGAGAATTGCCATAATGCCCAAATGCAGAGCTAGTAATTACATCTAGCACAGCTGATTTAGTCTAATTGTGACCAATGAGCATAAACCTTAAGGCATCACACGGCACTTAGAGTTCTGAAAGACCCCATGGAACAGGGCATCAGGGAGGGGGAAGTTTGGGAGTTGATAGGAAGAGGGGGATTAATTTAAAATGAAATATCCATAGCCATAGCCACTGCTGCCCAACCACCCATGAAACACTAGATAACGTTGTGTTCATGGGGGCTCTGCATATCCCCTGTAACTCCCAAAACGTGTAACCGATGGCCAAATTGCGTGCCAGTATTAGCAACAAAACTTTCCATCCCTGTTTCAAAATACAAAAGACGCAGAGAGCATGCGCAGCACACACACGCATGCGTGGTAGATAACTGCCCTGTTGCACAGATGTACTATATTTTTCTGTGAGGAGCGTGGAGGGATGTATTCGTAGGAGGTAGTGAAATATTGCCAGCGCATTGATTGGCGATCCTACAGAGTGATATGTGGTGATGACTGCGTCGGCAGGAACTACTTTTTTCTCGCATATGTGTCTTTTTTCCCCCTTTATTTTCTGTCAGTAGGGGTAGGGCCAAAGGGAAGGACTATTAATCACATTTGTTAGCCAGACGGATATACAAGGTAATTGCTTTCACGTACAGTTGCCTCACATCGTGGCGCCAGTGGCGCCAGTGGCGCCATCACGCATGGACTGCAGATGGCGCCACTGATCATGATGCCCATCTAGGCACCCAAAAAGCATACATATATACATCATGGGGGGGGGGGGGTATGTTTTTACTCAGTAAGCATGGTAGAGATTAATTGCTATGTGCTAGGTGTAATCTGTATCTTTATCAAGATGACAAAAAATTACTTGTGAATAGGACTGTAATGCACCCGCAAATTGGCCATTTCTCAGAGAGGACTGTATTTTAAATTAATTCACTTCTAGTCTTTTATAGGCATCTTAGTACTTTAATACACTGCACCGTTTAATAGTTACTCACTGAATGTTCAATGACAAAATTGGTATATAGCATAAAATGGACTAGTAAAACATACTTGCGTCTCTTATGTGTACCAATGCATTATGAGACACTCAAATGTTATTTCTATGACATATACATTAAAGTCCCCCCAATCCAAACAAATGGTGGAAGTCCGAGGAAACACCTTTGTTGAGCATTTATTTAATGTGGCACCAATACCCACGTGACTGACCAGGACAAAGGGCGCATGCGCCGTCCACACACGAAGGGCACCTGAGGCAGTTAGGAAGTGTCCAGAGCCCCCTACTGGTAGAAGGAGGATCTATAAATTTAGGGACTGAACCAAGTTAATTCATTGGGTGTTCTGCCTAATTTTCGTTGATTCTACATTGCTACTTTATTTGTTCCTGAGAGAGGCATGCAACTGCTGGAATTACCTATCCATACAGGGTCATTTATGTCCAGTATTTGACATTCCCATTACTCTGATAGTCACCACGACATCCCATTATTGATTTTACAATTATACACTTCAATTATATTATCTTCTCTAACATTTTGAAGATGTAAGTTAGGGTCCGATCTTATCGATCTCCTTTCAGTGTAGTACACCCATTGAAGATAGATACCTCCATCTGTGATTTTCCTCCCTCTCCCTGGCTCTATTCATAGATAAAAAAGTGGGGTGCCTTCCTCCAATGCCTATTATACACACATACAAGGTCAGATAAAAAGTCCAGAGTAGCAGTATTGATGATTAAATAATACGCAATAAAAGAGGATATAGAATAAATCAACCAATTCATTTCCTCTTGCAGCCTGATGGAAAAGCTAAGCAAAGGTAAAAAAGGTTCTTGAGCAAAAGAACAACAATAAAACAAACCACTACAAATTAGGCACAAACATATAGAGATTGAATGAAAAAAGGCTCAGGCAGGGTAGTTAGGAGATGATATCCATCTTTATACCAGTGGATGCTCCTTTTTGCGGACAGTCAGAGTTCCCTAGAGGATTAACAATGGGATATGGCTTAATCCATGAAGGTCTGCATGATGCCTCCAGGTTCATGTTCCTTTGCCTTTGCACCAATGCAGTGCTGGTAAGTCTACTCTCCAGCTCTGCATTACTGCAATATCCCAACCCTTTCTGAGCGGGCTTCACTAGACCACTTAAAAGGGTCTATTTCTCCTCTTTCCTATCCCCTCAGGATGTGTGTGGTGCACATTTATGTGGGCACTGACACATTCCCTTGTGAAATTGCGTAATATAGTTCTCACCATGAATATGATCTTAGCTGTCGAAATGGCGTTAAACATCTATTACTCACTCACTCCCTTTCTGAGTGTATCACATATGGCATGCTAGCACGATGGATAAACTAATCCTAAATTTACCATTATAAATTAAAGCAGTAGGCAGTATCTAAAGGGTTAAAAAAAGACCCCTCATGGTGAGGGTAGTAAATCTTTTCTTAGGTTGGTTGGAATCAGTGTGTAGGAGTGGAGGACATCTCACTGGAGTGTTACATAACAAGAACACACACACTGTCTCTAACACTTAAAGGCCACTGATGCATTAATGTGTCATGCCCATCAATAAAGTTGCACCAATGAAAGGGTCAAGTTGGTGCATCATAACAACCCTCTCTGACTGCTGCCTTTATGCATCAATGTGCATGATAATTTACTGCAGTATCAGTCTAAACAATGACTTTTAGCATCAATAATAGCAAATATAAAAAAGGGAATTCCCCAAATGATGCATCTAGACATTAGGAGGACCCTTCAAGATCTGTTGTATGTAGTCTAGTCTTACAGTATGAAACAGTTAGAGGGGCCCTTCAGGAAAATATATGTAGATTTTTGCATGGCCTTTGGGAATTACATTGATAAAAGTATCAATTAATCAGTGACACTGCTTCTGCAGTAAACAAAGCTAGTTTGTGGCTCTGAACTTCTTGTTTCAATATCCATGTCTATGTGATCTTTTGGTTCAGCCGAACGAACCATTCATACCGTCATTCATTTCATGAAACAATACTTTAATTTGTACCGAAAGAAGAACTTACACTACTACAGTACACACTTCATTGGTGCATCATGACGACAAATGGACATGATGCACTCCTGCATTAGCGGTTATCAAATGTCAATTAAAAGGATGATGCAATGATAATGATTTCCTATTACCTCCATGGCTTAAAATAGACTTACCACCCCCTCAGTAAGCAGGCCCTTAGTGAGTAGATCCAGAGCAGCTCCTGACACTAAGAGCGAGAGAGAGAGAGAGAAAGAGAGAGAGAGAGAGAGAGAGAGAGAGACAGAGAGAGACAGAGACAGAGACTCTCTAGAGACAGAGACAGAGGCAGACAGACAGACAGCCAGACAGGCAGGCAGGCAGGCAGAGGGAAGGGGAAATGCAGACAGAGAGAAAGACTAGTGTGTTTATGACTCACCAATGCAGTTCTCGTAGAAAGAAGAAGACATAACAGCATTGCATTGGTTGATCTTAGTGTAAAATGAACATGACCCTGGAGTCATCGGCCAGCCCCTCACTCTTTTAAGGGTTTGCTAATGCATGGAGTGCATCATACCCATTCGGCATCTTGAAGAACTTTTAAAAGATTGTATCAATCAGTTTTAATCTCCAGGAGGCCCTAAAGTACCTGCTTTATGGCCAAATGTGTTAGCCTAGTCAAATGAGATCAACTTGTTATGGGTCTGATAGGCTTTTGAAAAAGCACGCTGGCGCTTAACAGAACAAACACCCTTGTCTCCATCCCCCACCTCAAACACACAAAGCTCCCTGTGTATAATAAGATATGATGGACAACACTGACCTTTACATTACCTTGGTTACTGAAACACACAGGAAAATGATACTGCAGACCTAGCCCCAACAGGTGCTCACTGAATATCCATGCATTATCACTGATACTTTCCTCCTGCCTTTCCTTGCTTTTGTTCTTTGTTATTTTTTCCCTTCTCTACCTGTATCTCCTGTTTCCTGTCTGAAATATCTTTTGTAAGATGGGTCTATAGGATCTTAGTGATACACACCCAAATCCCTCATCTACTCACACCAGACATATAGAGTACTAGGTCAAACCTGACGTGTCAAGCAGCACCTACAGGAGACACTTTGTGATGCATTAGACAGGAGTGTCACTAGGGCCTGCACCCTCATAGCTAGCTTAAAAATGCAAAGATTTCAGCTTTATGTCTGCACTCTCTCAAGTATTTTGTCCTGCCTAAAAGACAGAGTTTAGAGGAAATCTCCCATCTCCCAAGTTATTTTGCTGTCCCCCTTTAGGGGGCTGTTATAAAAGGTATTTTTCTATCATAGGCTTAAGCTATATATAATAAACCCTAATTCTTTGGAAAACTTGATACCAACCATAAAAACATGTGCCTCACCACCAGGAGCATCTATTACAACACTCCACAGGGGAGGGTTTCGAAACAGCTGACATTGTCTTAACGAAAGATAGTGCCTCATCTTTGGCCAGTTAAACTCTCTGTCCTATATATCTATCACATTGATGGCGGAACTCATTTTATCAAAATGGTATATAATAGGGAATTTCACCTTGAACAAGTTAAATTACCTGCTTCAGCCAATAACTGTCATACCTAAGCTATGTACTGCCACATAACTACCTGCATTTATACCTCAGGTCAATCATTAGCATCCTTTGCCGGTAATAGACACCACCCATTATCCCTTTACACAAAACCAGTCTCTGCTATCAGGTATTACCACACCTGTTAATTACCCTATTTATTGCTTCATTATGAAGTCATATGTAAACAACCAGTTACACTGTATACATATATCACAATGCTATGTTATGTGATGTAGTGTAATTCATGATGTAATACTTAATGAGGTAAGGTGTTGATACTGCTGGTGGGTCACGTTTCCTTATTGTTTACCAGGTCTATATATACCTGTATTTGGTCAGTGTGCAAAGCATGTATGGCAGCAGAAATGCATATTTGGAAAGGCAGATGTTATGAGAGGGGCAGATAGATAGAAATATATATAGATAGATAGACAGATAGAAGGTAGAGAAAAAAATTAATCTTTATGATAATGCGAGAGAGAGAGAGAGAGAAAGAGAGAAAGAGGACAAGAGAGGGAGGGGAGGGGAGGCGCAAAGAGAGAGAGAGTCAGAGAGAGAAAGGGAAAGAGTCAGAGAGAGAGAGAGAGAGAGAGAGAGAGAGAGAGAGAAAGAGAGAGAGAGGCAAGGGAGGGGAAATGAGAAACATAGATAAGAGGTAGGAACATGACGAAGTAGCAATTGATTATCATTAACACATACTTCCCTGACAGATAATCAAAATTGTAGTTTAAGGGTTCTTAAGTGATCTGGCTCTGAATATAAGGAGCTAACTCACTGAAAAAAGGAACAAAAAATCATGATGAATGATATTCATTTTTAAAGTTCATCACAATAGAGTCAGGTTATAGAGCACCAACCATTGGGATTGATAACTTATTGGGAACATCAGTTTGAACATGGGGAATATCTATTTTGTGGAATATCCTCCCCCGAATCTTTCAGGACCCAGGAGAACACAACAGAGAGGGGCCACTGTAAGTAGAGAATAGGGATAAAAGACTTTGTCTACCACTAGGCATCGATTGAAGATTGTAATCCGTGAGAACCGGCTCTCTTTTCCACTTAACCACTGTCTCCCCAGCCTGGTCAATATTAGCCATGCATTTGGACATTTTATCTGCTGTTTAATGGGGAATATTAACAAACACTATAAGAGCTACCCTGAGGGACTCAGTTATAAAGCAAGAGTAGAATTAAAGTACTCCCCGGTAACTTCGGCTGGCAAGCTTATATGAGGGATAACTTCTTGAGGGTGTAGTAAATGTTGGGCATTGATTCTGCATTGATCGATCCTAAGATGTCTTTCAGCCCCTCATCCATCTTTTAGCCCCCTGCTAGCCAACAGATGAATCTTTTACATTTTGTTTAATAGGGAGAAAGTGCCCAGACTAATTAAAGTGAGCCAGAAGGGTGTGATGAATACTCATTGAAGATGTCTTCAATGTAAATATAAATACACTACCCATATGGGAGGACCCTTCCTCATTCAATGAATAAGAAAATTTATGTTCCTTTGAAATTCGTATACAAAATTGGCTAAACACTCTAATAGGACAAAAGAAATATGTTGAAAACTCCCATGCATTTATAATTCACGCCTGTGTATATTCCACACCCTGAGAGGGTATGTCTTATACACAGGGTATTATGGTAGTTGATGAACCTTGATCAACAGCAATGTTGATTTAGTGTTGAATTGAAATATACATTCCCACTATGATAAAGCACACTCCCTCCCATCTAATAACAACCTTTATTTTACCCAGAAGGCTTCCCTATCCCACTTAAACAGTCTATATGTCCTCTTTCCTCTCCCCTTGGATGTGTGTGGTGCACATATGCACAGGCAATAACACATTCCTCTATGACAATTGTGTAATTAGTGTAGTTCCCACCATGAATATTATCTTAGCTGTTGAAATTGCATTACTCACTCACTCTTTTACACACCAGCGCATTTGGGGCCTTTACATTTGCCCAATCATTTGAATTTGAGACCATTACATTAAGTGAAATATCTGTGATTCAGCAGTGTAACTGTGAGGTAATGTTTAGAATAATTTCTGCTTGCCTAGGTGCAGCACTGCAATCCACTTTATCTAATCTGTGTAGATTTGAGATATCTGCAGGTGGCTGACTGTAAAGTTAATGTTCTGGTCTATGGGATAAGCTCACTGTAATAGGCATTTGATGCACAATGCTCTTCAGTCATACATGCATACATTGATGCACCCCAGGCATTTATTTCATGTCCAAAACAGTTGAATATGAACGCCCCATAGGTTTAACTTTGGAGCTCCGTATCTCACACCCCCCCATCCCCGTATCTCACGGCCAGAAAAATAACCCCCAAAATGAGCATAAAATTTCTTTTTTATGTGTCAATTTGAAAGACTTTTGAACACATCTGACCAAAATAACATGAGGTGCAAAGGTTCACTGTGTGAGGTAACCCTCAGTCATTCTCTTTTCCAACTTTTAGCCTCAACAATGACTAGTGTCATAAGGACACTTTTCAGCCCTCCAATTAAATGTAACATATTTTCAAGAATAGCTATAATGATCCATAACCTCATATAAATACCTTTTGAATATTTGTCTGTCTCTAAGTTCAAAAGAACTGCAGATTCTAAGTATTAATTCGCATTCAGGCTTTTACTTCAATCAACGCTGAATGGTGCATGCTATGATAACTGGTAATAACAAGTGACTTATGCAAGGAATGTCTTGTATAGAAATTGCTTCAAAATGGTTTAACAACAGTTGGCTGACAGGAAACATACCTCTTGCCTTTTCATTCGTGTTTTTAAGTTGATCTGCCTGCATATTTTCACCTACTCCCTAGAGATGAACAATCAGCAGAGGAAACAAAGCTATATTGTAGAAGTTGAGGTTAGGCTAAAATATGGCCATCTGCTAGAAGGGCACTAGGGTGGTTAAGCTGCCGCAAAGATTTTTTTTGATGTAGCCTGAAGTCTTCCTCTTATACCAATGAGTGCATCCGTATACACATCTTTCTGTCAGATGGCCATTTTGCACTTTTGCTGTTGGAAGGACAAATTTCTTAATCTCAAAGTAATGCATTTGGATGCATCCTTTATGTTTTAAAAACAAGCACAGTCATCCCTTGAACACTATTAAATAACATTTGTACCACAAGTCTCCCCATAAGTGTGTTTTATACACTGTAATATGAAAAAAGTGTCCATCCGACAGATAAAGTCTGAATTTTAGGGTCATTTTAAGCTAATGCTGTACCAAGTTGGTGGTCCATTAGGTTATGATGATCATTATTTCTTAGAGCAGGCATGCTGAATTTAATGTAGACTGATTTTAATGAATATTTAAGCATTTTCTAGAGAACTAGAGGGAAAATAATATTTTTGACAAGAATTTTCATTTTTTCACAAGATGGCTGAATTTCATCAGCCTATATCTCAAAAATATTTTGACCAGTGATGTTTATTCATGAGCTTACTAAACTTGTATACTGTAAGAGCTGGTAAACAAAATTAGAAGTTTCTGTGGTGTATATATTGGTAACAAAATCATATCACTGATTAAATCTGTCGGATGGACACAAAAAGTGACAAATTGTTATCACACAGCTATAAAAATGGAACCGGTAGGGATAACTGTGTATAATTAATTGGTGGTTCAAAAGAGCCAATACATTGTTCTTTTAATGTAATAAAGTGATTAATTACTTTTCTGACTTTCATATTTGGGGCCTTCTCAGGGAGATTTGTATGTCCCCAGGAAACCTGGCCCACATGCATACATTGATCCAGCCTGGGCATTTATGTCATGTTCTAACAGTTGAATATGAATGCCCCATTGTTTTAACTATGGAGCACCTCCCACAAGATAACCCACCCCTGTATCTCACGGCCAGTAAAAGCACTAAGAATGACCATAAAGCATCTTCAAAACACCTCTGAACATTTCTGACCAAAAGAACAGAGTGCAAAGGTTCACCTCGTTAGGTAACCCTTAGTCATTCTCTTATTCAAGCCCCAACAACAACTAGTGTCATAAGGTCACTTGTCAGCCATCCAATTAAATGTAACATATTTGAATATTTATAATTATCCATGGCCTTATATAAATACTTTTTGAATATTTGTCTCTGTCTCTAAGCTCAAAAGACTGCAGATTCTAAGTATTCATTAGCATTCAGGCTTTTACTTAACCCGAAATATTTACATCTGGAAATTATAAGCAGCACCCTGAGTTGAAGAGGGAGCTATGACCACACCCTAAGCCAGATAAAGATAAATTGTATTCTATAATTTTGAGTTGAAATTTAAACACCCACCTCTAAGATACATCCTGGGGTCAGGGTAATTTTATGAGTTCATTTTGAAGACATAACAGCTCATTTATCATAAAACAATATTCCTTCCTCACCATCATCTCTTATACAGCCTTTAAAGTGTTAATAAAACATTGCCTCTACTTTGCCTGTATACACAGTTATGTTGTTATATAATAAAGACCCTTGGTGCACAATTACATCTATGACTGTAAGTTAAGGTCTGATCTTATTGATCTCCTGTCAGTGTAGTACACCCATTGTAGATAGATACCACCATCTGTGATTTTCCTCCCCTCACTGGCTCTATTTATAGATAAGAAAGTGAGGTGCCTTCCTCCCCTGCTTTTATACATAGATACAAGGTCAGAGAAAAAAACCCAGGGTAGCAGTATTGATGATTAAATAATACACAATAAAAGAGGATATAGAATAAATCCACCAATTCATCTCCTTTTCCAGCCCAATAAAAAGGTTATGCAAAGGTGGAAAAGGTTCCTGAGCAAAAGAACAATAATAAAAAGAACCACTAAAAATTAGGCACAAAAATATAGAGAATGAATAAAAGAAAAGTCTCAGCCAGGGTAGTTAGGAGATGATATCCATCTATATGCCAGTGGATGCTCCTTTTTGTGGCCCATCAAAGTTCCCTAGAGGATCTACAATGGGATGTAGCTTAATCCCTGAAGGTCCACATGATGCCTCCAGGTTCATGTTCCTTTGCCTTTGTGCCAATGTTACTGCATTACTGCATCATGCCCCCCCCCTTTCGGAGTGCATCACCTCTGTGCTGAAAGCATGATACAAAAGTGAAGTGAAGACTGCAATTATACTAAATCTACCATTATAGATCAAAGCAGTTAGCAGTATCTAAAGGATAAAAACACGCCTCATGGAGAGGGTAGTAAATCATTTCTTCGGTCTCTAACACTTTAAACACTGTTAAAGGCCACTGATGCATTAATGCATTATGCCCATAGGTCGTCATGATGCATTAATGAATTGGTGCAAGATGCATCAACTTAGTTGGTACATCACGACTCCATACCCATACATTCCACACTATCCATGAGCGCATCACTTGCCAGTTACTCAGCACGGGGCTGCATTTATGCATCAATGTGCGTGATACATTAATGCAACATCAGCCTAAACAAGGATAGCATTAATAACATCAAATGACAAATAGGACTTGTCTATTCTATATATCTGTTCATTATATAAAACTCCTCTCATAGCAATGTCTGTAATCCCCTTAGATTTCAAATATACATTTAAGTGACAAACACAAATGAATATCAAATGGGTTTGCAGATACTAAAAAGCAACAGTCTTATGCAAACACCAGAGAGAGGGTTATCAGAATGAAAAGATATATAGCAACAAAGGTACTTGAACCAGAAGCGTAGGAAGCAATTTCATTGTGTGTGTCTTTGTGTGGGGTGTGTGCAGTACCTTTATGCTTAACAGGTACATAGGGGACATTTCTATTATTGAGCTTTGACCAAGCAACCCTGCATTGTACACCCCCATGTAACAACCCTATCCTGCCTTTCATGGTCAGTTGGGTGCACCCTACTAGCATGTCATTACCTTTTGATAAAAGGATTTATTATCTTCAAAACCCTCTTCTCACAATCCTAGAGACAAGTCTCTCGTCTCTCACTTGAGAAAAGACAGACAACTTGTGATACTACAACAATTTCCTTCTATTAGAAAAGGGTTGTGTAGAAGTATTCTGCAAATAGATACCTGGGAGACAAATAGATCTTAACAAAACACAAGGGTTAGTTATTTGTCTGGTTATATCCGGACAAAGATGAATCATTCCAAGATTCATATAGGCCTAGTCTTCATATTTCTATAGAAATTAGCAGTATATTCTCAGTCAAACATGTTTCCCTTTCCCTGCAATGCAAATACTAAACTTGCAGTTTGATGGAATTCTACCCTCTCATAATAATAGAGACAGACAAAACCGTATACTACAAGTTTGTGCTTTTGCCCTGATAGAGACAGACAAAAGCTTTTACTATATAACATCCATAATGCATGCATTTGGAGACAGACAATTGCTTTTGATATTGGCATAAATGATTGCTCCCTAGCACTCAAGATAAAAGTGACAGACTGAATGAAGGAAACACAGTCTCTTCTAAAGATATCACTTCAAAAACATGCATAGGTTAGTACTAAATCTGTGCTATATAAGTGTCACCGTTTTGCTCACTAACATAGCTTTATCTCAGCCCATATACACATTGATCTCAGAGACAGAAAAAAACCTCTAATAAGAACATTCCAGCAAGGGTATGTACACAAAGACAGATGAATTCTTTTGCCACCTGGGCAAGGTTTTTGTTATGAATAGAGAGACAGATGAATCCAACTACAAATAGGTTTGTGTACATACCCAGAGACTGATAAATCCTTTTAGATGAAGGCATGTTTTTACTTCAAGAGACAGACACATCCTTTTATAAGCAGGTTCGCATATGTAAACAGAGCCAAATCATTCTATTTGTATATCAATTTGCTTTGTCTTAATACAAGATAATAGTTTGATATTGAAAAGGAAAAGTTATAAGGCGTATGCTTTAGATCAATATTTTCAGACATATTTTGTGTGCTTGTCAAATCTGTAGGCTTTAATAAGAGTAGGCCCAGAGACAGAGGACAATCTTTTGATAAAAGACATAAACGCTGGAGACAGATAAATCCTTTTGCAAGCTATATTGTTCTGCTTTCACTTAGCAAAGATTAATTGTGTGATTAATATCACACATTAATCTATTGAATTTTATGAATTAATGTGTTGGGAAGAGAAGGTGATATATTATGAGGACATCTGGCAATAATGGCCAAATTTGGTCAAATTGAATGAGATTGACCAAAAATAGCTAAATGTGGTCAAATCATATAAAAAAAGCGTATGCTTTAGAAAATATTTTGAGACCTGTAATTTTTATGTGCCTGTCACATATCTAGGCTTTAATGGGAGTACACCAAGAGACAGAGGACGACCTTCTAATAAAAGACATAAACCCTAGAGACAGAAACATTCTTTTACAAGCTTTCACCTAGCTTGTACTAGGAAAGATTGATTGTGCGATAAATATCACAAATGAATCTAGGGCAGGTGAGATATAATAAAGAAAAGCTGCCAATAATTGGTCAAATTAGGTCATATTGAATCAGATTGACCAAAAAAGGTTAAATGCAGTTACATTATACCAAAATAGCAAAAATGGTAGAACCTTGCTGCACCAACATAACAGCCCTGAGTTAAAAAAGAAAATAATCAAAAGCCTATGGGGCTCTGAGGGCTATTCCCATACCCCATCTATGGGAAGGTGCTACAGCTACTCCCATAGCTATTCCCAACCCTCTCTTCCACCCCTCTGTGGGTGAAATGATTTTATAAGCTGGGGCTTATACGCAGGGTTTTACAGTAGGTCAAAAAGTCTGGGTCAAACAGGTCAGAGTGGCCAAAAATGGGTAAATTGTTGATCAGGGATGGGTAAATTAGGTGAAATCAGGTCGAAATGTGTCATATTGGCCCAATTATAGCCCAAACAGACTAAATTAGTGAAAAACAAACCATGGTACTAATAGGGCCAAGGACATTCTGATTTCCCCCCCATATTCCACCATAAAACTGGTGTCAGTCGGGTTCTAATTTGATGGCGTTCACAAATAAAGGCCTAAATTAAAGCTGAAGTCATTCTTGATTTTTTTAGCATGGTCAGATCCGTTTTTGCACCAGTTGCCATGGAAACCACCATGTTGAATAAATTACATGATACAGGCGCCCCTGACAAGTCACAAATGTGACCTTGGACCCCTCTCTGACACAATAGGTTTCCATGGTGACCAAAAATCTTTTGCAACTTTTTCCCCCAAAATTGTTACCTTTCTTCTGGTACCAAAATTATTAATCCGCGATAAAAATAAGGTCCCCTGGCACTGATTATACCAAGCAAAACACTGTTTTTAGTTGGGACTATTTAGCTGTCCTAGGTTAACTGGTGCGCAATACTACTGTGACACTTTAGATACAATTAAATGTGCACCTTACAATGCTAAAAGATGTCTGTGACAAGTTGATTTTTACAGTTGACTGCTTGACAGCATTAAGATGCTACTGACTCTAAATATTATATTTTAGCCTTGCACTGTTTTTTTTTCTTGAGCAGTCAGCTGTTCATTCAAACTTTGTCCTAACTATTTTGGGCCAGGTGTGTTCACTTGATATGTGACCTTGAGTCGTCCAGGTACCTTGAGTCGGCCATTTGCTTGGTGTTGGGCCCAAAATGAAACTGTTAATGAATATATTAGTGGATTTTAAGCTATTTGCACTGGTGCTATATGGCAAGATATGCTATAAGCTATCTTAGCATCTTTTGGAATATAAGTCTAGTACATTCCAGGCGCTCTGGGTGACACTAGAGTTTGTAAATTATTCTTGAAGTAAGATAAAGGTTTACGATGATTTTCCAGCAACAAAATGATAGATTAGTGATAATGTGATATTGACCAAGTAACAGAGTTAAACCTAACTAAAATTGAAATAAAGCATTGCATTCATACTCTGCAAACATCATTTAACTTGAAATTATTCCTTTTATAGTGTTCAGTACAAAAGTCAACAATCTGCTGTGTCAAAGTTGACTCATGGTATGATAAGACTGACCCAAGGTGTCTTTGAGAAATACAGGTACCTTGAGTCGGCCACTATACATGTACCTTGAGTCGGCCACTATTGCTTTTTGGTCAAAAATGAAGTTAGTAGTTACCATTTCATTGGGTTCTAAGCTATTTATACAGCTAGAATATGTTGAGCTGTAGCACCTGCTTTCTTTCCATCTTTGGGAAAGTGAATCTAGCACTATCCAATATTTTTCAACAAAATTAACTTTATTCTACCAATTAGGTAGAGGGGTCTTCTGAAAGATTGACAGCCACTTTGAAATGACAGACAGCGGATAAATGGGGATAAGTTTGCTATAATTTATTTCACCCAAGGAACGGTGTTAATCAGCATTGTAATTTGTAAAATCATTACAGAAACACTCTGACCAAGGTCAGTCAGCTAGGAATAAAGGTTTTCCTTGTATTGCTTCAAAAGTACACTCTTTACTAGGAATTATTTGAGTCATTTTATGATGTGGCTGACTCAAGGTACCATAGTGGCCGACTCATGGTACTGATGAAAGAAGATTCACATCTATTGAATAATGGGTGCTCAAAGGGCTCAATGACTATGGGTAAAAAAGTTGTAACATTGCTGGATAAAAAGAGTAAGACATCTGGGTAATATTTATATCCATTTTTAGATGACCCCTGCAAGTTTTCCCACTATTACAAATATCCTAGATTAACTAGTAGGTTGTAAAGAGGCCCAGGTGGACGACTCATGGTCACTTTACCCTAACAATTGGAGATTTTCTAGAGATCATCTGACAGTATGTGTACTTGAATCTATTGAAAATCAATAAAGTATTCTACACACCACACAACCCTTATGCTAGCCCAAACCCTAACCCTAGCCCTAACCCTAACCCTATCCCCAACCCTAATCCCAACCCTAACCCTAGCCCTAACCCTAACCCTGACCCTAAACCTAACCCTAACCCTAGCCCTAGCTCTAGCCCTAGCTCTGACCCCAGCCCTAACCCTAACCCTAACCTGAGTTCTGATGCATAGAACTGCACCCTGTAAACTGTAAACATAACTCTGATCCTAACCATAGCTCTAGCCTTAACCGTAGCCCAAGTGCTAGGGTTAGGGTTAGTGTTAAGGTTACTGTTAGGGTTAGTGCTAGGGTTAGGGTTAGTGTTAGGGTTAGGGTCAGAGTTAGGGTTAGGGTTAGTGCTAGGGCTAGGGGTAGGGCAAATGTTAAGGTTTGGGTTAGGGTTAGGCTTATGGGTGACGTTAGATTAAAGTTAGTCCTTTTGTTAGGGTGAGGGTTAGAGGGAAGAGGGAGCGAAGAAGGAGGGAGGGGAAGAGTAAATGAAAAGCATAGTGGAGCTACTGAAGCAAATGTAGCAGAATGGTGTAATATGGAGTGGACTTTATTAAAGTCTAATAAAATAGAGTGGAATGGAGTTGAGTGGAGTACTTGGATTGGGGTTGAATAGAATAAAGTGAATAGAGTTGAATGAGGTAGAGTAAATGTAGTTCAATTGATATCATGGAGTGGAGTTGCAAGGAGTGGAGTGAGTGGATTTGAATAGTGTTGAGTCGAGTGGAGTTGGAATGAGGAACAGTGTTGAATGGAATGGAGTTGAATGGAGTTACGTAGAGTTAAAATAGAGTGGAGTGGAATTGACTGGAGTTATATAGACTTGATAAAGAAGTTAGGTTTAGTGAGTGCACTCCATTCAATTCCACTAACTCCACTCCATGCCATATATTCTACTCATTCCACTCACTTCACTCCACTCCCTTTTATTCCACTCACTCCACCCACTCTATTCTGCTCACCTCACTTCATTTCACTCCACTCCACCTTGATCCATTCCATTCCACTCACTTCACTCCATTACATCCACTTCACTCCATTCCACTCACTCTACTCCACCTTATCCAACTCGTTTCTCTCCACTCCATTCCACGCACTCCAATCATTTCTTCCCCACCTTATTTACTATAGTCCATTCCACTCCACTCACTCCACTCCACCTCACTCCACTCCACTCCCTCAACTCTACTCACTTTACCCCATTACATTTACTCCACTCTATTCTGTCACTCCACCCCACCCCCTCACTCTCAGTCCATTCTACTCCAGCCGCTCCCATCTATTACACCCACTCCACTCTATTCCATTCTACTTACTCCAATCCATTCCTTTCCAGTTACCCCATTATATTCCACTCCATTCCATTAATTCTACTCCTGTTCATTCCATTCAACTCAACAATCCACTCCACTTCCCTCCATTCCACCAAACTCCACACCATTCTGCTCCATGAATTTGTAAATTATACCTCCTCCCCCTCCTCCTTATTCACTCACTAATTCCTTTCCTTTATCATTTACTCCTTACCTCCTTCACTCTATAAACCACTCCTCCTTACACTGACTCACTTCTTCCCCACCATGAAACTTAATATATGTCACAATTACAGTATGGCTTGTAAAAGGACCTATCTATGTCTAGAGCTTACTTCTTTTATCAAAAGGTTGTCCTCTGTCTCGGTGTGTACTTTCAATAAATTCTTAAAAGGATGTATGTATATACCAAATATTTGTCATATCATTTATCTAAAGCTCTTTATACGTTAAAGATTCCATACACTTTTAACCTTTGCCCCTTTCTAGATCAAATCATTATCTTGTCTTGAGACGTAGCAACTTGATATGCAAAGAATGATCTGTCTCTGTTTACATATATTTACCTGCTTGTAAAAGGATGCATCTGTCTCTTTTTATCTTAAAGGATTTTTCAGTCTCTGAGTATACATGTACACAAATCTTTATGTAGTAGGTTTCATCTGTCTTTCTTTTAAAAATCCTGAATCTGTCACTGAACAGAGAACAAATATATATATATATATATATATATATATATATATATATATATGGAACTATATACACCCGTGTATATATATATAATTAACCGCGAACGGTTAGGGACTATTTGCAGCGCGCATTGGTATCTATGATGTCACAGCATGACGTCATGATCAACACTCCTCCAGTATATAAGAGGGGATTTTCAAGGTAACGGTCAATTGGCTCGTTTTCACCTGTACAGGTAACACCACGCTGGGTGTTTCCTTGATTTTTAAATTTTTAAGCAGTTTTTTCCGGTTTATTGCTGGGTTATCGGCTCAAGCATGGGGAAAAAGACTACTACAGGTGCAAAGAAGAAGGGTTCGTCGAAAAAATCGGCTAAATCGGCTAAAACGGACCGAGAATCGGCCAATTTGGGATCTTCGAGCAGTTTGACTTCTCTATGTGGGGGTCTGGAGCCCTTACAGCCTAACACGCCACAGGCTAGAGAGAGTGAGACTGCTGACCAGACGAGGCTGGACTTGATGGAGGAAGACCTTTTGGATATAAAGAAGATGCTGCGAGACGTTATTGCTAGCCAAGGGGCCCGTAAGGACGAGATGAATCCTTTGAGCGGATCGGACAGCGGGGTGTCGGGAGCACGTGCATCTGTATACAAACACGATTCGAGAGACGCGAAACCAAGGCGACGGGGGCGTGGTCTACAGCGGGACGTTGACAACGAGAGCGTCCATAGCAACCAAGATGGCGGCGAGTGGACCAGGGCAGGACGTAGAGGTCGTCAGACGAGATCGAAATCATCGTATACCGCTCGTCACAGGAGTCCTAGCTCGTCAAGAGGGTCGTCAATGGACTCGTCAATTCATCGCCATCACGCCAAGCAAAAAATTGGTGAGTTTGACCACGAACAATTCATAAAAAAACGTGAAAAGGTCGACAGCATTGAGAGACTTGTATTGGTCAACATTAAATTCATCATAGATTATTACAAGGATGGGGACGATGTGGAGGGCATGCTCAGGCACCTCCAGATGTTGGTTGAGAAGTCAGATACAAAGATTTTCACTGTGAAGGCCTTAGTAGCATATGACAAGTCTGTCAGGGACAGGGCCAATATTGATGGTTTAGGTGCTTTTGCCATGATTGAAAATTCAGATATCCTCCGTCACTTGTCTTATGACGGAACGGTACAAGCCCAGAAGGCTTATTCAACCAAATCAAAAAATTCTGGGAAATTTAAAGTATCTACAAATTCATGTTATGCCTTTAACAGGGCTGAGGGATGCACTAGGGATCCTTGCAAGTATAGACATGTATGTAGTTCATGTACCAAATCAGGTCACAGTAGAGTGGACTGCCAAGTAAACAAATCTGATTAGGATTGTACAGGTGGCCAGGTTCCTATATATGATAGTGTGTCGATGCCAAAGTCGTGTATAGTAGGTTTGGTAGATCCTGGTTCGCCCCCACCCATTGTTCCATGTCAGGGTGTTGATGTAAATAATGCTGGAACAGTAGATTTGGCCTCCCCGAGTGATATCAGTGAGAGCTCAGGTGCCTGTGGTTCCTATGTGGAATCTGTAGCAAATTTACAATTAAATGTTGAAGAGGATATTAATATATCATATGGTGGCCCGGTACAGGGCAAAGTTAAACCACTGTTTACTGTTGCTATTAATAATTTACCTAGCATCGAAGTGTATGATAGCTGTATAAATGGTGTGTGCAATTGTGTTCATTATGTTCATGGGAAAAAGTCTCAAATCTTACCCTGCAGGGTAGCCCCTTACTTAACTCAAAAAGGTGTCATAAATATAGATAGTAAAGAGGCATTATTCTTGTGGCAGGGTTTTGTTGAAGGGTTTAAGATAGTTGACCCTGCATGCAATACATCTTATGATTGCAAAAATTATAAGTCCATTCTTGAAGGCAGTTTTTACGAGGAATTTTGTAGCATATTGCGAGAGGAGTTAGAGGCTGGTCTCGTGTCTAAGGTTGAAAGCAAACCACAGTGCATCCACTCTCTGGGTGGTGTTGAAAAATCAAATGGTAAATTAAGACCTATAACGGATTGCAGCATGCCTGAAAAAATTTCAATTAATAACTATATGGACGAGACTAGTTCTACCTTCTCTTACAATAATATTGGTACGGTCACAGCTCAGTTGGATAGAGGTGACTTTATGAGCGTAGTAGATTTAAAATCCGCCTATAGAACCATTAATGTCTATGGCCCCCACACTGATATGCAAGGCTTTAGGTGGGATTTTGGTCAAGGTGAAGGTTTCTATGTAAGCAACAGATTAACTTTCGGACTCAAATGCGCTCCTTATATATTCAATCGAATATCTGATTTTATTGTAGAGGTAGCAAAGTACTACGGTGTGGAAAAAATTGTGAATTATCTAGATGACTTTATCATAATTGCTGATACTTATGATGAATGTCTTAGTCAGAGGAATTTATTGATGGAATGTATGGCCTACATGGGCTTTGTAGTATTCAGAGAAAAGGTGACCGACCCATCTCAAATTTGTAAATTCTTGGGCATTAATATAGATTCAGTTAAGTTAGAACTGTCTTTGCCTGTTGAAAAGGTTGAAAAAATGGAAAATCTCTTATTAAATAATGTTAATAAGAAATTTATTTCTAAAAAGAACCTGGAGAGGATTGGAGGTCTCATGTCCTTTTGCTCCCAAGTAGTTAAAGGTGGGAGAACCTTTAGTCGCAGGATTTTTGATCTTTGTGCCAGAGCAAGTCCTAGAGGTATTATTAAAATTTCTGAGTGTACAAGGAATGATATGGAATGGTGGTTGAGATTCTGCAATACTTTTAATGGTAAAAGTTTGATCTTGAATGATCGGTGCAATACTCCAATGTACTCTGATTCGTCCATGAAAGGCTTTGGGGCTTGGATGGGTAAAGATTATTTACATGGTGACTGGACATCTTTTGATAAATTCAGTCTAGGTAGTGGTCATTTTACTCAACCACCAATACTGGATAATTTAAAAAACCACCATAGAAATATAAATGTATACGAGTTATATCCCCTCCTTATGGGTCTTAGACGTTGGATATCTGGCTGTAAAAATAAAAGAATACATTGCGTTACCGACAATATGCAGGTTTTAGCTATGATTAATACCGGTAGGTCAAAAAATAAGCTTTGTATGGAATGGCTTAGAGAAATTTTTTGGCTTTGCTTCATCAATAATGTGGAGGTGTATGCAACCTATATAAAGTCAGAAGACAATGTCCTGGCCGATCAACTATCTAGACTTGCGTATAAGGGTATACTGGACAAATGTGTAAACTCTCTTCTTGAAAATGATATGTGTTGCTTTAATTCCAGAATGGAAAAGGTTACAAAAAAGAAAAGAGTGTCTTTTAGCGAAGGGTGTGTCAGAGAGTACGAGGAGAACAAGGAAACAACAACTTAAAAGGTACAAAAAATTTTGTGATAAATTTAATTTACCTAAATTTCCTTGTTCTCCCTCACAAGCTGCTACTTATGCAGTATATTTATCTAGTTATATGAGACCTTCTTCTGTAAGGAATTATTTATCATCCATTTGGTATCATCAAAAACTTAGAGGTGGCTTAGACCATAGCAGTAATTTCATGCTAAAAAAGGTGTTGGATGGCATTGATAGAAATTATGCTGTTCCTTCTAGGGTTACTCACCCATTGAGTCCAAAAGAAATGTTATGTATTAGATCGTATTTGGATCTCTCCAACAGGGCTGACTTGAAGTTCTGGTTAGCTATTCTCTTATGTTTTAGAGGTGTCCTCAGGGTAGGACATGTTGTATCTTCTTCTCATACACTGAGGGTAGGTGATGTTAGGATTTTTAATAGTTATGCCAGCCTTCGCATTAAAACTTCAAAGACTGACCAGCTTGGTAGCCATTCTTTTAACATATACTTATGTAGGGACGATACCTCACTGTTATGTCCTTGTAAAGACTTAGGAAGGTTGTGCACAGGTAGGGGTGTGAGTGATTTGTTATTCAAAATTAATGGTGTTCCTCTACAGTATCAATATATTAATTCGAGGTTGAAATCTTTATCTATACGTGCTGGTATCAAAGGTTCAGTTTCCACTCACTCACTTAGGCATGGTGGTGCTTCTATGTTAAAGGATGCAGGACTTAGTGTAGATTCTATTAAAAAGAAGGTGAATTGGAAATCTAATTCTGTTTTTACATATTTACACAATCATAAAAATGAACTTTTGGAATTAGATAGACTTTGCCAATCTCAATTGCATTGTTGATTGGTATGTGTTTTCACATGTGTTTGGCGTGTTTTTATGTGTTTTTGGCATGTATGGTGCTGATAGCCCCAAGGTCAGTAACCCACCAAACTCATGTGTCTGTGATATGATCATTTATATTACTACTGTATCTTATAATATTATTACTGTTATCATCATCACTATCATCGTTATTACCGGTATCTTTATTCCCTGGTAGCGAGTTAACTTATGGAACTATATACACCCGTGTATATATATATAATTAACCGCGAACGGTTAGGGACTATTTGCAGTGCGCATTGGTATCTATGATGTCACAGCATGACGTCATGATCAACACTCCTCCAGTATATAAGAGGGGATTTTCAAGGTAACGGTCAATTGGCTCGTTTTCACCTGTACAGGTAACACCACGCTGGGTGTTTCCTTGATTTTTAATTTTTACTACTGTTATTATTGTTATTACTATTGTTATTACTATACTACTGTTATTATATTATGCATTTTACTGACTATGCTTTGTCAACTAATTGTTATAGTTGTTTTAATAAAGGCATGTATGGTGCTGATAGCCCCAAGGTCAGTAACCCACCAAACTCATGTGTCTGTGATATGATCATTTATATTACTACTGTATCTTATAATATTATTACTGTTATCATCATCACTATCATCGTTATTACCGGTATCTTTATTCCCTGGTAGCGAGTTAACTTATATATATATATATATATATATATATATATATAGAGAGAGAGAGAGAGAGAGAGAGAAAGAGAGAGTGCACACACCATTGACAGCATGTGTCTGTACATAGAATATCATCTCTGCTTTAAGAAGAATTTTTCTGTCTCCCACAGGTATCATTATCAGTACTGTACAAGGATTTATTTGTCGCAGATTAACAAGATGTTCTTTCAGTAAAAGCATTCATTTGTCTTTAGGGTCAGATTTTCTTTTGGTAAAAGCATTTATCTGTCTCTAGGATATTGAAAATGGGTATGTTCACAGCATTTGTTTGTCTCAGTACAGCCATTGTATTGTTCTATAAGAATTTATCTGCCTCTGGGTATTTACAGTAATTTCAAATTGAGTATCCACCCAAACACTGGTCAACATATGTAGGTTAAGCCATGTTCCTTCAAATGGTCATTATGGCTATATGCTGATGTTAAATAAAATGGTGCAATGAGCTTGAATGTGATCTGTTTTCACCTAGCCAGTCATAAGTCGCAAAAATGGATTCCTGGGTTATTGTGCATCCATATAGAATACATCATAAGCTAAATTTTACTTTTTATTCCATTTAGATATCATTATTTTTGGATTTTTAGTGAATTTTCAAAATTTTAAATCGGGCAAAGCTGAATCTTAGATACGCAGGCTTAAAGACAGGGTCTTTATCAGTCTGACTGAGAGAGACAAGAGTACATGGTTTGTGGATAAAGTTCCCAGTTGCCATGTATTAGGCATAAACCTAATAACCTTGGTACCAAACTAAAGTAAACAGACATGGCTTTGTGATGGAATTAAGAGTTATATGGTAATAACTAGGGATCATTTTATAATGTGCAGCCCATTCTGTATATATCAACTAAATTCTGACTAAAATTCTTGTGACAATCGATTATCACAAACAAAATGGCTAATTCCAGTGATTTTCACCCTTTTTTTGTGATAAAATCTTCTACAATATTGCAGGAGATATATAAATCTATCCAAACACCAAATAAAGCTGATTTGGAGAAAACTATTATTTTTACCTTTTAGACCTCCTTATCTGAGCTTTAAATTGTGCAAGATATGACAGGAATTATTTGTCTCTACAGTGCAATAACTGGAAACTCATAGAAGTTTCATATGGCATACAGACAAATGTATATTTGGCAAAAGAATAGGTTTGTCTTTTCTCAAGTGAGAGACGAGAGACTTGTCTCCAGGCTTGTGGTAAAAGAGTTTTTAAGGTAACAAATGCTTTTTCCAAAAGGTAATGATGTGCTAATAGGGTTTACCCGCATCCTAAATGGGCAGATAACTATGATTAAATCATCTTCTTTGTCCCCAATAAATTGAATTTGGAACATAATATTATCTCTACAAAAAAACATGAGATAAATGTACTCACTCAGACCAATTCTTCTGAACCTTTACCATTTTACCTCGATGGCACACCATAGACTTACCACCCCCTCAGTAAGAAGGCCCTTAGTGAGTAGCTCCAGAGCAGCTCCTGACACTAAACAGGTGTTCTTATTATGTCTCAGCATTCCCTCTACAGCCTCCACTTTTGTACCTCCATGTCTGCCAATGTTAACCCTTTCATACATCTTTTCCTTTGGTGAGTCTAAGTGCATTCCTGCATTACCCTGACCCTACTGGGTGGATACACTCCCAAAGACTCAGCATGCTGCTCTAATGCAGCTATGGAGAATAGACTCACCAGAAATGCATTGATGCACCATTCCGACCAACGACTGTGTACATGAAAGCTGGAAGATGTGGCTCTTGGAGGGTTAACGTGGGAGTCTAATCTGAGGATAACTTGGCAGAATAAGCAGCCTAAACCTGATTTACCAAGTTGAATTTTCATTTATCATGCTTCAGAAGAGAGGGATGATTCTTTTAATTCCATTTGGTCTGGAAGCCTATAGCCACCTAATTTAAAGCAGGTCTGCAGCCTACTCTATTTGATTACCCAGCTGATAGAGCATCTGGGCCTATGGGGAAACAGTAGTATGTTATTTGAGGGCTTTGCAATGCATTTGCAAGGACTTGTTACATTATTGAACTGGCAGAAGGCGAGAAGAGTAAACAAAAGGAGGAGGACAGGGAAGAGGGAGAGAGGTGAGAGAGACATAGAGAGAAAGACACACAGGAAGATGGAGTGGAGGGAGAGGCAGAGAGAAGTGTGTCTATGTTATAAACATCATTGCTCTCTGGAGTTCACTCACCACAGCTGCATTTCCATGTCTTGCTACTGTATAAGTTACACTTCTGAGGGGTCATCATGATGCACCAATGCAACTCTGGTAGAAGGAGATACCGATACTGACTTGCTTGATCCTTGTATAAAAACAACATGAACCTGGAGGCATTGTGCAGCCCCTAACCATTTAAGGGTTGCTAAAACATGGAGTGCATCATACTCATTGGTCATGATGAAGCACCAATAAGATGCTAGCGAGGAGACCCACCAGCATTTCATCGTGGCATGATGCCGACCCTCTGGGAACTTATCAACCCTATAGGGTTTACATGATCAATGAGCAGGCATGGATAGATAGGCTCATCAGTGCTGCATCATGTATCAAAATAAACATGATGCAGTCAAGCCATAGCATATGTAAAAAGACTAATTTTTGAGAGGATGAGGATGTGGAGGCTTTAAGGCCCCATCCTTAATCTGTCAAGGAGGCAAGCTATGCCTATGGTGGGCACAGTTAACAGGTATACAGCAGCAAACTGCAGGCCCTCCCACAATGTATTAATCACTAAACACACCATTTCTGGAGAGATGTAGTGAATGTAAGGATAGACAAAGTATTTCACCCATTAAAAATGTAGCAAGAAAAAGATGTTTACCAATTGCGACCTCTCAAGAGACACAATAACCACTCCACTTTTAATTCAGAGCTTGAACATGGTTGCATTGGGTTGAAGCGGCACGCGACCAGGCAGAGCATATTTTCCCAAAGTTTTCTATCATATGAGCCAAGCTATTGCTTGAAATTTTGAGAAGACATATTCAAAGGACAACACCACAAAAATCATGGCAAACCAGGGATCAAGGTCTACACAAAAGAGGAGAACGACTGATTTGATATCTCAAGAAGTTTCTCTCAAAGAAGTGATTGCTGCTGTCTACTCTATTGACAAAAGACTCCTGACAGTAGAAGATAGCCAACAAAATGCAATTTAATATTGATGAAATCAAAGAATCGATTGATGGATTGAACCAGACAACTGCAAATATAAATGAGACTCTCGACAGCATAAAAGGTAGGCATACCACTTCTGAGGGGACCATGGAGGCAATGTCAAAAACTGTTGGCCAAGCGGGTGACGCCATTAAGGTACAAAGTGACAGTGTCAAGACCCAAACAAGCCTGCTCCTACTGCATACCAAAAAAGATTCGAAAAAATGGACCAGGAAATTAGGAAAAAAATCCTAATAATTAAAGGACTTGAAGAAGACCAGAATGAAGACATATCAGTAAAAGTAGCACAATTTCTGAGAAATACTAAATTTAATCAGGGATTAGAATACTTAGAAACTTGCAGTTGCGAGGGACCGGAAACTCAGATCCAAGATGGCGACCACCATGGCATAAACAAGCAAAGGAAGAATACTATAATAACGTGTCTGAGGTATGTAAAAAAGATTCTAAAAAATCTGGTCCACCATGAAAGAAGTCTTACCAACGAGCAAAGGTAAAACCAAAACTATAAATCTAGTAAATGATGTAGGGCAAACCATTTCTCTGGAAGACATGTCTGCTTATATCAACAACTTTTTTGCAGAAATTGGTCCACGAGTTGCTCAAGTCCATGATGTTGAATTTAAATTCTCAGGGCTAAGAATGTAGATATGCCTGATATGTCATTTACTGATGAAGAAATTATTCTGTGCCTCAAGGATATAGATGTATCTAAAATCATCTTCTATTGAATATCTTCCTACTAATATATTTAAAATGGCTGTACTCAGATTCCCTGATTAATTTTTAAAAATTATAAATCTTATCACTTGTACTGGTATAATACCTGATAGTTGGAAAGTTGCCACAGTCACCCCTCTTCCAAAAGGAGGAGACCCCTCAAACGTATCTAACCTAAGACCTATCAGTAAATTGTCTGTACCTGGAAAGATATTAGAGCGTCTAATCCATACTAAAATCAGTACTCATTTATTAAATTACAATATCCTGTCAAAATTCCAGGGTGCCTATCAAAAAAATAAGTCGACTCTAGATATAAAATCAGTACTTGTCGATGATATACTTAGAAATAGAAATCAAAACAAAATCATCTTAGCTGCCTTTATTGATATTAAAAAAGCTTTTGACTCAGTAAATTATAATATCCTTTTAGCTAAATTAGAACAATATGGTTTTAGAAATTGAAACCTGAGGCTGATAGAAAATTATCTCTCCAGGAGAGAACAATGTTCTATTGCAAATCATCTTAGGTCTAAACATACATGTGGTGTACCTCAAGGGTCAATATTAGGCCCTTTGTTTTTCTTATTGTACATAAATGATTGTATCTCGGAAAATGATATTCATAAAACTTTATTATATGCTGACGATTCAGTCCTGTATGTCTCCGGAGAACATTTAGATCTCTTGGAAAACCAATTAACAATTGCGTTAAAACAAGTTTTACATATGGGCCTCTTCAAACAAATTAACAATGTATGAAAGTAAAACTATAATTATGACATTTGCTTCTTCCATAAAATTAAAAAAGTTGAGAAAGCCAAAAAATTGTTATAAACAATAAGAGACTTATGGATGTTGCCTCGTATAAATATCTAGGTGTTACCCTAGATCCAGAGTTTAAGTTCAACATGTATCTCCGTACTGTTATCAATAATGTGCATTATAAATCATTAATATTGTATAAAACGCGAAAATACATGATTCAAGAAGCAAGATTAAGAATGTATAAAATGCATATTCTGCCAATTATTGACTACTGTGATGTACTGTACAGTGCAGCTGAGGCTGAAAATCTGTTAGAACTACAGCATTTACAAAGCAAATGCCTTAAAACATGTTTAGATTACCACATGCTTACCCCAACAGACTTCGTACATGAAAATGCTAAATTACCGAAACTAACCCCAAGAAGAGATTATCATATCAAAATGTTTGCCCATAAAAAATCTTGTAATGAAGATTTCATTGAACCAAAAACTAGAATAACTCATTTTGCTATAGCACCAGTCTTAAAATACCAGAAAACAAATTGTACTGCATACAAAACATCATCCGAAGTCAAATGTGCTCAAACTTGGAATAGATTGACTAATAATATCAGAAATATTAGAGATCGGGATAAATTTAAACTTGTTTGTAAAAATGAACTCTGATTAGTGTTTAAGTTTCTTACATGAACATGTAATAACCATCATTTGCTCAGATTCTCACTGTATGTTATACATATAAATCGTTGTTATAAGGTATTGGTAATTTTTTTTGGTGTGAGGGTATGTTATTGTATATGTATTTAAAGTAGAAAATAATGCTGCTGTTCCTTGTTCCTATTAAACTCAAATCTTTTCACTAATTAGTAATTAGTTTTCTTATGTAAGAGAAATATAATTCTTTTAAATAGTTTGGTCATAATAACATTCTTAGAATGATGGCCAGTCATTAACCTGTTAGCTGATTAAGATCACTTTTTGATTTCCCATAGAAAATTGCTTTCGATATACTATTGTAAAAGATGTATGCAACTGTATTTGGTACAACACCTACTTCTTCATATATGTGGAATCATATTTATGATATTACACAGATGTATATGCAAAACAACTATGGCTAATAAAAGTTTAAATTGTTTCAAAAAAAGGCATGTTTGGTGTTGAATTTTAAATGGCTCTCCCTACCCTTCTTGGGATCAGCCTCAAAGACTTACCTGGACAGTTTAGGATCTACCTATAATTTGATATTGAATGTATTGAGCAGAAGTAGAATGTTGTGCTTTTAAAAGATTCTTTCAATTATTTTTATTGTCCAGGAGGCCCTAATGTACCTACTACATGGCCAATTTGGTTAACCTAGCCAAATCTAAATCAACTCATTTTGGGTTCGATAGGTTATTGAAAAAACACATGGGCTTTCAACAGAACCAATATCCTTGTCTCCATCCCCCACCTCAAAAAGACAAAGCTCCCTGTGTATAATAAGATATGATGGGCATCACTGACATTTACCTTGGCTACTGAGAATACACAGGAAAATGATAATGCAGACAAACAAGTGCTCACTGAATATCCATGCATAACCACTGATACCTTCCTCCTGCCCTTCCTTGCTTTCTTTCTTCCTTCCCTTGTTATTTTATCCCTTCTCTATCTGTATCTCCTCTTTCCTGTCTGAAATACTTTTTGTAAGATTTCCTGGGGATATCAATGCAATGAAGACAATGGTACTCCCGGGCATTCTTCTAATAAACATAATAAAGAATATCGTTTTCTTGTGAAGTCCTCCTTTCTTGCTGAATGGGTCTATAGGGTCTTAGTGATACATACCCAAATCCCTAATCTACTCACACAAGTCATATACAGCACTAGGTCAAACCTGACATGTCAAGCAGCACCTACAGGAGACACTTTGTAATGCATTATGTGTGTCAATGACTTGACAGCAGAGTGTCTTCTCCACTGATGACACAAGACAGGAGTGCCACTAGAGCCTGCACCCTCCTCATAGCCAGATTAGAAATGGACAGTGATTTCAGGTAAATTATTTTGTCCTGCCTAAAACAAAGAGTTAAAAAAAAAATAACCCATGTGTGAATGCAGCCATGATAAGGCAATGTGGATATTTTCAACAACAGGGGGTCAGAAAACCACATACAATGTGCCCTTTTAAGGAATAGTAACACCTAAGCTGTTTTACTGAACAAGTAATGTTATTTCTAACTCATTTGATCAAAATGGTATTATAATAGGGGATTTAACCTTGAATAAGTTAAATTACCTGCTTCAGCCATTAGCTGTCATACCTAAACTATGTCCTGCCACATAGCTACCTGCATTTATACCTCAGGTAAACCATTAGCATCCTTTACAGGTAACATACACCACCCACTATCCCTTTACATAAAACCAGTCCCTCCTATCAGTTATTACTACACCTATTAATTACCCTATTTATTGCTTCACTATAAAGTCATTTGTAAACAAACAGTTACACTGTACATCACAATGCTGTGTCATATGATGCAGTGTAATTGATGATATAATACGTAATTAGATAGGATTTTGATAATGCTGGCAGGTTGATGTTTCCTTATTGTTTACTAGATCCATATAGCTGTATTTGGCCAGTGTGCAAAGCATGCATAGCAGTATCTCTGGAAAGAGTGATACAAAGAGAGGGGTAGAGAGATAGATAGAAGTTAGAGAGAACAACATATGGGAAAGTGAAAGAGAGAGAGAAGGGGTAGATGGAGAGAGAGAGGGAGAGGAGGCAGAGAGAGAGAGAGAGAGAGAGAGAGGGGAGAGAGAGAAGCAAAGAGAGAGGGGAAGGGTAAAATGAGAGAGGGAATGAAAGAGAGAAAGAGAGAGAATGAGACGATGTGACAGTGCATTGAGGGTAGAAATAGAGGAAAAGAGAGGTGATAGCTAGGAACATGTAGAAGTAGCAATTACATATCATGAACATATACTTCCCTGAGGGTTAATCAATGATTGTCTCAGGACTTCATGTCAGCAACTGATATTTTAGTTCTCTTTGACCCTGTGCATTATCATTTTGCTATGTACATCCTGAGACATTGTAGTCTAGGGTTCTAGGATTCAAAGTTAGCTACCACTCAATGTACTGAGCAAACCCAATGCAAAAAGGAACAAGTAACTATGATGAATAATTTAAGTCTTTAAGTTCAATAGAGTCGGGATATAGAGCACCAAGCACAGAGATTTGCAACTAATTAAGAACATCAGTTTGAACATAAGGAATGTCTATTTTGTAGAACATCCTCCCCTGAACCTTTCAGGACCCAGGAGAACATAACAGAGAGGTACTCTAAGTAGAAGAATGGGTATAAAAGCCTTTGTTTATGGCTAGGCATTGATTGGAGATTGTAATCCATGAGAACCAGCTCCCTTTTCCTCTCAACCACTGTCTCTCCAGCCCGGTCAATATTCTCCATGCATTTGGACATTTTGTCTGCTGTTTAATGGGGAAAATTAACAGACATTATAGGAGGTACTCTGTTATAAATTAAGCAAAAGTAAAATTAAACTAATCTCCGGTAACTTTGTGTGGCAAGGTTATATGAGGGATAAATTTTTGAGGGTGTAGTAAAAGTTGGGCATTGATTCTGAATTGATCCTAATATGTCTTCCAGCCCGCTTCTATCTTTTAGCCCCCTGCTAGCCTACAGAATGTAGTGATCTTTTACATTTTTTAATAGGGAGAAAGTACACAGACTAATTTAAGTGAGCTAGAGGGGTGTGATGAATACTCATTGAAGATGTCTCCATATGTGGGGACCCTTCCTCATTCAATGAATAAG
This sequence comes from Acholoe squamosa, assembly GCA_949317995.1. Classification (NCBI taxonomy): domain Eukaryota; kingdom Metazoa; phylum Annelida; class Polychaeta; order Phyllodocida; family Polynoidae; genus Acholoe; species Acholoe squamosa. The sequence continues at coordinate 77,223,052 of OX439038.1, forward strand.
AAAATTTACACTCCTTTGAAATTGGTCTACAAAATTGCCTAAAAACTCTAATAAGACAAAAGAAATATACTGAAATCTCCCATGCATTTGTAAGTCACACCTGTGTATATGCCACACCCTGACAGGGTCTGTCCTATACATGGGGTATTTGATGAACCTTGATCAACAGCAATGTTGATGTTGATTTAGTGTTGAATTGAAATATACATCCCCACTATGATAAAGCACACCACCTCTCATCTATAACCAACAACCCCTCTCTTTTACACAGCAGGCTTCCATAGCCCACTATTATTTCCTCTTTCCTATCCCCTACACAGGAGGCTTCACTAGTCCACTTATACTTCCTCTTTCCTATCCCCTTGGATGAGGCATTAAACATCTATTACTCACTCACTCTTTTACACAGCAGCACATTTGGAGCCTTGGCATTTGACCAATCATTTAAATTTAAGACCATTACATTAAGTGAAATATTTGTGATTCAGCAGTGTAATTATGAGGTAATGTTTAGAATAATTTCTGCTTGCCCAGGACACTGTGGGGATAGCAATGTCCGTAAAGCGACTTCGGGGCCTCCTATACTTTAGCATTGAAACTGAAGTACTGTAAAGCATTTCTGTGATGTACTGTAAAGCGAAAGGCTATTTTTACTGATGATCTCCGTGAAGCGGTCATTGTGTCCAAGGTTTTACATGAACATTCCATGAACACAGCCTACAGGTTTCCAGGAGAGCAGCATTTTGATGAGTTTCCCCCTTTAGTATGAGCATCATACACTGTCAACTTTCATGGAACTTGTAATTAGATCAAGTAGTAATGCTTACCATGTCATAATAATGTCATATATATTCTTAAAGCGCTAAATGTATGTATTGTCTGTTGGTGGACTGTAAAGTGTACTTCACAATGTGCCAACTATATTGCTTTCAGGTGATCTCTGTAAAGCCTCAGAAGCTTGCAACTAGGTAAACGCTCTGTAAATATCCTTTCTATTTGTTGCAGCAAAATGGGGTCAAATGGAGCTAAATGAAAAGGAAAAATGAAAATGCCAATAAAGTTATAAAACTTACAGTGCAAAATAGCAGTACACAGGAGAAGCTCACCCAAAAGTTAGGAACACCGATATAGTTAATTGCCAATTTTAGCTGAGGATCAATTTATTACCATTGAAATCTATGGGGATTTACTCAACTATCATGATTTACTAGAGGCATCAATTACTTTCATTCAAATTGCCAGATCCATTCAAACTCTGTTCTGCTTAAGCTTATGCATTAATGCCCTTTTACTAATAGGCTGATATCATCATTGGATGTAGACTTGGGCACTAATCAGGCACAATAATTTGTGGGGCATGTGCGGTTCCTTGTGGCATGTGAGGTTCCTAGCATGAAAAAATTGTCATAGTTCTCTGTTGCTTTGTACAGTGTGACTGTAAATTTTGCACATAGATTTGTACCTACATAGCTTATAATGAGAGTACAATATTCCGAGTAATTTTAAATCCACTTTTAACCCCTTCCACCCCACAAAGCAGGATATGCACGCAAATCCCATAGAGTAACAGAAATTCAGGGGTGATATTGATAAAAGTCCATACAGAACATTGATGATGTCATGCTTTAACATCTATGACCTTCAACAGCTGCGGAAGTTGATAAAACTGAGTTTTGCAATATATGGGTTATCTTACTGAAATCAAGATGACACTAATGATAGCGCAGTTACATTTGATAAAACAATCTCCCTGGTCCAAACTACATTAGTTTAGGTCTTGAATAATACATTTCATCTAAAAGTGTCCTGTCAGTGACTGACTTGGATTTATTGATATTTATCTGATTAAGGTCAAAAACATAAAAAATAGTCATACAAACAGCCTCTATATTAATGTCTTAGCAATGATAAAAGTTCATACAACACATTGCTGAAGTCATGCTTTGACACCTATGACCAGATTATGACCAAATGTCCATGGCGTCCATGACTCAGTTCCTTTGTTCAGTCTCAGTGCAGTGCCACCTGGTGTGGCAGCACAGAACCACCTGACCCAGGTGGTGGGGAGGTCCATCTAGTGGGGGAAATATACCCCTATATCTACCCCGTTCCTTTGTACATATAGTAGTCATATTAATGTCTTAGCAATGATAAAAGTTCATACAACACATTGCTGAAGTCATGCTTTGACACCTATGACCAGAGGTCAATAAAAACAGGTTTTACAATAGTTGGATTATCATGTAGAAGTTGAAATATTCCCATTAATGATAGTGCAGTTACTTCTAATTTGACCCTGCCCCATAATACCTCAGTTTTGTTCTTGAATAACATATTCCCTTCAATATTATTCCTTTGATTGGCAGACATCTTGCATTTGCAACCCATGAATAAAGTTGGCAAAATAGTTGGAGGGTTGGTTGGTATGAGTCACGCAATCAGATGATACATAACAACTGTTTGATTTAAATGCACTAGAGGACATTTCACTTTGGCTAAGCATAAGGACTTTGGACCTGAGAGAATGGAAAAAGATCTTGGTGATACAGCTCATATGTCTGAAAAGATGACATGTACTCGTGTATTTGAGAGACGATATACAGAGTTGGTATTCCTTGCCTGTTTATGCGCCCTGGCACTCATAGATTTCAACCTACCTTTAACCCCTGTCCTTTTTCAAGGCCGGCACTAATTCAAGACTTAGTTTATAGTGGATTTTTGAATTCCAATACTACTGTAGGGGACGGCGAAAACATTTTAAGGGAAACCAGGAGTTGAACCCGTGACCTCTCTGCCTTCAGACGATTGCTCTACCACTGAGCTACTTCCCCGTACAACGTTCTCTACCTTCCACCCACACCTGGATCAGTGTGATACCGATAGGGGACATGTGACTACCCGGTGACCCACCCCTGTGGGTTGGCCACCCGGGCACGGGGACTCACATAGTTATGTTCCCCTACACTACTATACACCAGGCGCTTGCTTAATCAAGACCAGCGCTCATTCAAAGACCCGGCACTTATACAGACCACTACAGTAACAACTGCTAGAATGACTTGCTCTACTGTGTTCTGGATGTGAATGTTTGAAACAGAGCTGTGTCAATCAAGGCAGATCAGAATCTCTTTACAAGGATAATTGTAGCCCTAGAAGCTGGCCGGGATGTGGATGTTGACAATGATAGAGCATAAATTGTCTATAGTGCTTTTGTCATTGGCAAGCTTAGATGGTTTCTTGTGTCTTCCAAGAAGAGCAAGACAAAGGAGAGGCCCAACCATCATCAGATCAACAAGGCATGCACTATCATAGATGGTGTGGCTATTGCACAAGCCCTTGGTAATCAATCTACTATGACAACTTTTTGCTATTTACCAGACAGGTTCTACAGTAGCATTCCCGTCCAGTATATCTTGTGGCAAGTGTAGATGTTTTTGAACAAAATCTTCAGAGGTCTGGAAGGCTGGAGCACAGTGGGGAACACCACATAATGTGCAATCATGAGAACTGAAGATTAGAAATTGGAACAAGCTTGGCAGTATAGAGAGGAACAAATCAAGTCTAGTCAACTTCCTTTGCACTGAGTTCCCAAAAATATACCATAGAAATGGGGATTTAATAGTCAGTTGGGGATTCACTGACCAAAAAAAAGTGTGGGGTTCAAAAGCCAAAGATTCATCACCACTGATTTCTGATCGTGAAGAAGCTGATACACATAATCTTGGAAGCAAGTGATGCCACTGGTGAGGTTAAAACAAACAAATGTCATTGCCCAGGGCACTGATGTAGTGATTAATCTGATAACACATATGTCATTATTGTGTAAAAAGGTTTGGATACAGACAAGAACCTCTGGCAACAGCACATATACACCAGATCATAGGATTGAAGTTCTTGGCATTGAGAGATTGACATGTCTTTGGGATGTAACAAGTCAGTTCCAAAGAATTGGTAAAGAAACTGCATTGACTGCCTTCAAAAAGCAACACCTAGGTCAGCAAACAATATTGAGCAGGAGCTACTTCCAGGCGCTGAGGAATTTGTATGTCAACTCCAACAACAAGATTGCAGTCTATTCAAAAACCATGACGCCAGTTCTTCAGGAAGGTTGATAGGAAGTTAGACATACTTCCTCTAACCAATGATGCCTTAATTCTGCATACAAAAAGAGCTCACTACCAAACCCTAATTTGGCAGAAGACATGACATCCAGTACAGCAGCTGCCTTCAGTAGAGGTTTGTGGTACAGATTGTTCTGACAGACCAAGGAGACCTTAGAGCAAGCCTAGTCTCTCCAGAACCAGTATCACCAGAGTGCCTTTCTCTGGTATCATGTAAATGCCCTCCAACAGGAAAGTGCTGTTCTACAAGACAATGCACATGCACAAGTCAGGGACTTGGAACCATACACAGGTGCCTGTCCATTTAATGAATACTACCAGAACTCAGCAATCTAGTGATTTAAATTGATAGGTTTTAAAACAAGGGTCATCTTTTTGTCTATTCACATTAGACTTTTTAGCTTTGATGTTTAGAAAATGATAGTCCAACACAAGTACAGAGAAATTAATAAGGCAGTAGTTGTTGAGCTTAATACACATTAGTTGCCAGGACAATGGCTTAATAGCAACAGGAGACAATGAAGGACACAGTGATGAAAATAATGACTGGACAGACAGGAAAGGGAGGGCGTTCAGCAGAGAATGGGTATCAGCCTGAGAAGAAGGAGGCAGAGGAAGACCACATACAGAGGTAGTGTCTGTAGGAAAAACTCAGACTTTAAAAGTGAATAAGAGTAGTCTAGTAGACCCACATCCTTGTACTCTGTAGGTGTAAACTGTTGTGTACCTAGGTTTCCCCTATGGTGCTACGATTAGGTGGTCAACCCAGGGGGTCACTCCATATATTATCATTAGGGAGTGATCATATTTTAACAACGGGGGGGGGGGACTGGTGGGTTTGATGGGGGTCAGAATTTTTTCAACCCCTCTGATGGGGGGTCAAAATAATTTCACCTGTTTTCAGTGGAAAACCCTGCGCGTTACTATAGGGTAAAAAGGCACGTTTGCGCGCAATTTTCGGCCCTTATGAGGGGATCAAAAAAATTTTACCCCATCAACAGGGGGGGCGGAATTTATTTTGCACATCCGCGCACAAACCCATCAGCCCTCTCTGTTGTTAAAAAATGATCACTGCCTTAGTAACCATGTGCACACAAAAAGTAACAGGAAAGGGGTACTTTTTGGGGGTTGTGGGCAGGTCATGCTGGATCATTTCAAAGGGGTACATTTTTGGGCATTTTGGGCTAAAAGGGGTAGGTTTAAAGGTTCAGTTAAAAAAAGGTTCATTTTGATTGATTTTTCCAATTTTAATTTCTTAAACCAAAGGGGTGTGTTTTTGTCACATTTTACCCTGCTAAAAGGGGTATCACCCCAAGGTGATGTTTGCACCTGGTTTCCATAAATTTCAGAGTGGGCCCCACAGGGGGAAAGGGGAATAGATTTAAAATTCTAGTTTTCAATTATGGTGGTTACTATGGAAACATAGTAAATATCAGTTTTAGGCCTATGGACCAGGTAGATTGTGTTATCAAATGTAACTGCTCTATCATTAGTGTCAACTTGATTTCAGTAAGATAACCAAAATTTTAGGAAAATTCTTTTTATCAACTTCTGCAGAAGCTGTTCAAAGGTATTAGGTGGTAAAACATGACTTCAGCAATGTTCTGTATTGACTTTTATCATTACTAAGACATTTATTAAGTTTTTAAAAGTGTTATCTAGATCATCTGAGACTATTTATATGACCATTTCATATGTCTTTGACCTTGATCGGAAGAAAATTTACCCATAAATTGAGATTTTGACTGCCATCATTTTGTCAAATGATAATGTATTGGTCCAACAAGTCCAGTAATAAGTTTATTGTACCCTTGGCCTTAGAATCTATGGGTATAGACACAAAAATAATGTTAATATCTGCATAGGAAGTACAGATATTGGTCAAAAGCTTGTTTTTCACATTTCGACCCTGAAATCTAAGATGGCCACCACCCAAGTGAAATGCCGGTCCGGAGACAGGTTTTTTTCTGAAGGCCCACACATCACTTTAATGCATGAAACTTGTTTCCTGCTTCTACTCAGAATGTTTAGCAAAAATGGTTTATAAGCTGCTTTCTGGCCCCAGCTACCTGACTAATAGCAGAGAAATGATATAGTAGGTATACTATGAATGGGGCCTATATTCATGTGTTTATGCACACACTTTACTGAGATCACTTTTGTGAGTAGGGTATTTTTAATTTTTTCACTCAATGCATCAACATGACAAAAAAAATAATTCACACAGTGTATACATGTTGTCTCAAACCACAAAAGTATCAATTTGAAACGGTAGAAAGGGAGTTATAGCAAGTTTATCACTCATGTTACGGAGATCTTTTAAATGCTTTATGGAGATCCTAGCCAATTCTGGCAAATTGCTTTACGGTACATCATTTGCAATGCTAAAGTAAAGAAGGTCCAAACTCGCTCAATGGAATCGAGATCCATAAAGCGCTTCATGGACATCGCTATCCCCACAATGATAATGGGTGGTGTCTGTTACCTGTAAAGGATGCTAATGGTTTACCTGAGGTATAAATGCAATGCAGACATGAGGCTAAAACATCTGTGGGTTTATTTTCAGCTGGGCATGAGGACGGTAAAGACCCTAGTAGTAATCCTGCCATGTGTCATCAGTGGAGAAGACACTCTGCTGTCAAGTCATTGACACACATAATCTATTACAAAGTGTCTCCTGTAGGCACTGCTTGACACGTCAGGTTTGACCTAGTGCTCTATATGCCTGGTGTGAGTAGATGAGGGATTTGGGTATGTATCACTAAGACCCAATAGATCCATTAAGTAAGAAAGGAGGACTTTTCAAGAAAGGAATATAATGTTTTTTTATGAAATCTGACAAAAGGTATTTCAGACAGGAAAGAGGAGATCCAGATAGAGAAGGGATAAAATAACAAAGGAGGGAAGAAAGAAAGCAAGGAAGGGCAGGAGGAAGGTATCAGTGGTATTGTATGGATATTCAGTGAGCACCTGTTGGGGCTTTGTCTGCAGTATGATTTTCCTGTGTATTTTCAGTAACCAAGGTGATGTGAAGGTCAGTGATGCCCATCATATTTTATTATACACAGGGAGCTTTGTGTGTTTGAGCTGGGGGTGAAGGCAAGGGTGTTGTGCTTTTTCAAAAACCTATCGGACGCACAGCAAGTTGATTTCATTTGGTTAGGGTAACCGAACTGACCATGAAGTAGGTACTTTAGGGCCACCAGGAGAATTGAATCTTTTAAAGTGCAAAATTCTTCTTCTGCTCAATACAATCAATATCAAAATATAGATAAATACTACACTGAAACTCTTTAAAATTGATCCCAAGAAGGGTAGGGGCAGTCATTTAAAATCTAAATGAATTCATCACCAAATATGCCAAGCTCTAAATTAAAAGTGTGGTGATAAATTTTGCCTCAAGAGGTTGCAATTTGCACACGTTCATGAATTTCTCTTTTTGCCCGCTACCTTTTAAATGGTTAAAATCCTTTTTCTATCCCTACATTTACCACTTCTCTCCAGAAATGATGTGTTTAGTAAATAATACATTGTTGGAGATCCTGCAGTTTGCTGTATACCTGTGTCCACCATAGCCTGCCTCATTGACAGATTAAGGGTGGGTCCCTAGAGCCTCCATATCCCCATCCTCTCAAAACCTAGTCTTTTCACAGCTGCTATGGCTTAACTGCATCATGTTTGTGTTCATACATGAATGCAGCCCTGATGAGCATATCTCTCCAGGCCTTCAGGCATTCATCGATCATGCAAACCCTATATGGTTATCATCCTACTCAAATGAAATGCTGGTGAGTCTCCTCGTTAGCATCTTATGTTTGATTTATGACGACCAATGGTTATGATGCACTCCATGTTTTAGGAACCCTTAAAGGGTGAGGGGCTGCACCATGCCTCTAGGGTCATGTTCCATTTATTTTAAGATCAACCAATGCCGTGCTGCTATGTCTTTCTCTTTCTACCAGAACAGCATCAGTACATCATGACGACCCCTCAAAAGTGTATTATTCTCATACAGTTGCAATACATGCAAATGCAGTCATGGTGAGTAAACTCAAGAGAGTAATGGTGTATATCCATAGACTAGCCTTCATAGATATTTTCTCTCTGTCTCTCTGTCCTCTCCTCTCCGTCAGTCTGCCTGTCTGTCTGTCTGTCTGCCTGTCTGTATGTCTGGCTGTTTCTGGCTTTCTGTCTCTCTGAATGTCTGCCCCCCTCTCTCGCTCTCTCTCTCTCTTTCTCTCTCTCTCTCTCTCTCTCTCTCTCTTTCCCGTGCTCTTCCTTCTATTCTCTATTCTATTCTCACCTTGCTCCAGGTTAATAATGTAACAAGTCCTTGCAAGTGCATTACAAAGCCCTGGAATAACACACTACAGTTTCCCCATAGGCCCAGAAGTTCTCTCAGCTGGGCAACCAAAAGGAGTGTTCTGCAGAGCTGCTTTAAATTAGGTGTCTATAGGCCTCCAGTCCAAATTGAATTAAAAGAATCATTCCTTTCTTCTGAAGCATGATAAATGAAAATACAACTTGGTAAATCAGGTAAATCTGCTTGTTCTGCCAAGTTAGCCTCAGATTAGACTATCATGTTATCCCTTCAAGAGCTAGATCTTCCAGCCTTTTTTTACTTGGTCCTTGGTAGGTATGATGCACAAATGCAGTTCTGGTCTACTTTCCAGTACTACATTGGAGCAGCATGCTGAGCCTTTGAAGGTGTATCCATCTTGTCAATGAACCGTTACATGTAAGTGAAGTGACAACCACTGAGTTCAGAGAAGTTCAGTTGATGATCCAGCTTTATTCCAGTTTGGTAGTACAGAGTGATCATAGGTGTTACAAGATGATCAGTCACCAAGCCTATCCAGCCCACAGTAGTGGGGCCTGAGCAGACCCTATACCCTTGTATAAGGTGATTCTAGGTGTGAGCAGTAGAGAGAGCTAGAGAGGTCTGATGTGAGCTCCTCCTGTGGTCTGTTACATACCCAGGTGAGTAGCTCACAGCATGATGAAACCTACTCACTGTGTGTTGCAATATGGATGTTGCAACACCTGGCAGTGAGCAGCTCCACAGGTGACCTACTGAGGGGTGAGGGCAGATTGCAAAATATGCCCTAATCCCAAAGTGGTGTCCACTGGTATGTCGCAATACCTCCAGTGGGGGTGGTGCCCAGAATAGTATCTATCTGTCTATTGCAAAATCCGTATTGGATTATGCAGAGCAGCTCACTGGTGCCACTGGAGGAGGCAGGGTGTGCGATTGTGCAATCCCTGCCTACCATTGAGTAAAGGTGGAAAGGAGGTTGTAGGCTTGCAGGCAGAGCTCTGGATAAGCTTAGTGGTGAAAAAAGTAAATATATATCGAATAATTGTAATACCTAGAAACGTCCATTGACAATCTGGTAGGGTCAGGAATGCAACAATGCAATAAGACTCAACAGGGCTGCATTCATACATCACACAGACCAATGGGCATGATGTATTAAAGGGTTCAGATTGGCAGACATGGAGGTAAAAAAATGGAGGGGGTAGGGGGAATGCTGAGACAAAATAAGAACACCTGTTTAGTGTCAGCAGCTGCTCCTGAGCTACTCACAAAGGGCCTGCTTACTAATGGGGTGGTAAGTCTATGGTGTGCGATGGATGTAATAGGAAATCATTATTATTGCATCCTGTGTCACTGATTAATTGATACTTTTATCAATGTAAATCCCAAAGGACATGCCAAAGACAACATCTATTTTCCTGAAGAGCCCCTCTAACTGTTTCATCCTGTAAGATAAGACTACATACAACAGATCTTGAAGGGTCCTCATGATGCCTAGATGCATTATTTTGGGAATTCCTTTTTGTTGTTTGCTAAAAATCCTTGTATAGAGTGATGGTTCATTAAAGTATCATGCACATTGATGCATAAATGCAGCCCCTGGTGGGTACCTCACAAGTGATGCGTCATGCCGAAATTACAGGATAGATTCAGCCAGAGAGGGTTGTTATGATGCACCAACTTCCCCACTTCATTGGTGCATCATGACACCCTATCGGCATGATGCATTAATGCATCAGAAGCCTTTAAAGTGTTAGAGACTGTGTGTGTTGTCTGGTAATGTAACACCCCATGGAGATATCCTCCACTTCTACACACTGATTCCAACCTAAGAAAAGATTTACTACCCTCTCCATGAGGTATGTTTTTTACCCTTTAGATACTGCCTACTGCTCTTCACGGGGACTGCATTTATGCATCATGCTAGCATGACAGAGGTGATGCACTCTGAAAGGGTTGGTATGATGCAGTAATGCAGTAAAATTGGTGCAAAGGCAAAGGAACATGAACTTAGAGGCATCATGCAGACCTTCATGGATTAAGCCGTATCTCATTGTAGATCCTCTAGGGAACGTAAAAAGGAGCAACCACTGGCATAGAGATGGATATCATCTCCTAACTACTCTGGCTGAGCCTTTTTTTCTTTTATTCATTCTCTATATTTTTTGTACCTAATTTGTAGTGGTTCTTTTCTTTTTCTTTTTTTGCTCAAGAACCTTTTTTACCTTTGCTTAGCTTTTCCATCAGGCTGCAAGAGGATATGAATTGGTGGATTTATTCTATATCCTCTTTTATTGCTTATTATTTAATCAACAATACTGCTACCCTGGGGTTTTTCTCTGACCTTGTATCTATGTATAAAAGCAGGGGAGGAAGGCTTTCTTATCTATAGAACCAGGTAAGGGAAGAAAATCACAGATGGTGGTATCTATCTACAATGGGTGTACTACACTGACAGGAGATTGATTGAACCCTAACTTACACTCATAGATGTAAGTGTCAACGAACCATTACAAGTTGATGTTGTAATGAACACTGAATCCAGAGAAGTTCTTTGATCCTTGTTTATTGCATGATGACAGAGTGTACATATAGGTGGTAACAATGATACAACTCGCCAGTGTGCAGGCTCTGCCCCTAAGCTTGTAGCTCAACCTGTCGTAGGTTCTGGATATTAGGGAGGTTGTGTGTAGAATAAAAAGGATACCTGGGAGCTGCTCATAGGGTCTTATATACCTAGGTGAGCAGCTCACAGGGTGATGAAATATACTGGTAGGAGAAGGTCAGATCTGGTCAGGTCTGGTTGGATCTGGTCAGATCTGATGCGTCGTCATACCTGGTAATGATTCTATTTATATGTGGACCAATCAGGGTGTAGGGAGATTGTGGAATTTCCCTGCATCCTAGAAATGCATCCACAGGTATGTTGGTATGTTGTGATACTCCCAGTGAGTCAGTGCCCAGAAATGGAATGGGTCCGGCTCTCACAACTTCCTGGTATGGATGATGTAAGAGTAGCTCACTGTACACACTGGGGGGGGGGTGAGCTGTAAGCTTATGAGCAGGGCCTGAGCGTGTGTGGCAAAGAATTTAATAAATGTGTAAAATAATGAATAATACCCAGAATGGTCCATTGACATAAGTGTGCACCAATGGTCTGTATTATATAACAACATAACTGTGCATACAGGCAAAGTAGAGGCAATGTTTTATTAACTATTTAAGGGCTGTATAAGAGATGATGGTGAGGAAGGAATATCGTATTATGATAAATGAGCTCTATTATGTTTTCAAATGAACTCATAAAATTACCCTGACCCCAAGATGTACCTTAGAGGTGATTATTTAAATTTTAACTCAAAACTATAAAATACTATTCATCTTTATCTTGCCCAGGGTGTGGTCATAGCTCCCTCTTCAACTCAGGGTGCTGCTTATAATTTGCAAGTATGGCTTATAGACCTACATGGGAGTAAATGTAATGAGTGTTTAGGCCATCTTGTAAATGAATTTCAAAGGAACTAGACATTAACCAAAGTATGTCCTCTTCTTTTTTGGGAAGCATACCTATATTTTCATTAAACATCTTCAGTGAGGATTCCTTGCACCTTGTCTAGTATTGGAAGGCCATATTTTTGCCTAACCTCAACTTCTTCTCTGCTGATTATTCATCTAAGCGCCTCAGTGAATATATCCAGGCAGATGTGGAGCTCTCACACAATTGAGCAATTTGAGATATTCAAGATGGCCGCAAAAACGTTATTGAAAACTTAAAATCTACATTATCTCTGGCTCTGATCAACTTAGAAACACAAATGTAAAGGCAAAAGGTATGTTTCCTGTCAGTCAAATGTGTTTTAACCATTGCACAAGTCACGTTTTATTAACAGTTATCATAGCACTCACTATTCAGCTTTAACTGATCCATCTCCAGATGTAAATATTTCGGGTTAAGGTAAAGCCTGAATGCTAATGAATACTTAGAATCTGCAGTCTTTTGAGCTTAGAGACAGAGACAAATATTCAAAAAGTATTAATATAAGGCCATGGATAATTATAGATATTCAAATATGTTACATTTAATTGGGGGGGGGGGCTGACAAGTGACCTTATGACCCTAGTTGTTGTTGAGGCTTGAATAAGAGAATGACTAAGGGTTACCTAAGGAGGTAAACCTTTGCACCTCATGTTCTTTTGGTCATAAATGTTCAGAAGTCTTTTAAAGATTACCATTAACATGCTTTATGGTCATTCTCAGTGCTTTTACTGGCCGTGAGATACAGGGGTGGGTTATCTTGTGGGAGGTGATCCATAGTTAAAACAATGGGGCATTCATATTCAATTGTTTGAACATGAAATAAATGCCTGGGCTGGATCAATGTATGCATGTATGTGGTAGTGGTTTAAAGAGGAACATCGTTCAACAAGATATGTATGTATGACTGAAGAGTATTGTGTATCAAATGCCTGATGCAGTGGGCTTATCCCATAAGCTACAACATTGAATTTACAATTACTGTCAGCCACCTGCAGATATCTTCAATCTACACAGATTGCAGTGCTGCCCCTGCACTGTGGGGATAGCGATGTCCTTGAAGCGCTTTACGGATCTCGATTTGGTTGAGCGAGTTTGGACCTTCCAACTTTAGCATTGCAACTAATGTACCGTAAAGCAATTTGCCAGAATTGGCTAGGATCCCTGTAAAGCATTTAAAAGATCTCTGTAACACAAGTGATACACTTGCTATAATTCCCTTTCTACCCTTTCAAATTGATAATTTTGTGGTTTGAGACAACAAGTATACACTGTGTAAACTATTTTTGTTGTCATGCATTGAGTGAAAAAATTAAAATACCCTACTCACAAAAGTGATCTCTGTGAAGTGCATGCATGAACACATGAATATAGGCCCCATTCATAGTATACATACTATATCATTTCTCTGCTATAATGTCAACAGGTCATTACATGTCATGAAGTGAGGTAACAGGAGTCCAGACAATTCAGTTGATGATCCAGCTTTATTGTAAGATTGGCATGAGAGTAATCAATATGGTACACAGTATAGCACTCGCCAGTCTGACCAAGCTATATCCTGGGGCCAAGGCACCTGAGTGTCGTAGGGTCTAGGTTGGAGAAGAATAAGATGTCCTGAGTGGGGATCTGCCTGTTTATAAAGGGAGTCCCACTCAGTGTATGTCATATGCTATTTCTGGAATTGCTTAGTGACTCAGCCTGGGGAATGAGCAGCTCTGCCCCTATCTGGTTGGATCCAGTCCAATCCTGATTAGGAGGGAGGGAGCTGCTCTCAGGAGTGAGTCATCTGGGCAGGTGAGGCTAATAATTGCATATGATATCATGTCCTCCAGTGGGGGATCCGCAGGTAGGACCTGGTGGTGCTCACTGGGGGAAGACGGGGATGAGTGAGTCAGACCGGGGGGAATGAGTCACTCACCCTGTCAGGTTAAAAATAGGTGAACCTTGGGTTATACAGGGGGGGGGGCTTGGTCAGCTTGGTTTGAATATGTCGTTGATAATTATAATACATAGAATAGTCCACTGACAATAAGAAGGAATTCTGGTGATAGGACCGTTCTCCAAGGATTTCAGAGCTGAGAGAAAATCCTCTTCTCATCCAGTTTCCTTGATGACTTCCATGACCTTTTGTACACAGTCTATCAGTTCCTGCCTTCCACCAATATCAATCATCTTATCTCAATATTTAGTCTCTGCTGCAGAAGTAGAATTTTTACTTTGAGCATGGCTAACATTTTCAGTATGATTGTCAGTGTAATATAGCTTTTCATGACAGATCTGTTTTGCATTTCCATTGGGTTTTGGTCAAGGTTCTGACAGTCTTTTGAGTCCGATCTGTTTTGTGTCAATATCAATTGTACATTTGAATCCATTCTTCAACTTATCCTGTCCATTTGATTCCTGAAGTAGTTTCCATTGAATCATCTAGGATCAAAGGGGAAGACACCCTTAATTATCATATCATTATATTTGGCCTAGCAGGATTTACAGAAAACAATGAAAGTTTTCAATAATATATACCTATCACTATAATCATTGTTGTACAAAGCCCAAGGGAAATACAAAATAACATAACAGTGAGTTGGATTTCTACAAAAATCCATAACACATTGTATACAATTACAGTGAAATGGGGACACCATGGGATTTTACCATGGGAAGGGCACTAAGGCATGTGAATACTCAAACCGGCAATGTTCCATAATTTTAACTTAATTATACCAATGATTATCTTCCATGTAAATCCCACATTTACCCCTCCATGATCAATATCTAGTGCACCAGATGAGAAAATATGGTACATTTTTGGCTCATTTTTACCACATTGCTATCACTTTCCTTGTTCAAAGACCTACATTTGATAAAAAAAATTGCCTTGTCTCCCCAAAGTGATGCAACTCTAAGGGCAAAATCTGACAGGGGGCTGATATTTTTTTCTTGGTAGTAGGACATAGATATTTTGCTTGTGCATACTTTCAATATATGGGGTAAATACTGAATAGTTGTTTTTTCTCAAATACAGTTGTGAGTTTGCAATGATGACCAATGAAAGTAATGTCAGTTTGTCGCCCATCGTGTCAGTTTGTCACCCATTGTGTCAGTTTGTCAACCTAAACACCTCTGATGGAATTACAAGTAGTTAAAATAATGTCAGGACCATAGGAATTCGCCCTAGGTTGATGCACTAAGGGGTAAAGGCAATATGTAGGTAGTCTAGTATTAAATCTCAGAGGTAGGAGAGAGAGGGACCTTTTTCTCATTGTGTCAGTTTTTTGCCTAGTGTGTCAGTTTTTCGCCAGCGTGTCAGTTTGTCGCCAGCATGTCAGTTTTTCACCTTAGAAATAATTTTTCACCCAAAAGAAATTTAGCAAAGAAAAATAGTTAAGAACAGTTTCTGTTATGGCACAAGGAGAAAGGGTAAGGGAATATTGTGAACTAGTCAGGGATAGTTAGATTTTGAGCTTGTTCATGTGAAAATGGTTTTGATGAAAAGGGCCTTCCGTGTCAGTTTGTCACCAGCATGCTTTTCGCCAGTGTGTCAGATTTTCGCCCTGAACACTTCTGATGGACTTAGACGTAGTAAAAATAAAGTTAGGATGGTTTAAATTCACCATAGGCTAATGCACTAGTGGGCAAAGTTAATGTATAAGTTGTTTAGAACTAAATCTCAGAGATAGAAAATAGAGGGGCAATTTTCTCATTGTGTCAGTTTTTGCCTAGCATGTCAGTTTGTCACTAGTGTGTCAGTTTGTCACCCATTATGTTGGGACCATAGGCATTCACCCTATGGTGATGCACTAGGGAATAAAGGCAATATGTAGGTAGTCTAGGATTAAATCTCAGAGGTAGGAGAGAAAGGGACAATTTTTCTCATTGTGTCAGTTTGTTGCCAGCGTGTCAGTTTTTCGCCCTGATGTCAGGAAAAGGAGGAAGAAGAAAACTTATATAAGTATTAGGATGTTGTTGCTTTGGGAATTAAAGGAGCTCCATAGACCTCAAGTAATGGGTCAACTTTTATTTCATGGCAATTTATTTATATTTTGTAAAAACAGAGGTTTCTCAAATAGGTGTCAGTTTGTCACCTCTCAAAGTTGCATCACTTTCAGGAGACAAGGTGTTATACTTCAATGATTTCTATATTTTCTTCTGAATTTGTGGCCATTTGGTATAGGGCTGATGGAACTGTACATGCCTCAGACTTTGATCAATAGGATTTGGTATGAATAAACTACATTCACCATGTTTTAAAAGTGGATTTAGAAAACCCCAGGTGTCTTCTATGAGCTGGCAGGGTAGGAAAATTGGGTCCCTAAACATTTAAATCAGTATCTTAATATTTCCAAATAAGAATTGGGTTGGTGTAGTTTCACGGGAACCATACATGCCCCATGAATTGATCTCCATTTTGTAACAAGAATTACTCAGGATATTGTACTCTCATTATAAGCTATGTAGGTACAAATCTAGGTGCAAAATTTTCAGTCACACTGTACAAATAAAGAGAGAACTATGACAATTTCTTCATGCTAGGAAACGCACATGCCACAAGGAACTGCACCTGCCTCACAAATTATTGTGCCTGATTAGTCCCCAAGTCTCCATCCAATGATGATATCAGCCTATTAGTATAAGGGCATTAATGCATGAGCTTAAGCAGAACAGAGTTTAAATGGATCTGGCAATTTGAATGAAACTAATTAATGTCTCTAGTAAATCAAGATATTTGAGTAAATCCCCATAGATTTCAATGGTAATAAATTGATCCTCAGCTAAAATTGGCAATCATCAATATCAGTGTTCCCAACTTTTGGGTGAGCTTCTCCTGTGTACTGGTATTTTGCACTGTAAGTTTCATAACTTTATGGGCATTTTAATTTTTCCGTTTCTATTAGCTCCATTTGACCCCATTTCCCTGCAATTGACAATGTATGATTTAATTCAATGATGCATATCCAACAAATAGAAAGGATATTTACAGAGCCTTTACCTAGTTGCAAGCTTCTAAAGCTTTACGGAAATCACCTGAAAGCAATATAGTTGGCACATTGTGAAAGTACGCTTTCACAATGTACATCAACAGACAATACATGCATTTAGTGCTCTAAGAATATATATGACAATATTATGACATGGGAAGCATTACTACTTGATCTAATTACAAGTTTCATGAAAGTTGACAATGTATGATGCTAATAGAAACTCATCAAAATGCTCCTCTCCTTGTAAACCTGTAGCCTGTGTTCCTGGAATGTTCAGGTAAAACCTTGGACACAATGACCGCTTCACGGAGATCATCATTTAAAGTAGCCTTTCACTTTACGGTACATCACAGAAATGCTTAATGGTACATCAGTTTCAATGCCACAGTAATTATCCCTTTACACAAAACCAGTCCCTCCTATCAGCTATTACTACACCTGATAATTACCCTATTCATTCCCTCACTATAAACTCATGTGTAAACAAACAATTAGGCTCTACACATATATTGCAATGCCGTGTTACATGATGTAGTGTAATTCATGATGTAATACTTACTGAGGTAAGGTATTGATACTGCTGGTGGGGTCATGTTTCCTTATTGTATACTAGATGTACATACCTGTATTTGGTCAGTATGCTAAGGATGTATAGCAGCATCAATGCAAAGGGTGATGGAAAGAGAGAAAGAGGGGGGAGGGGTAGACGGGTATATAGATAGATTTTAGAGAGAAAAACAAACCTTTACTACAGAGAGAGAGAGAGAGAGAGAGAGAGAGAGAGAGAGAGAGAGAGAGAGAGAGAGAGAGATAGGTACTAACATGAAGAAGCAGCAATAATTACTTATCATGAACACATGCTTCCCTTAGGGTTTATCAATGACTTTATGTCATGACTTTGTGTTGGATACTAAAATGTTTGTCCACTATCACTCTGTCATTCTTTTGCTATGTGCACATAAGGACATTATCAGTTCCTCTCAGAAAGGAAAATGCTAATTTAGCTGCCACTCAAAGTACTGAGTCTACAGGAACAAACAATCATGATGTAAGGGCTTTAAGTTCATCATAGTATAGTATAGTATAGGGCACCACACACAGGGATTGGTATAGTTTGAACATGAGGAATGCCTATTTTGTGGAATATCGTCCCCTGAACCTTTTAGGACCAAGGAGAGAACATAACAGAGAGGCACTCTAAGTAGAGGAATCAGGATAAATGGCTTTGTCTATGGCTAGGCATTGATCGTAAGATTGTAATCCATGAGAACCAGCTCGCGTTTCCTCTCAACCACCGTCTCTCTAGCCCGGTCAATATTCTCCATGCATTTGGACATTTTATCTGTTGTTTAATGGGAAATATTATACTATGACAGCTATTCTGAGGGAATCTTTTATGAAGCAACAGTAGTATTAAACTACTAACCACTAGCTTGGTGTGGAAAGTAAAGGTCAGAGATAAATTCTTGAGGGTGTATTCAATGTTTCTCCAGCCCAGTCAATATTCTCCATGCATTTCGACATTTTATCTGATGTTTAATTAGGAATATTAACAGACACTATGGGAGCTACACTGAGGGACTCAGTTATAAAGCAACAGCAGTATCAAACTACTAACCACTAGCTTGATGTGGCAAGGTTAGAGATAAATTCTTGAGGGTGTATTCAAAGTTGGGCATTGATTCTGCATTGATCCTAAGATGTCTTCCACCCCCTGTCTTCTAGCCCCCTGCTAGCCAACAGATTAATGAAATGAAATCTAGTGATCTTTTACATTTTCTTTAATAGGGAGAAAGTGCACAGACTAATTAAAGTGAGCCAGGAAGGAGGAGAGGGGTGCAATGAATACTCATTGAAGATGTCTGCTATGGAAATATAGATACGCTACCAACAGGGGAGGACCCATCCTGATTAAATGAATAAAAAAAGAAGTTCAGTACATTTGAAATAGGTCTACAATGTTTTCTGAAAACTCTAATTAGAAAAAAAACACACCCTAACACTCAATCCAATGCATTTGTGAGTCACACCTGTATATAAGCCACACCCTGACAAGGTGTGCCTTATACACAGGGTATTATGGTAGTTGATGAACCTTGATCAACAGCAATGTTGATTTAGTGTTGAATTGATATATACATTCCCACTATGATAAAGCATACCCCCTTCTGGCTAACACCAACATTCAACCATCTCTTTTACCCAGCAGCACATTTTTTTTGCCAATCCTTTGAATTTGAGACCATTACATTAAGTGAAGTATTTGTGATTCAGCAGTATGACTATGGGGTAATGTCTAGAGTAATTCTTGCAACTGCAATCTATTGTATGTAATCTGTGTAGTAGATTGGAGATATCTGCAGTTGGCTGACTGACTGAACTGTAAAGTCTATTTTGTAGCCTATGGGATAGGCCCACTAAATCAGGCATTTGATACAATGCTTTTCAGTCATACATACATACATACATACATACATTGATGCAGCCCAGGCATTTATTTTAGGTTCAAAACAGTGAACTATGAACAGCCCAAATGCCCTCCCCCCCCCCGAGATAACCCCATTTGTATCTCACTGCCAGTAACAGTACCCAAAGTAACCATAAAATATGTAAATGAGAATCTGCATTTCTGGCCACATGAACATGAACATGAAATACATGCAAAAATTAACTTGAATTGGATATGACTGAGGGTTATCTCACTCGGCTTCATGTGGATTCTCGTGAACCTTTGCCTATATATATATATATATATACCTCACAGGGTTACATTAATAATTGTTTGCAACATTTTGTCAGTACAGGGTTTTTGCCCTCCTAAAGGACTACAGAATACACTGGTTAATGCAGTGCTGGCAGGATAACTCCCCAGCACTGCATTGATGATTCACAACGGCAAGCGAACATGAATCTGGAGGAATCATTAGGCAAGGGTTGAACCACAAATTTATTACTGCACAATTAATAGACTACAACTACTACCATAATTATTATGTCAAAATGACAAACCCTCTAGGCAAACCAGATGCTTCAATAATACAGTTGTTTGGATATAACCTACAAATCCCACATGTTTCAAAATGCAATAAATTTGTAGCTGCTAAAACAGGATTGCCTGGGAGGGGTGGTACTGACGCAGGCCTCGCGTGTTCCCCGTGCTAACCCAAATGGGCTGACTGACCACCAGAAAAAAGGGTAAACAAAAAAAGTGGACATTTTTCTCTTCCAATGTGTACCTCCAAATACATTGATTTGTACCACAGTGCTTGTAGTTTATTGCAAACTTGGATGCCAACAGACTAATGTTGCCCTTTTTTACCTAAAGATTTAAGTATTATGAAAGTGGCCGTTTGAGTAATCTGATATTTTCTTAGAATGAGTTTGAATGCTCTTTTCTGTCTGTCTTCTTTCTGTGTATGGAAGTCCTTTTTCCCTGAGTATAGTTTTTTAGTAGGCTGCTGGTGTGGGGAAAGTGCATTGGGTGTGCTGAGTTCTTAGCGTGATGCAGTGCATTATTTTTTACACTTTTCCAATTTGTTGTCATGATGCATGGATATGGATATGGATGTTGATCCTCAGAGCTTCATTCATGCATCATGGCGACCCAACAGCACTGAGTCACTCCCATAGGGTCGGCATGATGCACTAATGCAGTGTTGGCAAGCAGACTAGCCAACACTCCATTGATGTATCATGACAACCAAGGAGAGGGACCTGGAGGGATGCTGTGATGCTTATATGGTTAGAAGTAGCAAGCACTGGGTGAACATGCACAGGGAATCAGGGTGCTTTTTAACTGTTAGATTAGCCCCAGGACACATTTGCATGTGACACGGTATGCGGAATAGATGTAAAAACACTGAAAGTACTACCGCACTCTGCTTATACAGGGGGGAAGGGGGGATTCTCACTACCGACCAAGTCAGGCCTCTTTTAGCTCAGCATTTGGATGTACCACATAGAGACTAGAGAATATCTCTCTTGATTTAACCTTGCCCTCTGTGCTGAGTATATAAATTCAGGGGCGTAGCAAGCAAATTTTTATTGGGGGGACCAGGGGTCTCGGTTGGGGGCCTGCTTTATTTTTATATATGCTTATATAGGGAACCTCCTCATTATTGGGGGGGCCCAGGCCCCCCCTGCCCCCCCTTTTCCTACGCCCCTGCAATTGAGTTAAGTTAAGCTGAGGAGAACTTGTTCTACCTCTGGATAGACTTGCTAGAGAATCACAATTACCGGATGCCATCTTGCCCTACACACTGTGTAGAGTTGAAGTTGGAGAATACTTCACAGAGAGAAGAAATGGAGTCAACACAATAAAAATGGAGTCAAGAAAGGAGTCAGTGGATCTGGACTCTATAGTGACTATTAAAACAGGAGTCCAAGATGACTGACTCTCTTCTGTTCTCTGTGTGACTACCCTTAAGGAGTCATTGCAGCTTGACTCCTCTAGGAGAGGAGTCCTAGCCTGGTGGACTCCCTTTGTGGACTCAGACTCTATATAGAGTCAAACATGGTTGACTCTCATCTATAGAGAGTCAAACATGGTTGACTCTTTTATTCACTGTTGACTCTATAACACTAGTGGCTGATGCTTCTCATTACTTCCACCAGAGGACCTCACAATACAGTTTGGAGGGTTTTGCACATTAGAGTGTGTTTCATTTAGTTTAATTGTGGGTATTACTGAACATCTAGAGATTGTAGTATTAATGTGTTTACACAACAAGCAATTGTACACAACTGAACAACAAGGTGGTATGCTCAACTCCCTGAAATAACCCAAAAAAACTCAAAATGAGGCATCGACACCATTTCCCTGGTTAAGGTGTTACTTCAAACTATTCTCAGTGCTAGGTTATATCATAATAAAAGTTGATGACTGGTGTAGATAGATGCATCTAACCAATATAAATAGATGCATCTTGTAATACGGTTCATTCTTATGGAATAAATGATGAAGACCCCAAAAGGAAAATAAACCAGGAATGACCTGCTGTTTCAATATGAAATGCAACCAATCCTGATTCCACTTCATAATAAAGTCACAGTGGAGAGTCCAAAAACCTTGGCTCTGTATTCATAATGAGTCAATTATTGACTCCCTATTTTTAAGGAGTCACAAAGGAGTCACAGAGGGTGTCGCCTCAGTGATAGAAGCTGGACTCTCAATTGGGAGTCAAGGTGACTCCATTTCTTTTCTCTGTGTTGTTACACTTTTTACCCTTCGTAACATTTGTTTTGTTTTACATTGGTTGCACCATATATCTAGACATACAATCTGAAGTCACCTAGATAGCAATAGCACATCTATAGGCCAACATGGTTCTGAGTCGTTGTTTGTGAATGGCTTATATTTCAAGGCAAAAGAATCAGAATTTCCTGATGCCCTTTTGCCCTCTCAACTGTGTAGACCTCACAGGGGCCCACTTACCGACAATTTTAGGAGTGTGTCAACCCTGCAGGATGACCATGGTCTCTAAATCCAACCCTGGTAGTTACACTGAGCAAGGCTGCATCATTAGAACCAAAGACAAAGGCTGATTAAAGCTGGTCAATTAGAAAACCCACTGGACACTGGCTGCAGGCAGCAAAACGTCTGCTTAGCTGGCAGAAATTGTCAGACTGCCGGACCAAATATCCAGCTGTAATGTCAAGATATTACGCTACATGCCAGTTATAATGGCGTGCAAAGGTTTTAACAGCAGAAAACAAACAGCATTGCTACTTTGTAAAGCTTTACTCAAAATTGAAGTTATTTAAATGAGTTAACTTATTCAACGGAAAGGTTTTTTTTCTATCATTTCTTACCTTATAAAAATTATGTTGAGGTTTTCGGTCATGCAGAAATCAATCTTGGCTGGCTGAATGAAAATGATTGTACAGTACTCCCGGGCAGGACTGCATGTCCTAAATGGCAAAAAAAAACATTGCATATAAACTGCTATGATGCTGAGTAAGAGCTTTGCCCTACACTGAAAAAAAAACTGTATCTGACAAAATGACATGTATACCCATGTCAAGTTAGATTTGACATGGAGAGCACATGTCATTGGGACATGTGCACATATGTCACCATGACACCTGTAGCATGCCTTACACCTCCTATGATTTGACACACCTTGAAATGCTATGTCACTTGTGATTTGACAATGGTCACAGCCATGTCAAAGTTGTGTTGACATGTGATAATGTCAGGTTTGACATGCATAATTGTTGTAGGATATGTATACCACTAGATGGGGCAAACAGCCATTTGGTACTAGGGTTATCCACTATCAAGAGGTACTACCAACACCTGAGACATTTGCTGTAGCTCTGTGTCATTTTGTTCTCGGTATAGATGGATCATTAAAATTTATTGGTATTTTAACTCAAGGGTAGTAAAAACCATTTCATTGTTAAGTTTGAATGTATTATTTGATAATAAGGCCATGTTATTATAATAACTTGGATTACAAATTTGTTCTGTCAACATTTTGGTCGGCCAGAGGCAAAAATAAAAGAAAAAAATTCCAAAACTCAGCCCCCCCAAAAAAAATCGGCCAGGGGCAAAAAAAAGAAGAAAAAAGCCATAATATGTCACATTTTTGGACACCAAACGAACTTTTGAGCCAATAAAAGGTACAAGTTTATACCGGATAGATGGATCAATAATAGATATTTGTTCGTCTCCAAGGACATTTTTGATTTTTTTACCCTGAAAGTTGAGAAATCTGGTTTTTGATTTTGCATAAAATCGCGCAGGATCCGTAATCCAAGTTATTAGAATAAAAAGGCCTAAAATGAAACCCCTAAATCCTAAATACTTAAACAGGGGAGATCAGACACCTTATCTGTGGGCCAGGAAGAATGCCAAAAGGTTTTATGCTAACACCCAATGTATGATACATATCCTCAATGTCTACAATACATGCAGACATATGGCATTGCCATGTACCTCTATGTCCTTGTCTTAAAGACTGCCAGGCTTCCCTAGCCCACTTAAAAGGGTCTATTTCTCCTCTTTCCTATCCCCTCAGGATGTGTGTGGTGCACATATGTGCGGGCACTGACATATTCATGCAAAATTATGTAATATAGTTCTCGCCATGAACATGACCTTAGCTGTCGAAATGGCATTAAACATCTATTACTCACTCACTCACTTACTCACTTATAGACTGCATAAAGGTCCTCTGACGAAGAGAAGTTATGTAGATAGGGATATAGGCCTTGTTGTTGCAGGCCTGTGGCACCATAATATCCCCTACCTCATATACCTTAATTGTACCACTGGTACACAGCTATTGACTGCCCTTGACCCTTGCATAATTGTCACACAGTACTACCTGGCACTCAGGTGTATAAACCAGGAATATGTGACATGTATTTGCTAGGCATGTCAAATGGAGTTGACATACAAAATGTGCGAGCCACAACCTGACTTGACATGCCTTCGTACATGTCACATAGGAGACAAATCCTGACATGTGCAGTACATGTCAAAGCAATCAGTCTTCTTCTCTCTGTGTATGATGTATTCAGTATCCTGACACAAGAAGCCCCCTGGGGCGATACAAGCTCTGTCTACTCAGAATAGAGCAGCTCACCATAGGAACTGCTCACTGTTGACCAGGATCATCAGGTCATGAAAAACACCAGTAAATATTTAGAGGATTTCTTTTTTCTTTTACAAATTCTTACGTTGTTAGGCAGTGACAGTAAGTCTTCTCATGTATACTGAATTATTTACATGGTAAGGCACCTGTTTGCAGAATATCACCCCAGCCTTTTAGTACTGAGAAGGATCTAGAAGGGAGACTTTTCTAGAGGGAAGAAAGGAGGGCTAAAAGCCTTTGTCTACCACTAGGCATCGATCGAAGATTGTAATCCTAGAGAACAAGCTCCCTTCTCTACTCCACCACCGCCTCTCGGGTCTGCTTAATAATCTCCCAGCATTTAGGACATTTTATCTGTTGTTTAAGGGCAGATATTTAAGTCTGAAAGAAACATATGCACAATTCATAGAGGACTCTTTCATATAGCAGAGATAGCATACTGTTGTGTGTTGCCTGGGTGTGATGTTAGGGATAATTGCTCGAGGGGGCTGTATCAAGAAGCTTCAATAGATAGGAGGTGAAACTCAGAGCTTTACCTATGGACACAGTGTAACAGCCCCCCCCCTCTACCCCCCCCTTAAAAGTAGGCTCCATTTTGTGTTCAGTATTGAGTCCTATGTAGGATTAGGGGGTTTATAGAGATGCCAGGAATCTTTATCAGAGTGATATCAAATGGAAACAAGGGGCCACCTATACCAAAAAATCCCGCTGAATCCAAAATTTGTGATCTTGATTCTCAAAATCTGACCAAAAGTACCTAAAAAGGAGGTTTGATGATGATAATATTTTAAAAATGTACAAAAGTTATATTAAAAATGATTGGAACTTTTTATAGATGCAACATGATAATCAAAGTCAATACCTCAATCTACATATCCCAAGGTCTGCCTATCTCAACCTGACAATTACTCTGCCTGTGTATGGCTCTGCCTCTCCCACATACTGCCTATCCCTCAGTCTACCTATCACTCATACTACCTATCCCTTGAAACATCTAGAGTTTAATTAGGTTTTCCCTCAAATGGCTTAAAATATTAAAGTTTACCCCTCACCTTTGTACCTAATTTTCTCTGTACATTCTTACCATTAGTCTACCTATCCTCAATCTGCCTATCATTCACTTTACCTATCCCTCATGGTGACTATCCCCCAACTCTTCAAATCCCTCATGTTTGACTGGCACATCTGTGATATTACCTAGCACCAATGTATCTTTTGAATATTCTTACTTCACAAGGTACTCTCTATGCCTATCTCTTAAACTGTTTATTAAACATGCTACCCATCCTCCTTGCTACCCATCCTCTTCAATACCTATCCCTCATGCTCACTTTATAGCTTTCCTATGTATCACAGCTTGTTCAGCTGGGATAGCTCACAAACAACCTTCATTTTGATCTCTTAGTCAACCTATCCCCTAAGGAACAAATTTAACGGTCTACCTCAAGCATACATCTACCTATCACTCATGTTACATATCCTTGAGTTTACCTATCCTTCAGGCTGCCTATCCTTCATGGTATATAGCCCTCAGTCTACCTAACCAGCGATCTATGTATCTCTCACCTTGTATTCTATTCTTTCTACCTTTATAGTAGCTCTTATAGTCTATGCCTTGTGAAATATACCTATCGCTCATTGGAGCCTGAAGGATAGGTAAACTCAAGGATATATAGCATGAGTGATAGGTAGATGTATGCTTGAGGGACACTGTTGGATTTGTTCTTTAGGAGATAGGTTGACTAAAAGATCATAATGAAGGTTGGATGTTAGCTATCCCAGCTGATCAAGCTGTGATAGGAAGGAAAGCTATAAAGTGAGCTTGAGGGATAGGTATTGAAGGAGGATAGGTAATAAACAGTTTAAGAGATAGACACAGAGGGTACCTTGTAAGGTGAGCATATTCAAAAGATACATTGGTGCTAGGTAATATCACAGATGTGCCAGTCAAACATGAGGGATGTGAAGAGTTGGGGGATTGTCACCATGAGGGATAGGTAAAGTGAATGATAGGCAGATTGAGGATAGGTAGACTAAAGGTAGGAATGTACAGAGAAAATTAGGTACAAAGGTGAGGGGTAAACTTTAATCCTTTAAGCCATTTTAGGGAAAACCTAATTAAACTCTAGATGTTTCAAGGGATAGGTAGTATGATTGATAGGCAGACTAAGGGATAGACAGTATGTGGGAGAGGCAGAGCCATATGCAGAGTACTTGTCAGGTTGGGATAGGCAAACATTGGGATATGTAAATTGAGGTACTGACTTTAATTAGCATGTTGAATCTATAAAAAGTTCCAATAATTTTCAATATAACTTTTTACATTTTTAAAATATTCTCATCATCAAACCTCATTTTTAGGTACCTTTCGCCAAATTTTGAGAATCAAGACCACAAATTTTGGATTCAGCAGGATCTTTTGGTATAGGTGGCCCCTTGTTTCCATTTGAAATCACTCTGATAAAGATTCCTGACATCTCCATAAACCCCCTTATCTTACATAGGACTCAGTACTGAACACAAAAGGTAGCCTACTTTTAAGGGGGGGTAGAGGGGGGTGGCTTGCACTATAGTACTCTATGGAGTAACATATCCTAGGGAACCTATAATATTCTTGGCTGTATATTGATCCTGTGTTAAAGTCTTTCCATCGCTCCCCACTCGCAACCCGCAAATGAATCAAATGGAATCTAACAATCTTTTTTATTTTTCTTAAACAGAAAGGTGCAGAGACTAATTAACGTGTGACAGGAGAGATGGGGTACAAAGATTTCTCAGTGAAGTTGTCTTCAAAGAAAAGCTTGATACACTGCACGTAATGGCGAAGAGGAACAGTCTTGATTCCCAGTTAAAAAGAAGTAAATGAATATCAGATAAAAGGAAATAAAACATAAAGTATCCTTCCGTCTACTGGATTGAATAAACACTCTAGACAGAAAGAGAAATATAAGGTGGTTAGTCTACTCCGAGAAAATCAATGCCCCACTCAATATGGAATTATAGATTTCCAAATGGGAGGAGGCGGAGAGAGATATGGTTTACAATCTATGGTCATACGTCAACTCAATTTAGAACCCTTCAAGGGTTGGTAATGCATTAATGCATCATGCCCATTGGTCTTCATAATGATTGAATGCAGCCCTGGTGAGTAAGTTGTCAGGGCTTCATTCATGCATCATGCTGACCCTATGGGGTTGATACACTCATGGAGGTTTGGTATGATGCTCCAATGAAGTGCCGGTGCACCGAATCACCAGCAGTTCATTGGTGCATCATGCCAACCAATGGGTATGATGCAATCCTGCATCATACCCATTGGTTGGCATGAAAGGGTACATCTCTAACCCTTAAAGGGTTAGAGATGTATCATGTAGTCTATATCGATAAATAGAGAGCACTCAGCAATGAAAACGAAATGTAAAGACAGATTTGATCGAGCAGTGACTCCAATAAGAATGTTCGGATTCCCCTTTTTTCGCTTTGTGCCAACATGGCATAAATTAAACTAATTATTGCATTCCAGTTGTGTGCACAGAAGGATGGGCATGCGCAGTGTGGCTGTCAGTATAGGGGCGATATTAAGGGGAGATGGACTGGCATGAAAAGCTCCCTTTTGTCTCTCATTCCAGTTGGCCGGGCCTCCCTTAGAAGGGCTTATAGGGTATCACCACACTGAATTGATCTATTAACCCTCTTTAGGCTGCATGATGCCTCCTGGTTCATGCTCCTTGGAGGACCTGATGCACCAATGCAGTGCTGCCAAGGCAGATTTAGATGGCAGGGGGAGGTTTTTTTCCCTCCACAATTTAGCCAAAAATGAGTCTTGATTAAGTGGTAAGCCCCCTTCTTTTCAAAGTCTAGGATCCACCACTGGACTTGCCAGCACTGCATTGCTGCATCATGCCGAATCCTCCTGAGGTGTGTATCAATCTATATGATCACCATGAATGCATCCCAAGTGGTTTACTTGCCAAGGCTGCATCCGTGCATCATGACGACCAAAAGGCTTCCTGTACTATAATAGGGGGGAGGTTATTCAGTCAAACTGATGATAGGAATGCGGGGACACCTCCAAAAGATGCTCAGAAAAAAAACATAATTTTGAATTTTTTGAAAAATTCAATATGCAAAAAAAAAAAACAGGTTCCAGCAGAGCTGGAATCATACATCAGTGTGGAAAACTGGTATGGCACCAAATCACACATCACACCAGGGTGTGATTTGGGGATGGTGTGTGATTTGGCATCACCACCAAAACAACTATTTCAAAGATGGTTTTGACCAATTTAAGTTATGTTATAATGGGTATAAATCATGCTAATTCTTGAAACAAATAATCTTTGTTGTACCTTTTCAAGTTCTAACCTTAGAATTAGTATTATAGAAGAGAAAAATCGATTTCCCCCTGAATTTTGTCCTTAATTCATTACAACCCATTTTGTATCTAATTTGCTAATCCTCTATTCTTTTTGCTAAACAATGTAATGTGTATCAATACTTAAAGCAACATCCCAGTAAGATAATGACAAAATGCCCAAGTGGTTTAATCAGTCATTAATGATAAAATCCATGTTACAATGCACATTTGACAATATAAGACCATGCAGCAACTTTTCCTACTGTTGTCTTTTATTTGCACTGACAGCTTTTTGTCAGTTGGCCATAGCCATAGCCAACTGACCATTGTTTATCAATATAGACGTTGCCAGGTTTTGTCCGCTGTAGACTTGACCATGGCTTTAAAACCCTTAGACTCTTAGCTATTGAATATTTTGTGGATTTTTAGGATTAAACAGGGACTGACTATCCTTTTAATATTGGCTATTAGTGCTAGGACAAAGAAGTCTACTCACCCTGCATATAGGCGTGAAAACCAATTTTAACCCTTTAATGCACTGGTGTATGTTTCTATAGGGGTATACATAACTTAGTACATAGAGTTTATGATTAATTTGCTCTGTGATCCTTACAGGGTAAATAGTCCGGGATATGTTATCTTTTGCGCATGCGCTGGTGCCCTACAAACTGTGAAACAAAGCTATATAGGCGTCATTAGCCCCACCCTCTGCCGGCTCACTGTTTATGATGCACCAGTGTGGCCCTCTCTAGCCTCGGCGCTCCCATGGTCTATTGGTCACGCCTTATCAGTGAGCACACTGTTGTCACCTCCCATTACTGCCATCCCTAACACCTATTTACCATGCTGTTTTCTTCATTAAACAGGCTCTAGATTGTTTGTGTTCATCACTGTGTGAGCTCCAGGTTCCTACAGGTGCATAAATCGACCACAGGTAGCTGTAAACTTTGTCTCATTTGTCTCACTAGTACTGTGTTCCAGTCAGTGTGGACAAGCCTTCAGAGTAGCTTAGTATGGTGTTGTATGTGGCAAGAAAATAATTATTTTTACTTAAAAGATAACTATGTAGGCCTACATTGTGGCTTAACCTCATTAGGGCCACTGATACATTAAAGCATCATGCCCATTGGTCGTCGTGATGCACCGATGAAGTGCATCATGCCGACCCTACAGGTTTGATATATACACTCCCAGATGGTCGACATGATGCTCCAATGAAGTGCTGGTGAGCAGTCTCACCAGCTACCATATACCTCCTTAAGCCTTTAAGGGCCGCTGATGCATTAATGCATTTTGCCCATTGCTCATCATGATGCAGCAATGAAGTGTAGTAGTTATTGAGACTGTCTATGTGCACTATGTGTCGTCATGATACATGGATGTAGCTGTAGTAGTTATTAAGATGACCTACCGTCATGTACTATAATGTACCATGATGTACCATGATGTACTGTCATGTACCATCATGTACCATGATGTGCCATGATGTACCATGATGTACCGTCATGTACCGTCATGAACCATGATGTACCGTCATGTACCATGATGTACCATGATGTACCGTCATGTACCATGATGTACCATGATGTACCATGATGTACCGTCATGTACCATGATGTACCATGATGTGCCATGATGTACCGTCATGTACCATCATGTACCCAGATGTACCATGATGTACCATGATGTACCATGATGTACCACCATGTACCGTCATGTACCATAATGTACCATGATGTACCGTCATGTACCATAATGTACCATGATGTACCGTCATGTACCATAATGTACCATGATGTACCGTCATGTACCATGATGTACCATGATGTACCATGATGTACCGTCATGTACCATCATGTACCATGATGTGCCATGATGTACCATCATGTACCATGATGTACCCTGATGTACCATGATGTACCGTCATGTACCATGATGTACCATGATGTACCGTCAATGTAAGAAATTATAGAAATTACATAATTTATATTAATCTTTAAAAATTTTAGATATTTATTTCATCATATAGATATCTTTGAAATTAATCATGAAGACCAACTGACATCACAGCTATGCTGTGCCTTGTTAGATTTCTTAGCATTTAAATTTCTGAAAAATTTAACAATTATCCCCTCGTCTTGCACTGATGTGGAAAAACACATCACCACTTTGGGAAAAAACAGCAACGGGGTGTGATTTCACGTCAGGGTGTAATTAAGGTAGTGGCCCAGACCTGATAAATAGGCGTTCTTACATTTACCGCTATTTTACAGGCCTGAATATGTGATGTAGTGGCCCCAGTGGAGGTCTGATACAGTTTCAGCTGATACAGCAGGATTCTCTCATGATTCTAGACCTTACTTTTCTCATGATGACATATTGCATGACATATTGCAAGTGTTAGTTGTTGATTTAGGGGTGCAAATATGCTTAAAATACCCAATTTGGGCTCCTGGCGGCCATATTGGGTTTTTCGAAAAAATTCAAAATTATGTTTTTTAGATTACTTGATTTTTTATTGTTCAGATGAAGTACACTTTGGGCTGTTCCTGAGTGATTGGGGGCCTGAGATGGACCATATAGCAATAAAAAATGAATATGATGCAATATCTAACCATCAGCACTGATTCAATGTATTTCTATGTTGAGTCAACATTGTTTCAACATTGTGTTAATGTTGAAACGACGTTGATAGTTGTAAGGGGATTCTTTGTTGACATGTCAACATGAATCAACATTGAAATTAATATCGTTGACAAATAAATTTTGATCAACATTGAATTGAGAACAATATTTCAATGTTGATATGTCAACTATTGATTGTATATTGAAATGGTGATGGTTGACAACATTGAAATAGAATCATTGAAAAAGTGTTGAAGATGGGTTGATCAACATCATCAATACAATATCAACTGGTTGATATTGATTGGGCGAGTATTTGCCAATCTGGCGATTTATAAAATTGCAAAAATACAGAAAAAAAACGGTCGGATTAGCAAAACCATAGTGGAACCTATGGCAATGGAAGCAGCGCTTTAGACCAGTGGTATTTAGCAATAATGACAGTAAATGGCAATAAGAGACACCATGGTACACATCACATCTATAGGACCTTGAAGACATCAAAGCATGTTGGCTGAGGAGAAACGGATGTTTCCCCAACACAAGAACATGCATTGATCGTGTTCTGAGGGGACAAGCCTAAGAAGAAACTTTGTCTGCACCACCCAGAAATACTGCAAACACTTAGCAGGCCTTTAATCTTGGTGACAGAACGGTTTGATGCCAGATTGCACGGAGGGATAGTTTAACAGTGTAAGAGCTACAAAGGGTGTTAATTAATGCATCAAGGCAAATCTAAGAGGTTGATGCACTCCCAGAGGGTCGGCATGATGCACCACTGCATGGCTGCAATGGTGCATCATGCCAAAAGGAAGATATATACCTAAAGGCAGTGGTTGTTGAGTTGTTAATCTTGGTGACAGAAGGGTTTGATAGAAAATTGTGCAGTTCAAGAGTGAGTTGAATTAACCCGGAAAATAAGTATGTTTGATGTCTGTGGTTCAAACGAGAGAGAGAGAGAGAGAGAGAGAGAGAGAGAGAGAGAGAGAGAGAGAGAGAGAGAGACAGACAGACAGACAGACAGACAGAGACAGAGACAGAGATAGAGAGAGAGAGGATTAAACTATATTCCTTATGATTCACCCATTAACAACACCAAAGAAACATTCCCATTAGTGGTACATGTATAATTAACAGTAGCTTTCAAAGGCAGTAGTGATATCAGGTTAGCTGCTAAGGCACAATGTCTTGTGGTTTCAATTGACTATGTGCCAATGAAATTATTCTTGTAACAGTGTAATGCTTAGGCCAACGTTTTAACAAGGCATCTTACCTTCTCTAAATAGCATGTTTGGCGCTGAGGCCATTTCTTGGCTTCCCATCTGTCACAGTGTTAATGAAGGTGTTCTATGTACCTCTTTATGGGCTGTTATTTAATTTTAACGAGTAGGCGTGTTACCTATAGTTGGAAACATATGGTATCCCTCATTCGGGATCAATGAAAATTATTCTTTAAAAAGTATTTCTAATTCATTAATTATCTCATTTACTTTTTTAATGCAGGTGACAATCACTGTGGTGTGTGCTCTATGGTTCAGGTGCAATGGGGAGACATGGGGTGGATTCTGAGATGAAATATGGGTCTGATCTCATTGTATGTGGATGGAATTACATAGGCCGGCAGAAAAATTGATGGGCTGATACAGGATGTACCTCTAACATAGCTTGCGACTACCTCACTCTTAAATTCTCGCTTTTTCTCGCATTTTTGCGCACATACATGATTTATTTCCAATATTAGTGTATTTGGGAGCAGGGCTGTAGAGCTCACCCAGTCCCGGGGCAGTCCCTCCCGTCAGGTGTGAGTGGTCTGCAGGCTGTTGCAAAAAGATTTGGAAACGATTTTGTCGGAGGTGGTATTCCCAAAATGGAACTGACTGACCTCAGGGAATCAATTCCCTGTTGGGTTGACAAAAGATATTTGGTCATAGAAGTAGTTTAGGAGTGGTCAGGAACTGGTGAATGCTTCCTAATCGAGAACCAATTCCCAACCAGTTCCTTTCTCCAATTCCCTGGCCTTTCGACTATGGGAAGCATTCAGGTGGAATTAATCATGGAACCAGTTCCTGAACTTTTTGCAATGCAGTCTAATTTAGAGTAAGTCAATTCCATTACAGTATAAGGTGGGAATTGGTCTCCCTGGGTGGAGAATCAGGAGGAACTGGAAGATGCATTAGTTACAGTGAGAATTGATTTCCAAATCTTTTCGCAACAGCCTCCTGGCCTGTCCCTATACACCAGGGGCTAGCTGCACTTCCTCTCCTACAACCTGCCACGGTTTCACCAAGGATTGAAGAGTGTGAGAGACTGTCGCCAAGCAGAGGCAATCCTAGGCATAGTAGTAGTAAGAGGGAGTGAAGGCTCTAGTCCCAACTCTCCTTTGCCACCCATGAAGGGCCTAGGATCAAATAGGGGTACCTCAGTAACCAGCTCTTGTCCCAAGTCTCCTTTGTCCACCTGGGGTACCAATGCACAGGTAGAAAATTGGGGGAACCAGCAAATGCAGGTTCACCCTCTGACCTTACATATAGAAGTAAACAGGAAGCCTCACCGGAAGCAGGACTGACCTCATGCAACCTGCTGCAGGGCCCAAATTGACAGAAGTACAGGGGAATTAAATTCAAAGAAAAGAGAGTAAAACCACTTTAATTACCTACCAGTTTCATTAACTGTTCATCTCTATCAGTACGTGCATCAGCATGCTTCATTTAAACAATAACTTCCGAAGATTTCCGAGGCTTTTACAGAGGTTTCATCTTGGCTGGAAGAGTGCACAAACAGCTCTTAGCGTCCAATGCAGCAGAGCCATGCAGCAGACATGGCTCCTCGCATGTACCATGCGCACGCAACCGGATGTTGTAGCGCCAGTTGCTGACAAGTCACGTGAGTGTCATCTGCAGAACATGTATCTTGAGGCACTCTGTGAGTAGGGTAGGAATGTGGCCTAGTCAAGGTATGTAATGGTCGTACATGTGGAGAGGCAGCAGTGTCACACCAGCAACAGGCTGCAGCTGCCGTCTTCTTAAATCCAAAGGACAACCGGCATTACTGTATAACATAAACTACACAGTTTGCCGATTGTCCCTTTGATGTTTATCAGAAGATGCTAGTAACTTGATTATCAAATCTTTATCCAAATGTAGTGAGATGATCACATAAAGCTAATTCAAGGCAAATCCAATATGATTGATTTACTGATGTAAACATTAGAACCATCAATATTTTACCTCCGAATTCCCCAGAATACCTTTACATTTTACAGAAGACATTTGGCCAGTGTTGAGGGTATTTCTTGGACACCATCCAGAGATTGTATCAATCTCTCATCTAATGGTACATTGTAGACTAATGAGACCAAAGCTGTTATTCAAATCCAACAATTCCCTCGGTAATTTGGAGATGTGCGTGGTCTAGTTTCCTCATAAATAATTTCGTACAGAACTGTGATTCGTTTATCAATGTTGATCAACTAGTCAATCTTGATTCCAGATCCTATGCAAACTAACATAATCTCCCATTGACACTGATGTTTCAATTTTCTTTGTTTTTGGTGTTTTTCTTTTTACCAGACATGTACCCCATACTAGGTGAGCCTACTATGTATGCGATGCTAACAGGTAGGGGGAGGAGTATGGGGTACTGAGATGGTATTGGTGAAGCTGTTTGGGGATAGGGGTGTTGGAATTACTGCTACTCTGGTATGGCAGTATCGACGTTTGAGCATCCTCTGGATGGAATACCCTGCAATACCCAGGGGCACTATGTTGTGGATATAGGCTCTAAGTGTTGAAAATTCCCTGGGAAATTCAAGGCTGCAATTGGTTTGATTCTAGATTCCTTGAGCTTAATATTGTTTTGATTAACTCCAGACTTTACATGTAGCATCCTAGAAGCACCCTTTACCATTGTACTTTTACTTTTTACATTTTGAAAATTGTACATCATTTCTACACATTGGGTCACTGTGCTGAAGGTAGTCCGTTCAGGAAGGTATATCATTTGTTCTGGGGACAGAACCTCTTAGTTGGTTTGGACAGAGCTATAATTACCCACTTTTCAATTTCGCCCCAGCCAATCCTGACTCAATAGCCAGCGTGGCCTGTAGCGGTTGGTATAGACATATCTATCAACAGCAGACTATTGATAATTAAAATCTACAAACCAGAGGACAATTAACACTTCTGGCCGTAACTCTCGGTCTGCCCCATCAAGAGTCACAAGCCGTAAATACCCCTGGAGAACATTAATTTTCTCAGTGGCGTCCATATAATAGCATTATTTAGAAACACCTCCCTAGTATTGGACGCCAATTTATACTCCATTATTTCTGCTACACAGAGCTGTATACAAGCAGACCTGAATTTTAACCACATTCTTAAAATACATACACAAGATATAATAATATATACAAAAGAAAACTCACTGAAGCTATTTTTCCATATGGGATAAGGTAGAATAGTGCTTAGGGTAAAGTACTGCAGATAGCTCTGGTAGAGTGGCTGTGTAGAGGTTTGAAGGTGTTAAAGGGTTGGGATGGGGAGATGGGGAGGTGGTGGTAGAGTGGACCATTAAGGTGAGGGTTAGTATTCAGGTAGGTAGAACACCTCAATGGGATTGGGACCAATTTACATCCAGCCTGGGTAGCGATTTAATCGGGTTAATGGTGGTGTTAGATCGATAATCTCATTTAACCCTTAAAGCGCCTGCATGATGCTTCGTTGGCCGGTATAATGTACCAATGCAGTGCTGGCCAGTCTATGAGAGCCTACAGGAGAAGATCAAAGGGAGATCAGAGGACTCTCCATCCCTGCATCTGCATTGGTGCATCATGCCGACCCTTCAGGAGTGCATCAATCCCAATGCTTCAGCATGATGCATTAATGCATCCCTACCGTTTGGCGACCCAAAAAGGCTGCATTTATACATCATACTGCTAAGTGTACATAGCACTACTCAGCCCTTATATAGCTACGCTTACAAATTAATGGCGCCCTAACTAGAGTTGAATACAAGCCCAACATTAGTGTAACCAGCAGCACTTAGCCCCAGTACCAGTGCTAGTTAGACCCCCTTTGAGACCAATGCTTGTATCTGCTAACCTAATCAATGTTTTGTCTCTGCAGCCTTGGGGAGCCTTGCTAAGGATATCTCTGTTAAGTGCACCCTAGAGGCGTGATTCAGGGGACCTTTTGCTTGTTTGTGTAGGGCAGTGTCTGATCCAGAATCTTGAAAAGGAGGGGGTGCGTCCCTCATTAAAGCCCTTATCGTAGGCTAGATTTGGGACTTAAATGAAGCAGATTAATGCTAAGCTATGGGCAGGTGGGGGGGGGTGGTTGCTCCAGTACTATACCCTCGTCTAAGTCTATCACTGGACAATTGTTTCTGATGTCATCTGTATTTTAAGTCTGTAAGTCAAACACCATGCCTTATTGATATAAATAGGCTGTAAATTATGTTCTTAAGCGGATGCTTTTCAGAAGCGCTTAAGCATTATCTATGATAAGATGCCTCTAATATCACCACAAAGCAGCCCATATCTTTTCATTTTATGGTCGCTTTTCCAGCTTTTTAATTTCCAATTTTTCGTTTGATGGTCGCCTTCTCCAATTGTCAAAATGCAAGGTTTTTCGTGGGGGGGGGGGGGGGCTTTTGGTGTGTGTGATTCCTGCAGTGACAGGAAAGAAGCTCATTTTTTTTTGTGATTCATGCAGTGAAGGGAAACAGGTCTGTTTGAAGGTTAGTTTAAGGGACAGGGCACAGAGAGGTACCATATGTGGATTAAAGACACATCAGTAACCCACTCAAACCTCAGCTCTCAGAGTCTTTGAGCATTGCAGAGTAGCTCGGAGCAATACCATGCACCCCACCACCCATCAGCACATGGTGTGCCAAGTGGCATGAGAAATTAGTTTTTTGAGTGGTAGAAGGGACTGACAGGGAATTTGTCAGTGTGTGTCACAGTGACTGACACCATACATTTACAGCTCTTTGAGCTACCCCTGGGTATATCCGGGGGGGAAATCATGGCAAGTGTTCAATGAAGGATGATAAATTTAAGGGTGGAAGGGGACTTTGGCAAAGGAGAACAGATTTAATCATTAAAAGACTGCATGCATGCGTGATGTGGCATCTGTATTTGTTACCATGATACATGGATGTATCACTTACAGTTGACTTACCATCTTTGCATTTATGCATCAATCCGACCCGATATACCATATTTGCCTATGTATAAGCCTCACCGATATACCGTAATCTGACGCGTATAAGGCGGGTCTTATACGCAGGGTTTTAGTTCTCCCTGGATCCACAAGGGGGGCACCAAGAGCTCTCTTTTGATATATTACACTCATCCTAAATCACAATATACCATAGGGATGCCCAGGGGTCTGGGGGTCACTAGCTTCACATAGGTTTTTGAATTTTGAAAATCCATTAAGTGAATCAAAATCTTTTTAATTTTTTTTGACCATATTCTGAAACTCTAGTGCGTTTTGTATACGGGATGCACCTTATATGCGGGAGATTACAGTAGGTAGTAATTGACAAATTGAAAAGGCTTATAAAATTCATGAAGCAAGCTGGTATTTCTCTACACTGATAAAAAATGCAGTTGAATATCTTAGTAGGTATAGTCAATGTATAGTCATGCCTTTAATCCATTGTAAAATGTCTTGGTCAGATGACTATCAATTTGATGTCTGGCATCATTTAGTTAGTCATTGCTGCTAATATGTATAGTCAGTACTGACTATACCTCCCACAGAAGGTCTGCCTCTGTCAGTGCCTGTTGGGCTGCCTGTCTGTATGTATGTCTGTTTGTCCACTGTGGTCTGTCTGTCTGCCTCCTTCTCTGTCTATCTAGAGCTGTCTGTCTCCATGTCAACCTGATTGAGCGCTACACTATTTCTTTCCTGTTGCCGTGTTTTGGCCGATCTGAAAAACGTACATGTATGATTTCTGCCAATAAACTTGTTAAAACTCAAAACTCAACTCATGATCTCTGTGACTCTGTCCCTTGACCATCATCCTGTAATCCTACCAACAAAGCCTATATGCCAGAGCAATGTGAGCAAAATTCAACCACCCAGTTCAAGATCACTGCCACATTCCTATCTATGATCAGTTTAGGCCAGAAATAACTCACCTATTTCTGTAATACCAGCCAATAGCATGGCAAATAGATGACTTACCTATCTATTGATGAGCAGACATAGTCATTATCCATGGATGGAATAGTTATGATGATGATAATAAATCCTGATTACAATTGTCCTGATAAGGTATGTCAAGGCATCCATAAATATGTGCTCTTTGTTGATGACATTTCTGTGTGCAGAAAACTGTGACATCATCAGTTTGTGAGCTCTAGACATAGTCAGAATGACTAATTCTATGACTAATAATTGACTAAGGCACCAGAGGGGTAGAATGTGGTGATATAGTTACTACTGACTATAGGTTTTATTATCAGTGTATATGAAAAACCTCTCTGCCACTTCCTCATAATTTCTAGATGTATCATTATTATTCGTACACCATTGTTCTTATATTTTCAATAGTATGTCAAGAATTACTATAATTATATGGTATCAAAACGTTTTAACATCATCAATCAATGGGTAGCCTGAAATCTTGTATCTTCAAATTAGGGTAGCCTAATCTTGTATCCTCAAATTATGAATTAAAGGAAACAATTGGGCTTGCCCTCCGTAATTGCAAACAGCAGTAAATTAATCAGGTGAATAGCGTTTAATCAGGTAGGGATAGCTGAGCTCTTTAAAGCACTCTACACCATTGTGCAATGTTATCTGAATGCACCACTAGCGGGCCACCCATAACGAACTACAGTACACTGCAGGGTCCTAAAAGTCGTAGTCCCAGTGAGCTGTGGCGTGAGGAGGCTCCCAGTGCGGCAAATTCCCTTTTCCCAATGTTACTTATATCTGCACTAGGCTAAAATCCCCCAAGTATTTCCCTACAATTCGCTAAGAACACCGTGGCTTTAAAACAGCCATGCACCATACTAAAGCCCCCCATCTTTAATCTAATTGAATTAATCTGATTTTTAACCCCATTCAACCTCTATTGACTTTTATAATTTAGGCACTGTTTGTGTATGTGACCTGTAAAAGGTGACTACCCCTGATAGGTCCAGGTGTCTGTATACTACATCAGATACACGTGGATACCATGAGGCCTAATGTCAGCCAGATGTTGCCAGACTCTGTATAATGCCCTTCACTTCCGCATAGCTTGTTTCTGGAAAATATAGTGTCTGGGTTGTGTGCAAAGTACCTTAGTAGCAAGATAGAAATAGAGCGTGGTTATTTCAGGCAGTTTTCCCTCTCCCCACCTTCCTTTCCTTATTCTGATCCCAAACGGAGGGGAATGTCACATTCAGGCTCAAATTCTATTTTGAGTGTTTGATAATTGCTTTGGACGGAGGGGGAGTTAATTGATTTCCCTCGCTCAGACGCTGGTTTGTGTTTGCTTTGATACCAAGAAGCTAATATCAATAGTATCCTTGATGATGCCCATAAAGGTCACTGCTTACAGTTGATTGGACCTTGATAGGCAGGTATTGAGTGACGTTCTTGTCATGTTTGCAGACAATTTCATAGTGTTAATAAGCAACATGGCAATGGATATGTGCTCACTGTTGCTGTCACCAGCAAAAAGGCAATGTTCTGTGATATATATGAGACTTCAGACTAGGGGAGTGATAATTTTTTAACAACAGGGGGGGCTGGTGGGTTTGCATGCAGATGTGCGAATTTGACCCCCCCCCCCCGTCAAGGGGGTGAAAT
This sequence comes from Acholoe squamosa, assembly GCA_949317995.1. Lineage (NCBI taxonomy): Eukaryota > Metazoa > Annelida > Polychaeta > Phyllodocida > Polynoidae > Acholoe > Acholoe squamosa. The sequence continues at coordinate 77,263,401 of OX439038.1, forward strand.
TTTTTGACCCCCCATAAGGGACAAAAATTGTGCGCTAACGTCCCTTTTTAGCCTATAGTAACCCGTGGGGTTTTCCACTGAAAACAGGTGAAATTATTTTGACCCCCCCATCAGAGGTGTTGAAAAAATTCTGACCCCCCGGCCAAGGGGTTGAAAAATTTCTGACCCCCCACCCTCAAACCCACCAGCCCCTCCCTGTTGTTAAAACTACAACAAAAAGGAGTCCCATTCAAATAAAGGAATGCCCCCAAGGTTACGCATATAAAAAGTTTATTTTTCTTCATCTGTGATATTGGAAAGATTTTATTATAGTAGTGCTATCATATGCATGGGATTGTTTGACTTTTTTCAAATTTTGGTCATGAATACTGCCTTTGGCTTTCATATTCCGTGTGTATATTGCAGTATCCATTGGTCTGTCTACAGTTAATCTGATGCTGCCAGAAACATTCAATTAAAAAAAAGGCTTCAAGTTGATGATATCGGTACTTATGACGCATATACCGTGAAGTTCCCCCAAACTACCCCTCACTGAAGACCTCTCATCTCCTCCCTTCTGTTCAGGAGGGTACTGCCATGATGGGGGGGGGGTAGAGTTACCAAGGACATGATTGTTACCGACCTGTCCCTATAGGGTGGGGTTTGCTATATAGGCGATTTTAATTATAATGTCTAACCCCTTGGGCTAACTACTAGGGACTCGTTTGAATGCCACGTGATGCCTCGAAGGTCAATTCCTTTGTCTTGGTGCACCAATGCAGTGCTGGTGAGTTTACTTGCCCATCACTTGGAGGTTTCTTAACACAAGCTATCTCCAGCGGTACATCATAGCGCATAAATACAGTCCTTGTAGGTCCGAGAAGCGCAACCACCTTTAAACGTGGACAGTGGTGAAGGGACAGGCACATCCCCCAACCTGCTTGAGGAGGGTGTTTGACATCTACAAGGACTTAGAGCTAGGACACACTGTGAAAGCTGTCATTGAAATAACGACAAAACCCTTGTCCCAAAGTACAAATCACACTGCTTCTCTGCAATGCTATTACAGTGGTTCACAGTTCAGTTTTACAAGGACCCCTAGTAGATTCAACAGCCGGTTCAACAGTTATTTTTAAGAGTGAACCCAACCACCCCACAGTGTGAAGGAGACTTGCACATCCTCCTATCCAGCCCCACTACGGAGGAGGATGTTTGGTATCTATAAGGTCTTAGCACTAGGGCAGCTTACCCAGAATAGAAATGTGACCATATGAACCACCAACACTACCGCCAGACACACAGAAATACTGCACCGATCGATGCCTGACCGCTATGTTTATGTCATCTCCATGGCAACGCCTCCATCCATCAGGGGGATTGATGGGACTTCCGGTGAGCGGTGATTGGCTGGCGCTAACGTGGTTGTCTTCCGGTTTACCATCACGTGGTCCGCTTTTCAATTCGCAGCGTTCCACATTTTAAAACACAGGTCACGAGTTTTGCCGCCTTTTCCGATCTTCCCAGCCCCTTTGAAGTCTCATATTCTTTCCTTTATTTTTGCTATGAATATGACCTCTCAAAGTGGGGTTTAACATCTCTTACTCACTCATCCTGCCGACCCTCCAGTCCTGAGTGTTTCAGTCCTAAACTAGCCCGACCTTATACGTTATAGGGTGTACATAGTGTATGGATGTACAGCCCAGGTGAGTTACTCGCCAGGGCTGCATTCATGTATCACGAAGAACAATGGGCATAATGCATTAAAGCCTCTCCCACTACTTAAAGGGTTAACTTTTCTCCCTTAATGGCGCGAAAATGTGAAAGGAATGTGACAAAATGTCGTCTGCCGCGTACTAATGGCGGGGAAGGAATGGTAAACCATTAACATGAAACAGTACTAATGTACTCTCCTTCTTTACAAAAGTCGTATCATTCTCCCCATGTAAATATATTCAAGTATTCTCTCTCCCATGGTTTTATTTCCAACCAAATATGAGATCTTAAGGGGTTAGACTATCGAACTCTCAAGTAGGCCTTACCTGAGATAACAGTTCTTCACGGTCAGTGACAGGACTATAAATGTCAATGACTCGTATACAACATTCTTTCTTTATGTGATTGAAAAATATCAGCTTTTATCAATGACCAGATGAAACAAATTAATACATGTAGAGATCCACTCGAATGTTTAATCACTGAAGATAAGTAGTTAAGATATTATTTTCTCATTGTGACCAGGTTGGGTAAAGTACTCTTTTATGGCAGAACGCCATGTTAGCACAGACCCAAGTTAATATTGAGGTTCTGGTGGATTTTCATCTTTTAACTAAACCAAGATTTGGTTGATACTTCTCAGCATCATTACATCATGCATATTTATTTGAAGCTTTGTGATTCTACTCAATTTGGAAGACTGCATTCACTTATCAAAGAGCCCCCTATGGGGTTGACACACTCCTGGTAGGTTGGTGTGATGCAGCAATGTAGTGCTGACAAGTCGATTGCATTGGTGCACTTGAGGCATCAAATGGCACTTAACTCTCTCAGAACTGTTCATGCATGGGTGCATCATGCACACCTGTGCATTATGTCTCTGGGACTGTGTGAGCTCAATATGGTAGGCATGGTGCTTTGATACAGCCATGCACTGAAAACATGGAAGATCCAAAACTAGTCAGCGGTGAACACTTTAGGTCCTCAAGTTGACGATACCTAAAACTAAAACTTTAGGTAGTCAAAATCACAACCCTAGGGCGTCATCCTGACGACCTGAGTCGTCAGTATGACAATACTGACAGTACAGAGTCGTCATACTGATGACTTAAAGTCGTCATTTTGACTACCTAAAGTTGTAGTTTTAGGTATCGTCAATTTGAGGAGTTAAAGTGGTCACAGCTGTCTAGTTTCGGATCTTCCATGTTTTCACTGTGGTGAGTTACTCCCAAGGCGGTGCTTTCATGCATCATGACGACCGATGGGCATGATACATTGGTGCACTGTGAGCCATTAAAGAGTTTAATGACTAGATGCCTGAGGAAATATCATTTGCTCCCCAGATGGCATGTGCCCAGTCATACGTAAGAATGTGGGTTAAGTGGCCATTATGTGGAGCTACCAACAGGTGACAAGCATCATTTCCGGTCAGCCCATCTGTAAACAAAAGCCCTCCAAAAACATCCTATTATCGCCAATTTTATTGTCATTCCGATGGAAAAACACCAAACAGAATGGATAATTTCCCTCCATTAACGTGCAAATGAATATGCTGTGAAGGTAGAGTTTCTTTTCACAGGTCCTATTGAGTGAATCGTACATCTAATACTAAGCCTAGGCATAAATTTTCCGTTGTAACTACTGTCTATTACCCTGATTAAATCAGGGGATAGAAGAGATCTATTTTCATCTCTATGATTAGATTACCCATATTGCTCACGTGCAATAATTAATGATTAGGAATGAAAGTGATTAATGCACAACTAATCTATGTGAATTAGATGCTCATAGTGATTATGAGCTAGTGATACCGAAACCCACATGTTCTTTAGGAAACATAATCGATATTTGCTGGCCTATTTTCTTGAGAGTTTATTTTAACATATTTTAACTCTTTCTCTATTTCTCTAGGGATTACAACTTTAGCCCTATGCCATTGTACATGAGAATAGCTCAAATAATCCTTTACTTTACCTTTTTGCCAGTGCTTCATGCTTAGCTTATCTTTTCTTTTTTGTTTTTACATTTTTTAAACTAAATCGAATGGATGGAGAGCTGAGTCAACTCAGGATGTCGCAGTAAGAGAGAAGCCTCTTATCCACATGAGAGCAGGGCAGTCTGCACAGGCAGTTCAATTGTCTCTACAAAGAAACATATTGACTTAAACTTAAAAGTCAGCTATATGTTAAACCCACTTCTCTGCTGCACAGTTTGTGTGTCTTTCTCCTTGCATTCATTATTTCCTCCTTGTAATCTCTTTGTGGAAAGTTGGGATGAGCAGTCACAGAGCATTTCCTAGAATGCAAAGATTTGGGCAGTTAAAGCCATACAACTACATTGCATTCCAGTCGCAGTGAACGGTAGAATGGGCCCAGTCATACCTCTATAGACCACAGTATACTTTTCCCAGTCCCTTATGGCAAATATATTTGGCCTGCAGACCAATGAAGTCTGCATACAGGACTGAATGACCTGTGGAGAAACTTTTTCATATAGAGTGAGGTTAAAAAGTATTAGTATTGATTTGTAATAATATCCTCACCATTTAGGCGCACCCCCAACTTTTCTAGATCATATATTTCAAGATACGTAAGGTATTGTGGTATATTGCAAAACCTAAAAACTCCTCTCCCTCCTCTCCCCACCACAAATGCATCCACTCACACACCCACTTCCCCACGCTGCTATCAAGGCTGCCAAGAGGTTGACCCATGCTGTCTTGGGTCAAATTGGCCACGGGTCTAAATGTGGTCTAGGTGCGATCAGGGGAATGTGAAACTAGATTCGGGCCACTCTGCACGGCCAGTGTGAAAGCACTAACAGCAGAGGCGAAGGACGTGAAATGTAACCCACGCCCATGGAAAAGAACGGGGGAGGGGAATAAGGGAAGGGATCTAAGGTTGTGAATGAGTATACATGCACAATCTGAGGGGAATATACTGGGATTTAACATTATATTTGGCTTTATGTTAGTACTTTGACATAGTCACCCTAAAAAGGCTGATAGGTCAACATCAAAATGCAATCTGACCCAGTTCATAGGATGAAATCAAAATGAAATCTGACCCATTATTTGTAACATTTGCTATACTGCCCGCTTTAATTAGCTTTCAATAACTGTGTCACACTCTCATTTTTCCCATGTGATCCATATTTCCCTCAATGCCCTTCCTCCCCTCTCTTTGGAATCAAAACCTTCCTGGCCGATGTCATAAAGAGTGTCATAAAGCTCTGCAGAACTGGTTGTTGGCTGGTCCCCTTGCTGGTACCTGCTGGGATTTTACAGCTGCCCAAGGCTAGGGATAGAATGAGCTGTTTGTGGTGAGCTATTGCCGAGTACCTCCTGACCAAGTAAGCATTTCATGTAGATGTAATGGCACGGGTAAGGTGGGCACTCACCAGCAACTAACAATACATAAAGCAGCACCCATGTAATAAAATATCCCTTGTATAATAACACAAGATTCCATCTGACCAAAAGGACCCATGGAGACCTGGTAAGAACCAGTGAAAGTAAAGATACAATACCTTGCTAGGCTGCCAATTAAAGCTGACCTTAACAAGGCTATGTGTGTACAGAACTTTGTTGCATTTGGTAAAGTTACCCATGTGAATATTATAACGTTACCCACATAGAAGAATGCTAAAAACCCTTAAATCAAAATAACAAACGCTAATCAAGCTTTAAAGACACTAAACGTTCCTGTAGTAAGATGAGTTTTATACAATTTGACCAAGTGATATAAGATGAGTTGAGATGAGTTTTATACAATTTGACCAAGTGATATAAAAGCCTTGACACATCACTTATATCAGCATTGATGTATCTCAATATCTGACATTCATGCAGGTTCACCAAACACCGCAGATCATATTACCATGTGGTTTGCCGAGGGTATCATATACATCGCTACTATTCTCAGTGCAAATTTTAGACCACTACATATTGGCTTGAACCTAATTTCTTCCCCATAGAGTGGATCTAAAGTATCCCATTCAAGATTATGTTGAATATTGAACAGAACTATAATCTCATAAGTACATACTTATTTATCAGAGACATCCAGCTCCTTTCCAATGTACAGTGATGTTGTATGTGCACCAATTCAAGATTAATGTACAACACAATTCATGCATACCTCAGATTCATTCTATACCCTGGACGTTACACACATACCTAATGTATGTCATATCTTGTCTGAGATATACTAAATTGTTGTACTACATTTAGACCAAGTATTGTGCGGCACTTTAAATTGCTTTAGATTGCTTTAGATACTGTGTGAGAAATGTATGGTAGTCAATTAAATTTGTTTATTAAGTGAGGGTTAGTAGAGGTCTATGGAGCTAAGGTACCTCATGTGATTCTTGAAATTTTTTTTTTCAGAAGGAGGCCCATGGGGAATGCTGCAAGAGAGGGTTTTAACTACTAATTATCAATTCCTGAAACAAAGACTAGCTTTGTCCACTGTTATGAATGAATATTCATAGTGTATCCCCCATAGGGCACTGTATCACAAGAAATATTAATCATAACATCTACTTTAATTATCATCTCCCGTACCACTTCCTGATTCCACCCTCCTTTCCTTTCTCCATTTGAAACACCCTCCCTTCCTTCCCCCCCCTTCCCCTCCCTCCCAACATCCCCTCCCTCTCTCTTGCTCAGCCTCCCTTTTCCCTTCCCAATCCCTTTCTTACTCCAACCCTCCCTCTCTTCCAGTCCCCTTTCCTTCCCATCCCCCCTCCTTTTCTTTCATCCCCTTTTCTCCCTCCCAGCTTCCCTCACATCCCATTTTGCTTGCTCAATCTATTACCTCATCCTACCTTTCTGTACTCCAATACTGTACCCCCATACTCTCATCTCTGATACTGCCTTGTACAGCTCATCTTCCCTCCCATTAACCCCCATCCCCTTGCCTTGCTCTCTCTTGTGCTGTACTGTACCCCCAGACACACTCTGCATCTACCTGACATTCACCCCCTAGCTGTAGACTAGAATGGCAACTAGGTTCTACCTTGTCAGAGGTCAGTGTATTAATCAGTATTGATGATAATCTGTCACAAACAAAGCTCTATCACCAATCCCTCCATGCATAATTAACCCTATAAGGAATGCATGAATGTGGCAGATTTAAGTGGGTATTCCACTGCTGTCTGTTGGATGAAGTGTTTGCTAATCTGACAGATCTTTTCTATACTTTTGCATTATCAACAATAATTGGATCAGCAAAAATTCGCCCGACCGATGGCAGTGGAATACCCACTTTAGATGTGGGGAATAAGCCCCTCCCTTAGTTTTATACCCCAAGTTATAGGGGATGAGCCACCTTCTTTTGAAAATCCTGGATCCGCCTCTGTTGTCATGACGCATTCAGGCTCCATGATGCACCAATATGATACAAGTGAGCACTTCATTGATGCACTATGACCACCCTTCAGGACCTTTGGTCATATGATGAATTAGTGCAGCCCTGTTACTCTGCAAAGCTGCATTTATGCCCATGATGATCAGTGGGCATGATGCTGTTGTAATACATCAAGTCCAGCACCACCCACATTGATCCCTCCCAGTAAAAGTAAAAAAAAGAGAGAAAATAAAAAGAAATGAGAGGGGCTGTATGTAATAGAGAGATGCAAGTAGAGGGGGATGGGGCTGGAAGGGCTAACTGATTACAATAGTGGGGCTCAGAGCATTGACTACTCATGCATACAAGTCTCCTTGTTTGGGAGAGGTCTCATATGTATGCATAGAGAAGGTTGATTGAATTATGTAGGCAGCACTGTTATAGTCTATCTGGAACCATGGCTTCAATGCCGGATATAGCTCAATGGCTATGGAGAATCATGTATTGGCATGTCATGGACTGTTGGGTCTACCTATATATTGTCGATTCCTTTGGGTGATAGAGTTATTACCAGTACTGGTATCTGTAAGTATATACTGGAATACTCAGCAGTAGAAGTTTGGGATCAGAGAACCTTTATATAAATATAAAAATAAAACTTCTGTAGACTTATGTCTGAATGTGGCATGGTTGATAAGGATTGTAAGAACAATGTGAAGTGCCATTTCAGTTTTTAGTCCCAATCTAATCTGACAGCCCTAGCTGTACTTGTATTAGTTTTACAGCTTCTAGATTGCAAACTCTAGAGTATGCATATTACTGACATTTTAAATAACACTATTGTCTAGGATTAAGCAAGTAGACTAGAAGTAGCAAGCTAGCATTATTATCTCATGTACCCAAGATATCACTTGATCTCATAGACTATGGACATCCTTAATGAGATAAAACAGCCCCATATGTCTGGATGGCTACAAAATCTATTCTGTCTCAAATATCTGTCGATTTAGAATTTCAGCAATATATGTTTCATCCAACTCTAGAGGCCACACCCCACCAAGCCAACACTGTTCTTCGTTCTCCCAGTCCCAACAGCACCGACAGTCAAATTGTCTGTCGCGTTTGACATTTAATGATCTATCTGACATTAGCCTCAGGAGAGCTTCAGCAGGGGAGTCTAGATTAAGTCAGACATCATATTGAACTGAGCTGCCCAGCAATGTCAAGGGCTATCAATAGTTATATGAGTACAGTCATTGATTTCCATATTAAGGGATTAAAAATGGAACATGCAATCAATTCTCACAGGGCTTTTGGGGCTGATAGGCCTCCATTTCACAGATATTCTAACATATAGTGTCTGACATTGGTGAGTGGGTAGATAAGGTACATTTAAATTTGTAGGTATTTGGTACAAAGAAACTGTAATCTTTCATAGGAGGTGTGAGCTATGTTATTTACAGTTAAGGTAGCATCTCATTCACTGGCTATTATCATATTGATGATGCCATATATCCATACAGTGGTATTGCCAAAATGGTATGATTTATGACAGTGTGCCATGTTTTGGCCAGTCCTCACTTAAATTCTAGGCCTCATATGTCAGTCTTGGTTATTGAGGTCATTAGGCTGATGGGCAGGCAGATGATGCTTCAACATGGACAACTGCAAATTTTGAAATTGTGCAGTGGTTATCAAATCACCTAGGATGACTTAGTTTTTGATTTCTACTTAAAACACCAAAGATAACATGCTATATTTCTGCTCAACCTTGCAACCTGATATATGATTTATCATTTTGATTTCAGAGGTCTACCGGGCTACTCTCAGACCATATTTCCACACAGAGCCTGTTGCCATTTTTGGCCAGCTAAGATGGAGTGCTGTGTTATCATATACAGGGTGTTTCATTACATAGGTCATGCTTTATTTACTTTTAGTTGCTGGTGAGAGCCTGTCTTACCCTCATTATTACCTCTACATGGACTGCTCACTTGGTCTGGAGGTGCTTGGCCAATAGCTCTCAACAAACTGCTCATTCTATGCCTAGCCTCAGGCAGTAATAAACACGATGCAGGTACCAGCAAGGGGACCAGCCAACAACCAGCTCTGCAGAGCTTTATGACACTTTTTATGACATTGGGGCAGGAAGTGTTTGGTTGGAAAGAGAGGGGAGGAAGGGCATTGAGAGAAATATGGGTCACCTGGGAGAGAAGCAGAGTGTGACACAGTTATTGACCTGGTATGGATAAAAATGCTGATGAAAACTGGATATGGCACAGATATCGTATTGGCATGTATAAGTGCCCGTGCGGTCATTAATTTCAAGTAGGCTATTCCCCCCGCGCTCATTTAAGACTGGCGCTCATTCAAGACTTATATAATAGTGGATTTTGAAATTTCAAGACGCTTATACCCCCGGTGCTTATTCAAGACCGGCGCTCATTCAAAACCCGCCAATACGGTAGTGGCTCAAATTGCAAGTTGATGTTAGCTTATTGACATCTGTTGGGCAGCTGAATCAATGTACAAGCATAGACATGTAAACTTGGTTGTACTGATACCACCCTCAGATTTTGATTTATTACTTAAACTGTAGGCCTACTATTAAATTCACATTCCAGGGTCATCAATAGCTTTTTCTTTCCACTTATTATCATCTTGCGTACCTTCACATTTTGTAACATTTATGTATGTCTCAGAGACTCCCCTTTTACCCCCTCCCCCAAAAAAGATCAGTTCAACATTCAGTTTACCTGAATTACCATGATTGGGAAGAGCTTGGGATAATAAGAAAGGCTGAAATAGCTATTTCTACAGGATGAATATCCCTTAGAAACTCTGTACCTGTTCAATAATTCTTTTTGTATACGGACACAACTGGTATAATGATACATTCTGACACAATCAACACACTCTTTATCATAGGCAGCAAACTTTTCAGAGTATAGGTATTTGTGATATTACATAGAGTTTACTTTCCCTTATTGACATATCTATAGAATATATCAGAGGACATCCAGACAGAATATTTTGTTCTTCCCAACCATGAACACTTGTGACTCTTTGTAACCTGTTGTCAAAAGAGAGATTGAACTCCCTTCCACCCCTACTATCTCTCCTTATTCAGTTTTTACTAACAGTTGCCTTATCTGATTGGAATGTCTGCTTTACACCCTAGCGATGACAATATTGTGCACTATTCTCATCATTTACCATCCTTATTCGCTGGTAATAGATTGCTATTTCCCTGCACACCCTACACTACCTAACTCCATTCCATGTCTCCTACTTCCATGTCCCCCATTTACTCCAGGACATCCCTACTAATGTATTGGCCTGTATAAGCACCTGGGCACTCATTGATTTCAAGAATGCTCTACCCCTGGTGCTTAAACAAGTCCGACGCTTATTCAAGACTTGGATTATGGGGTGTATTTTAAAAATTCCAACACTCATATGCCCCAGTACTCATTCAAGACCAACAGTTATTCAAGACCTGGCACTTATGTATACAGGCAAATACAGTACCTACTCCCTCTCCTCTTCCCCCTTTCCTCTACCCCATCCTTGACACATCCCCACTGGCATGGGCAACATTTGGGAAATGAGAAAAGTATAGATCGGCTACGATTAGACAAATAGGGAGGTACGAGTTTGTTGTTAGTGCTAGGAGTCGCCAAGGAAAACATCCATGTTGTTGCCTTGGGGATGGGGCTAAATTGTAATGCATAGGACAGATGAGTTGTTGGGACATGATGGGGAGAGTAGGGTGTACAGAGGCGTACGAAGCAAATCTTCATTGGTGGTGGAGGCCCCAGTCGGGGCCCCAACATGACCACCTTGAATTGGGGACTCAAGCACAATGATGCCTATACATATGTTTGTATAGAATCAGTATATAATAGTTATTTTCGGTGATCTGATTTGAGGCTCAGACTATTTGTTATTCCAACCTCCCCCCCCCTTTATTGATATCTCTTCACCAGGCTGGGAAAAATGTAACATAATGCCAACAGTGGACTGGAGAAAAACGTTGGCCATGTCTCCACTTATAAACCTGTTTGTGGAGGTGCTTTTCCTGGATATTCCCATGCACATACCTGTCGATATTGCACACCATGAACCAGCAGTCTCAAATCCCAAGTCCAACTCCCTATGCAGTGCGCCACAGGGACTGACGAGAAATGCTTGGTTAGAACCACGTCTTCGTATAAAACAAAGTCTGGGGAGGCGACGACTGCGGGCTGTCCACTTCTATAACCGTGAGACGCATTCAAACATAGCCAAGTCGAGACGGCTGCTGAGGTGTGAGACGCCGTGGTCTAGTGGTTAGCGCATTGCGCTGAGCCGTCCAAGGTGGGTGGATTGAGTCCCAGTCCCGGCGCATCTTTTTTTCGCCGTGTGCACTGTAGCTGTCCGCTGCCGGGCGACGAGGTGTATTATACACATACATAACCGCGAGACGCATCTTTTTTTTCACCGTGTGCGCTGTAGCTGTCCGCTGCCAGGCGACGAGGTGTATTATACACATACATAACCGCGAGACGCATCTTTTTTTTCACCGTGTGCGCTGTACCTGTCCACTGCCGGGCGACGAGGTGTATGTACCGGTTGTACACAAACATAACCACGAGACGCATTCAAAGCAAGCCAAGCCGAGACGGGCGCTGTAGCTGTCCGCAGCCGGGTGCCGAGGTGTATGTACCGATCGTGTACACACAATGGCTGGCTTTGAGTCCCGGGGAAGGGGAACAATTTTGTTTTCAACTTGAATTTATTGGTATTCTATTGATTATCTATTGGTTTCGAGGAATAAAATAAATAGTCAATGGATAATTCATGACTTGTGTGTGTTAGCAAAGGCTAATTACATGAGGGCGTAGCCAGAGTGTAATTATCCTTCACTAACACACACTCGTCATGAATTATCCATTGATTACTTGTTCATTGGACAACTCTCCACTGTTGAACAATGGGGGGCCTAGGCCACTGTTGGACAACTCCCCACTGGTGGATACTCCCCCCAGTGAGTGTTCTTATCTCCTGGTTGCAATAGTGATCACTGATAAGACATTAGTGCAGGTGTTGGACAATCCTCGAACAGGGGGTAATGCAGGTAGGGAGGTGTGACAGGGGGTATGGAGTAAACAGAAAATATATAATTTGAAATCATTTTGATACAGTAAATGCAGCATATCTCATCATACACAAGTTTGTTTTGAATAGGTTCATACACATACCTGGATAATTACAAGGTCTAACACTATATAGGTCAACCTCTTTGCACAAATCATTATTGCCTTGCACAAATGCCTTTTCTACACTTAACCTTACAGCATGGCCTATTCAACCAAAAGTGTTGGAGGATGGGCCAACGTTTTTCACTTCTCCAACGGAGGAGGTTTGCCAATGTTTTCCAAGCCTGTTCACTGTCAGCGCTTTAAAGCTTAGCTTTTAATTCTTAAGCAAGAGAACATTTTCTGAAATGTAAAATTATCAGTTTGATGCTTTCAGACGTGAGAGCATTATATAACAGCATTTTTGTGTAAGACCTGAATGGAAATGTTGATAACGTTTTCTTTTAGATTTTTCTAGAGACACTTTAATAAACACTTTCTATTGGCTGGGCTAGCATTCTCTGTAAATTAGTCTATGCATCTTGCTGTCCATATTTTCAGAATACTTTTTCAGTAAAAAGATTCTTGTCTGCAAATTTCCCTCACTGCATTTTCTGGAAGTAATATAAAAAGATTTGATCGTCATGACTTTTCCACCAAGAAATCCATTAGGCCACAAAAAAAAACAACAAGATTTTTACCTACTTGTTTTTTTTTTCAAAGCTAAAACCTGCAGACCAACATATTTTTGTTGGTGTGCCAGCATGAGGACAATCTCTTCTACCAAAATCTAGTCAATAACTTGCTGTTATCACCCCCACATTCACAAATCTCTCTACCTCTTGTTGTTATATCATTGTGTATATTTAATTGGAAACCTTAGCAGTCAGGGCCCCTCTTTATAAACCCCCTTTATACTCATATCATAAAACCCCACACATAGCGACCTTGCTGGATGATGTGTGTGCAGGGTTATGATGGCTCCAATCTCCCAAAAAGTTACCAACCTCACAGAAAGTTACCAACATCACAGAAAGTTACCAACCTCACAGAAAGTTACAAACCTGGCACTATACATGCCCTTGTTGACATTTTGGGATACACCTGTGTCCGTGATGTATCCCCCTACTTTGGACAAGCCTTTTGCTGGGAACAGTATTCGGCATGTGTATTTCATTGCAAGATTGGGTACCGTTTTTCATGCGCTACATAAACCGTGTTAGGTTTGTAAACCACACCTCAGTGCAGGGAAGCAGCTAATGGCAATTTAAGAAGTCAGGGATGTAGCTTATATGTTTAGATTTAACATAGTACTAAACCAGCAATTATTAAGGCTCAGCTTATGGCCTTTTCGGAAATTTTTGGGTGTTGCCTCTATGCATTCATGTAAGATAAATGCTAGCAAGATAATGACGGTTCTCGGACAACTTTTGGACAAGGTTTTCTCCGTTATTTCAATGCTGATTCCACACTGCTTTACTCTGTTGTGTCATACAAGGGATATGTGCATGATAAGTTGTCATATGAGAGATATCATATTGACTAGTGGTTTATAATGTGAAAGAATATCAAGCTCTTATATGGATCAGGTTTTGGCAGAAGTTATGTATTGGTAATATAAATGTCAATATACAGGTAGTACACACACATTAACAATAAGTAGTATTCCACACATACATATGTAATGAGACACTGTCCAATATAGGTTCTAGGTGGGTTCCACAACCTAGCTCCTGGCCCGCTGATAGAGGGATAATATAAATATAAATTTACCCTCTTGTAGATGGATGGTTGACCATAGCCTCTGGCCACTAGTGGGGGTTAGTCCTATGTCTGGCTAACATAGTCTAAGACCCAGCAGAGTGTCCTGGCAGGAGGGCAGCAGGCTTAGGAGAGCTGGACTGGAGATGTTGTCTTGATGGTGTCCCCTGGATACTGACTAAATGGGGGCTAGGGCTGGGTTTATAAGGCCAACCCTAGCTTCCTACCTTCAGACTTGCTGGAGCCTGGCAAATTCCAAACTCATTGTCCATTAGTACATATGTCTTTGATATTCATGGGGGTACATAGACCGCCCCTATGGTTAGTGCGGAATCCCCATTGTCTTGGTCGGTATGGCATCTTCAACCATCCGTAACATGAAGGCTACCTGTAGTCCACCGCGGATGCACGCCAATCACATTGGCGCATCTGTGGCACACCGGGAGCTACAAACACTCTTGGCGGCCTAGCACCCTTAATAATGGGTCTTTTAACACCAGCTTAAGACCATGGGGTGCACCATGGTAGGGCGCATCTGGGCCTTGTCCGTTATCTGGGCTATGGCATTGTGCATTGGTGACTTAACGTCTTTTGTGCATGACACTTAACGTCTTTTGTCCCCCTATAGCATCCTAGCGGGTCACTGGACCATGAGGTCGCACACTTTTGTCCATTAACATTTATATGCATTATTTTACATGTTCAGTGAACCATGAGGTCAGTTACTTTGGTCCTTTACATTATATATTCACATAGCTGGTGATCAGTGGACCGTGAACACTCTTATAAAGTTTTATATACACTTATGTCTTATATTAAATACATTTATATAATCTTATGTTGCAATTTATGGCATTAATAAATACTTGGTAACAGTTGTCTTCTGGGGCTTCATCATAGAACTTACACTGCTCCAGAGACACAATGGTTAATCGGGTTGCCTGGTATAGTCAACAGTCACTTTTTACAGTGTGTGGCTTATATGCAAGGTTTTGCAGTACTTCCCACCCACTTTTCCCTCATCCATCACCTACCACCTTACCAACCCGACATATGACTACTACCTCACCTCACCTCCCTCCTCCTTTCCATTTCTTTTTCTTTTTTTTTATCATGCAAACGTTTATTGTAGCATTACCACACTCCCCACTCGTGTGCATTGGAGCATATCCAGTATGCTTTTGGTACTCCCACATTTTTCCCACCACCCTGATAAATAAACCCTTCAGATCCTGTTACCAGGGGGTCTAATATAATGTCATAGGCCATCACAATAATTTTTGTCAACGAGATAAAGTCTCTAGCATCATTTTAGCATAATTGCTTTTGAGAAAAATTTACCCAAAGCAGAGCTATGAAATCGGGTAAGCAGATAAGTCAGACTTCTTTGAATTGCTAAGAAACTTGTGTTTGTGCCCTCTTTTTGCCATATCCATGTGAAAATATACATCAACAGCTTTCATTTCACATGAAAAATTATGTATGTGAGTTGTTATTAACCCTTGCGGCTTTTGCCCCTTAAAATCAATCTGGGGACTTTGGGCTACATTTTGGTTGTTACAGCTTGCAAATCGGACAATTATTAAGAATTTTACAGCCTAATACAAAAGGCAACAATTCCTCTATTATGAATCCAGTTATTATCTATAGCAAACAAAATGCTTGGTTCCAAACCACTAACATACATATAGTTCCAGTGCATCCTAATCAATCATGTATGGGCAGCTTTTTTCCACTACTCTAAGAGATATTCCCTCTAAATATATTGGAAATATAGATGATAAGCTCTCATTTCAAATAACACTTCTGAATATTTCAAAAAAACTTTTGAATATGAGTTGTTTTATTATCCCTGTAACGTTGTGCATCTGCTCAAATAGGTATTTCAAAGATTCCATGTATTTTGAAACAAGGTGTGGTAATGCAATTTATAGTTAACCTATAAAAGGCTGCATGGTGCATCCATAAGACCATATTCATATTCCTTGGATGCACCAAAATGTATTGCCGGAACGGGTAAGTCTACTCACCTGTACTGTGTTACTGGGTATTATGTTGATACTTGGGACTGAGTCATCCTCATATGGTCTGAATGATGCACAAATGTAGCAGCCCTGGTGAGTTTCTCAGAGGGCTGCATTCATGAAGCATTGCAATCAAATCGTAGCGTAAAACTTTATGGCTTATTGCATCTTCCTAAACACAGGATTAGCATAAATTGGACCCAACCGACACAGTGGAACCAGCCCTCTATATATAGCATTCTCCCAAAGTCAGAGTGTGGCTTATATAAAAATGCCGCTCATACTCGGGGATGAATGATGAATTAAAGCACCATCCAGCACTTAAAGGTGCATCACCTGGATATTGCAGGGGAGTTATGATTCCCTTGAGAGACAAAACGGGAGGGGTAGAGGAGATATATGAATATGATTGCTATCTGTAATTACATGGCCCCTACTGGGAGAGCTGCTCCCAAAATACATAGCTCTGCTGCAGTCTGCAATGAGCTACTCAGGCAGCTGGATTTATGGGTCTCCTCACTCTGGGAGGTATCATTGGGCTGTATGTTGGGACTTGGCTTTTGGCATGGGGATCATCCATGAATCAGGTAATGTAACAGGGGGAGGGGGGCGTCCATCACGTCCCACAGGCGTACATCCAGTCAGAATAGCCCTAATCCAACAAATTATAATGTATGAAAAGTATAGGAAAAATCAGTCAGATGAGTGCTTTATGTCATTTATGGATGGCCCCTATTGCCATCATATCAAATACCGCAAGGTGTGTATGAGGGAATGTGCACATTTAGGTTACAGATAGGTTTTGCCAATGACCTGGTTTAAAAGCAATACTTCAGAATGGTAATGGAGATTTGCGCTGAGGCATTTCGATCTTTGCACTATCAATGCTTGCATGTATCTATTGCAATTATAATGAAAAATGTTACATCTTCCTTCTCAATCTAAATATATCCCACCATTTTAACCCTCAAAATGCCATATTAATACATTATGCCATGACGAATATTGACGACACTATAGATTAGTACTACTTACGCCGTATTCAATATAGGGGGTGGAATACGATCCTCGTATATTCAGCTGCGCCATTTTGAAATTTATACAGAGCTAGCCGTTGGTGCCAAATGCTTTGAGTTTTGGTTAAAATGTTATGCACTTTAATTTTTCTATTTCAAATATGGTGGTTATTCTTAGATATAAATTACACAATTCATAACATGATATTATTTGACTATTTCAGTCATTTATTTTTGGTAAAGTACTTCTAATAACCATATACCAAATTCGAAACTAAAAGTGCTTGGCACCAGTAGCTAGCTCCGTATCACGTGACCTACATCGTCGAGCAAGGTGTCACGGTGGATCAAAACAAACAGAGACGATTCGACGCATTGAAAATAAGTAAATATGGTTGTGCTACTTTATTTTAAAGCAAGTTTACCCCATAGAGCCATGGCATAAATGCAAATGTCAACTCACATAAGGCTTTGTTGAATACGGACAGCCTCACCTTGGTGAATACGATGCAAAAATATCCCATGCTCATTGACATTTGCTTATTTATTCATACAGGTCATGATGTATGAATGCAGCCTTATCGAGTCAACTCTAAGCAGGGCTCTACTTATGGTCCATGCCAATTTCATAAGGACCCCATTTTGCATCAATGCAATGATGGTAAGTAGACATCCATCACTCTATTGGTGTATCATGACAACAAACATATGTCGAATGGAGCCATCTCATTGCTGCTAAAGGTTTCAAATCAGTTGGGGCATTTTCAACTTGGGCATTTTGATAACCCTTCCAACATTGCTCACATCTTTATGTGATGAAAGATGCCGAGTGTTCTTTCTTTATCTTAATAACCAGTCACTTTTAATAGTCACATTTTCCACACCATAATACAAGGATACAGTGACAGAAATACCATGCATCGATTCATAGTAGGCCAATATTTACATAAATAAGAGTTTTCAGGTTTAATCATGTATTTCGACCTCAGAAAACCCACTGATCTCACCAAAGTAACACATTTCTGGCCTTCCTTTGCATTTCCATGGTGCAGAATACTGTGGTCGTAGTTTATTTTGTGCTGTACATATTTTCGCAGATTTTGTGGTAATAAAAGATTCGCGAATTCATGTCTTCAGTGAGTATTTTTCTCTAATATCCAATTGAGATAGTGGTGTAGAGCAGGGAGCTGAAAGGATGAGGGGTGGGGTGTACATTAGGATTCTACATTTAGCACCTAGCTGGGTAGATGTTGTGAAGTTGCCACTGCATGCTGAATCTCAGTAAGTGTGAAAGCTAAATGCAGACAAAACAGTTGAAATCACCACAAGCATTAAATTAGATAAACTGTTTTAGTTTTTTTTGTCTCACTTGTTAATATCTTCATCCCTCCCAAACTCAGGAAATATATGAATATTTTGTATTGTTTTCAGAAATTCGCGAATTTAAATACACATGAAAATGTCTTTTTTTGCTGTTTCGGTGAAAGTTTATACCAGTGAAAATATCTATGACCACAGCATCGTGATGCAAAAGTCCCTTAATCCCAATGAGAGTTATTAGGGTTGCATTTTGTTGATCATACAGGTTGAAGGAATTTCAAGTTTTTTTAAAGTGTTTGCCTTATTCTGGCCAATAAGAAAACACAAGCAAATCTATTTCAGTGATAACAATAAATGATTATAAAGTAAAAATAAACTTTAAAACTGGATGATACCATAAGCTAAGGTAACTCTGCCACAATGATGCACAAAGCACTGGCCAGTAACTGACCAGCACTACACAGCTGCATCAGGAGAGCACTTCAGTATTGCTTCAAACCTGTAGGTTTTTATGAAAGTGACCCTTGAAGTTTGATTCAGCAGGGCTGCAATTTTATATGCTATTAGAAATCACAGGGTTTCTTATCCTTTAAGGGGCACTGATGCAGGGGTGCATCATGCCCATTGGGTGGCTTGATGGACCAATGATCAGTGCTGGCAACCCTGTTCGTCAGCACTTCATTTGAGCATCATTCCGACCCTCCTGGAGTGGATCAATCTGGCAGGGTCAGCATGTAGCCCTAGCAAGTAACTTGCCAGGGATGCATTCATTGATCATGACGACCAATGGGCATGATGCATTAATGCCTTAGAGGCCCTTAAAGGGCTAAAGATTTCAAATAATACTGTTTGGCAGCAGAAAAAAAGTCAAACTCAGTAGGTTGAGGTAAGCTGAGTTAATCACCAACTCAGGTACAAAGTAGGGCAGCCTGATATGGAGCCCAAAGTCAAAGACACTCACTAGACCACACCAACCATTATAGCAAACATTGACCCAAAAGATCAGCCTAGTATAGTACCTTGTGTTTAGGGCAAACCCCTCCCCCTATGGCACACCCGGACTTTAAAAGAAAGCTAAAAGGCACAAATGGGGTTTATTGTGTACATCTTAGTGCAAATTAACTTCATCATTACCCCACCTACAAGGTGCACAACCTCTTTAGTATGGTATGTTTTGAAAAGCTGCAATTGAAGAATACTGAGAAATGGCCAACTGTGGATGTTTCTGTAAGTCGCAGCTTGGCTTAGGAGTAATAATTGCCAGAGGTAAGCTGGGAGTGCTCAACATGGGTCAAAGTATGAGGGCTTAATTTACCTAGGTATCAACTTTTGAATGATGACTTGTGACTTGTGTGTGGCAAGGATAAACAGTTTTGACTAAATTAACATCCCCAAAATGGCCAAAAAATCAATGATGCTTTTCAAAACTGAAGAAAAATGCTAGGGTTAGCCATACCTTGTTGTTTGTGGTGCTTACTTTATAGAGTCCAAAGCATTAAAATATACCCCATTTCTATTAGGTTTTGAGTGAGAATTGAGCATGCTGTTGACTTCCTCCAAACTATACAGGTCGTTGGTATACACAGTGGAAGTTCCGATCAAACACTGACCCTTCTATGGGTGAGTCTTGTCGACCCTTGTATCAGGACAAACAACTAAACAAACACATTGTGAATGCATAATCAATATTGAGGGGCTGGATGTATTTCATCACCTTAATCCCGGACCAAAGAAACCCCTACTTTCTATCATGAATGCTAGTCTGCTTTAAGATGGGGATGTAAATTCCATAACTCAAAATGGTAGGGAGACAATGAGTATGACTGACTGACTCAATGATCTGACTGGCGTTTTGGTGGAGAGATGCACAACAAAAATAATAAAGACAAAGATTATATAACATAAAAGCACACAATACTTTGATCTATCATGCTGTGCTAATCTACATAGGCCACAATAATGCCTGGTTTCTTATCAATTGCAGAGTAAACTTTGGTATGACTAGGCACATTCAATACAACTCTGAAGGACCCACAACATGTGACTCTTTAACATCTTCCATATGTAGGGTGGGAAAGAGTTTGAATTAAACAATTCTTCTTTTCATTTGGTTATGGTGTGTCACTAGGGGCTTGAGGTTGACATCTCAGGTCCGCTTACAGTCCTTAACCCTTTAAGAGCTGCATGTGCATGCTCCTTAGTTTATCATGATGCAGAGCTGGTGAGGATTAATAGTGGCATTATGATGACCCTATGTGAGCGTGTAAATAAAATAATGTTGGTATTTTGCTTTAATGTAGATCAACGTGGTAAGAGTTACACCCATGAGCGTTGCGTGGGCACACCACCATGTTGATCCATGTAGGGGAGATTCACCAGAAGTCAGCCGCTCCTGTGCATCTATTTCCTTTGTGATATGTAATGCTCAATAACTCATTATCTAGCCTTGCTGATGACCTACCATGTGCCTGAGTGCATAGGTGATGCTCAATATTTTGTCATGTACTTTAGGGAACATTTTGCTGTTTTTATTACTAATATTTCCAGAACCTATTTTAGAGGTCACCTGAAGTCGGCCAGCTTGCACCACCTCAAGTCGGCCACAGGAGGCATATCTATGGAGTTACAGACAGCTCAGCGCTACCATATGACAGATGTTATAAGCACTATAACTGAATAGCTTTTTCCTCTCTGACACCAAGGCATAACAATATTGATGCATATTAGGTGATAGATCTATATTGAAAATATTTCAAGATTTGTTTTTTTGTATATTTGAAAAGATATTTATACCGGCATCATTTTTATCACTGCCTAAGGCTAGGCATAGAATGAGCAGTTTGTGGTAAGCAATTGACTGAGCACCTCTTGATCAAGTGAGCAGTTCATGTAGAGGTAATAGTGGGGGTAAGACAGACACTCACCAGCAACTAACAGTAAATAACGGAGGACCCATGTAATGAAACATATTCTGTATAATAACACAATACTTCATCTTAGCTCACCAAAACTGACAGGAACACAGACAGTGTGTAAGCTTGGGGGGTACCCCACCAACCTTTGGATACCATTTGATTCAACATGATTTCAAAGAAAAGGGGATCTGTTTTGGCCCGAGGCACAGGCCCTTGATGGCCCTTCATTTGAAGGGCATCTTGGGTATTTTGATAGTAAAAGGGGTACCAGAGAGGCACTGGATACTGTAGGGGCTGTGCTTTTTATTACCAACTTATACCACACTTGGTTGGAAAGACTATGGAAGAGCACAGCTAATATACCTCTGTATGTCTACCCCTGATTTTATCTTTTAGAAGCTGTTGAGACCTAATTAGAACCAAGGACCAGTGGGTTCCTGCTTGGAGATGACATGAACAAAGTGTATATGTGATGAACTTTGATCTCTCTACAAAGGTTCTCGGTAAATTATGAGGGTTCCCACAATAGAATGTTAAATTCTTCAAATCAAAATGATACAATTAATAAACTCAATTCATACTCCTGTATGACTTGTCATTTTGATATACTTTGTTGAAGGGAAATAAATGCCATGACACATCACTTAAATTAGTAATTTAATGTATCTCAATATCTGACATTTATGCACAGAGGTACTCCAAAGACAGTAGATCATATTACAACCGGTTTTGGCCAGCGTATGATAAAGGTCACTGTTAATACTCTGTGCAAAGTTTGAAACACTACCTATTCTCTTGAACCTAATTTATTCCCCATAGAGTAGATGTATTGGCTAATAATCCCATCTTGACCTATATATCCTAATTACATGCAGTTATACATCAGAAACATCCAAAGTTGTAGCATGATGTTGTATGTGAAAAATTTGATGAATAATTCAATTCAGGAGCATTTCGTGCATTCCTCAGATTAATTGATGTTGACACCTAATGTATCTCACATCTTGTGTGAAAAGTTTTGACATTACATCTCCTGCTTCTAATAATTCCCCTAGTGGCACCTGCCCTTCCACTATTGGACCTTGAAGCTCCCGAAGTTCCTCCTGTATTACCCAAAGTACAATGTGTAGGGGCTTGTGGAGCGTCTTACATGGTTTTAGCTTCCTATTCGAGAGGGCAGATCAGTCGGTGCGGTTGCCACCGGTAGGACCAGAGGTCCCTGTGGGGTGGTGGCAGCATTGGTCGTCTCTGCTCCAGTCCCTACCTAGGACTGTGTAGGGAGGTCAGTCAGTTTCTGGCTACAGCCAGAACAACACTTGCTCTGCACTGAGCTATCCTCATAGCACTACTTGAAACTCATGTGACTCCTGAATAAATATATGCCAGTTGCACTTACCCGAGCTAACTTGTCTGGTTTTGTTTGATATTAACATATCTCGAACTCAACCGAAGTTATATAAGATCTGGAACCATTACACTGGTGCCGTGACCAGTCTTGGTTTTAGTGCGCCACCCTGGGGGTCAAACCGAATTATGACAAACCGATCCAGGGAGACTTGGGGTCGGACAGTGCTGAGTCTACTGAATCCGACTTCAGCTACTTAGGTTCTGAAGCAAAGGCACCACCATTTATGGTTGGTACAGGCCGAATCCTGACTATTGAAACCAGAGATGGTTATACAACGATTGGTCGAAAATCATAGAAGGTTTGCATATGACGAATTTGGAGGTATTCCAGCCCCTACTCTTCGAATTTTAGTTTCCCCCTCTATTTCTTTGGGTCAAAGTGTCAGGCTGAATGAGATCTTCATGTTACATATGGGTTTTGATGGTCCCATATGCATATTTTGGGCTTCAGGGGGGTAAAATGTGCCCAAAATGACCAAAATTGTCTGGGCGAAATTGTGTCTGGGAAAATGACATTTGAGTTACAAGCCATCTTGAGGGCTTAATTTCCTACAGAAACAATCTTCATACCTCCATGAAAATCTCAGGTCCAGACTTTTTTTGACCTCTAGATTAAGAAAATCACATTATCATTTATGTCAGATGTGTCCTTGCTATTCTAAAAGAAGCATACTTATAAGAATTCTTTTTCTGGGCACATGTCTGGGCGAATGACATATGCACACTTTCTATGATTTGTGACCGATTGCTGACTCATTTACTGAAAAGGTAGTTCGGACTCCTAAGGTGACAACTGCCCATATACAAATGACTTCGAATCAGAAGAAATTGCATTTAGCAGGACCGTAACAGGATTTATTCCTACAAAATGAACTGAGTACCTCAGAACAGACAACTCAAACTCCCATCATGATGAATACTTTGGTTCAAAGACACGCGTCTACCACCACTAGTACTGCTACACCAACACTGATTACAGACAGGAAGTCCTTAGAAGGCTAAAGTACATCTATATTTGATATAGGTGGAAGCCAAAGCCAGGAAATAACTGCTAAAGAATACTTGAGACAACAAGCAATCAAACGAGACGAGATGATGAGACTTGACCAACAGAAAAAGTTGGAAAACTCTGAACGCAAGGTATAGCGACTACGAAATCTTGAAAAACAGTGCGAGAAATATGAAAATGAACAAAAGATCTTATATTTTACTTTGAACAAACTTGAACAAAATGTAGAAAATAAGGGAGCTAGTAATAAATCTCTTGAAAAGGATTGTCTGGTTATCCAAAAGAAAATTAACTAGAGCCGAATCGGAAAACAAAAAAAATCAGACTAGAAATCGAGCATGAACAATGGGAGGCAGATCAAGAAGAGAAACGCAATCAATTGTTAGCTGAAGAGGATAAGATCAAAAAGAACATTGATCTTAGAAAAACTGAAGACAATGAACAGGTAATGCTGGAGATAAAGGACAATAATGAGGACCCAATAACCCATCAGCAGGAGCTGTGTTTACAGATAGCCCAGCTAACTAAGAAAAAGAATGCTCTAGATTGTTTTATAACAGGTATAGAGAATACTTGCCACCACCGAAGTTGACTACAGCGCAACATGAACTGGTGACAGGGTCCACCAGGAAATGCCAACTAACAGATGACGATAATTCAAACATTGAAGATGTTCATATCGACACTGATAAAAATTCTTTTTATACAGATATTACTGCAACTTTAGGTTGTGATGTGGCTGATGAAGCTGATTTAGAAGAGTTTGAGGAAGAAGAAGAGATACCTTCTGATCAGACATTTGTCAAAGGTGTGGCACCAATGACAACTTTGACACCTGCAGATGCCCTGGTGAGACATAGATTACCTGACTACGATCTATTTATCAATGACAATGCTAGGGTGAACGTCACCGGTGATGGTGTGTATCAACCTGGACATAAATCTGATGGGGGTGGATGTAAGAATCTGAGATTTAGTGTTCGAGGTGTTATTTTGGGAGCCTACACTGATGAAACCAGTGGATCCTATCAGGGTTCGGACACAGTTCGTACCAGTCAAGATGGAGCTCTCGACATCTCATATGAAGATTTAGGAGCTGGATACAATCAGAACCAAGGAGCCATGGGAGGTACTTTGGGTAATACCGGAGGAACTTCGGGAGCTTCAAGGTCCAATAGTGGAACGGCAGGTGCCACTAGGGGAATTATTGGAAGCAGGAGATGATCTTGAGCTACCCTTGATGATCTGCTGAATAGATCTTTGAACACTTCAGAGTGAGGCCATAACAAAGAAACGATTCGAGACTGGACCGTTAGCCAAGTTGGAAAATTGGTATGCACCAGCAATGCTGCTCGAAGAGTTGCCATCATTGCTAAAACCTACGACGGGACAACCGCATGGAAGGAACGGTTTTTCAAATTTCAAATTTCACTCCCAAATTTTCAATTTCACATCTGATCAGATGTTTGAAGGCTGGATCAGGCAAGATTGCAGTGGCACCTTCACAGATATGGTGGAATCTGTATAACTTGGTATCCGAAGACCCTATGATGGCTTTTAAGAAGCGAACCCAAAAGCCTCATGAGACTTTCAGAGCTTTCGGATTCGAGCAGCAGACCCTGCTGCATAAAGCCCGTCCTAGTGTCGGTTTGAATGAGGAGTACTTCATCAATGATCTGCTACCTCAATTCATACAAGGATTGAGAGACAAGGAACAACAACAAGCTGCCATGGCAGCTTGGAAAAGAAAAATGCCGGGCTGACCGACCTTTTTGAGGGAATAGAGGACTTTAATAAAGTTTGAACCTTAATGGCGGGTAAAGTCCCCATGAAGGCAGCTGCTACTGCTATGGCCACAATAGGTCTTGTCTCTTCCAATGTTTAGGTAATAGAGATCAAAGAAGAAGATGGAAGCATTTCTGCTGTCCAGGTCAAATGAGACATGAAGAGGAAATATATACCTCAACAAATGTTTAGTAAGAAAGCCCCTAATTGGGATGTCCGACCCAAAACTGAACCCACCTCTGTAAAGAAGTGAATCCTCGAGGTCTGAGGTCTTCGTCGATACCCACTTCGACAGCATCTAATGCTACTACCACTGTGGCAACCCTATCACAAATGGATGTGACAAAGATGATGGAAGAAATGGTTAAAACTTTTACTGAAACCATGACCATGATACAACCCCTACAGAGGGTGGATCAATATCGGTTGCAGATGTCAAGAGATGGGTCATAATGCCCATGAATGTACTGCTCCGAAGCCTGTACTTGCTCGTGTTATGGCTATCAAAGAGGGTGAGAATGAAGTAAGAAAAGAGGAAACCTAGAGGGGGTCACATTTAGGGCAAAAAATGTGATCCCTGAAAGGAACTGCCAGAATACCAGAAACGGCCCAGGTGAGCTCGACACACCTTCCCCAAGACCATCCATGTTTAGCTTTCTTGAAAGGTTTTGGATGGGAGCTTGGTGACTCTGAGGAACAAGTTCAATTTGCTAAGAATCCTTCCCCCCTAGGAGGGAAAAGATGGTACGTTACTGTATCGGTGAAGGAACAGGTGGGGGAATTCTTGATAGATACTGGTGGCAGCCATTCGTGTATCTCCAGGAAGTTCTTCAAATTGATGTCAGGTAAGCCTGATGCACTCCAAGTGGGTGTAAATGCTTGCACAACAGACGGTAGCCACATGCAGACTTTTGGTTTAAACCTTCAGAATGGGTGGACATGACCCGACATGTGCCCCACCATTGCCGAAATCAGTGATGATAGAATAATTGGGCTGGACTTTGCTAGCTTGTATGGCACCGTGTTAGACCCATGACATGGTTTCTTGAAGGTCAGGCATCCATACAACTGCGAAATCCACTGTGTGTTAAGACATGTGTCTTCCGTTGCTACGGTAGTGTAGACTGTGAAGATTCCTCCTGGAACTACTTGTGACGTGTTGTGCTCCTCAAACCTAGCGTTCAAAGATGCAAATGCAGTGTTTCAACCTAGTCAGGAGAGGCTGAGTTCTTTAAGATTGGAATCTGTGGATACTCTAGCTAGTAATGGAGCTTGGACAGTCGTCCCAGTGACAAACCGAGGATCTGACCTTATCTATTTACATAAGAGTGAACATATAGGGCAAATGTCCCTAACTGAATATATTTCCAAAGCCCACTTCGAAAGCGAAGCAGACCCGATACTTGTTAAGAAATTGACAGACAAGCTGGACAAGCTTGTTTGTGACTCTTCATTGACCAACATTGATGAGAAAAGGAGACTTCAAAATCTGTTCACAAACTATTTCCCTGCCTTCAGGGAGGATGGAGGTCCGGTGGGTAGGACTGATAGAGTTCTACACAGCATTGATACTGGGGATGCTAAACTCTTTAAGATTCCTTATCGGAGGTTGCCTCTGAAAAAGAAACTCGAAGCAGAGAAGCAAATCCTTAATCAATTGAAGCATGGGATTATAGTACCTAGTACTAGCCCTTGGTCTAGTCCTGTTTGCATGACTACAAAGAAAGACGGAACTATAAGGTTCTGTGTGGATTATCGAAAGCTTAACGGTTTAACTAAGAAGAATTCTTATCGTTTACCTAGGATAGATGAAACTTTGGACTCTCTCGGAGGGAATAAGTATTTCTGTACCCTAGACTTACAGTCCGGGTATTGGCAAATTGGAATGAAACATGAGGACATGAAAAAGACAGTATTTTTCGAGATATATGGGACTATTCCAATACAACATATTACCC
Organism: Acholoe squamosa; assembly: GCA_949317995.1. Classification (NCBI taxonomy): domain Eukaryota; kingdom Metazoa; phylum Annelida; class Polychaeta; order Phyllodocida; family Polynoidae; genus Acholoe; species Acholoe squamosa. Next base: position 77,290,756 of record OX439038.1, read on the forward strand.
TTTGGGTTATGTAATGCGCAAGCAACGTTAGAAGCCATGATGGAGACCATGTTAAGTGATCTTTTATGGGAACGCTGTCTGGTATATCTTGACGACATAGTCGTATTTGGAAAAACATTTGAGGATTATGTTAACAACCTCAAACTGGTTTTGAAACGAATCCAGGCAATGGATTAAAGCTTAAACCTAAAAAATTTAATTTGTTTAAAACATCTATTACTTATTTAGGCCAAATTATACAAGCATACAAGCCAACCCTGAGAAACTTCAGTCAGTTTCAGAATGGGCTAAACCTGAAAATGCCAGGGAGATTCGATCCTTCCTGGGCCTTTGCTCATACTATAGAGACTTTATCCCGAACTATTCCAAAGTAAGTTATCCTTTACAGATGCTTGCACATTGGACTCCAGGATGGGTTAAGGAACGTTTTCCATGGAGTAGCGAGCAAGACAAGTCTTTTCAGGCTATAAAAGATTTGTTTGCAAATACACCAGTGTTGAAATATCCAACTTCGGATTGGCATTTCATCCTCGATACCGATGCTAGCAATGATAGCATAGGGGCTGCTCTGTTTCAGGTCCAAGATGGAGTTAATGTTCCCATTGCTTTTGCAAGTAATACTTTGAATAAAGCGCAAAGAAATGATTGCACCACTAAACGTGAGTTGTTGGCTGTGGTGGTGTATACTAAGAACTTTCGGCACTTTCTATGGGGTTCCGACTTCACGTTGAGAACCCATCACTCATTGTTGAAGTGGCTTTTAAACTTCAAAGATGCTGAAGGGATGATTGGGCGTTGGTTAGCTCATTTATCTGAGTTTGGATTGGAGCACATCCAAATCCAACATCGAGCAGGCTCAAAGCATGTTAATGCAAATGCCCTGTCTAGACGAAAGATACGAAAGTGTCAGAAACTCAATTGTGATGATTGTGGGGTGCACAATGCTGTATTGGCGGGGGTTCGAACCCGAGGGAAAGCTCTAAAATTCGAAACTTTGCCTGACCTCTGTGTGGAAAATATTATTAATGGTCCCCTGAGACCATAAAGCAGTTTCAACAGAATGACCCTGCAATAAAATGAGTAATTACACTGCTGAAGAACAGCAAGAAGCCCGAAAGGCCTGCCATCTCTATTGAGGATCGAGAAACTCATGAGTTTCTAGCTCAGTGGACCGAGCTGAAAATCATAGATGGGTTGATTTGTCACTGGAAGACTTGTCCTACAAGAATAAGATTTTGCAAATAGTGATTCCTATGGCAATGAGACATGACACTATGTATTTCTGTCATGGCCACAAAACAATTAGACGTTTCGGAAAGAAGAGATCACTCCAACGTCTCTCCAGGCGCTATTACTGGCCTGGAATGAGCAGCGACCTCACCAGATGGGTCATGACATGGTAATATGGTAAGAATAAACCCGGCCCTGGTATGGACAAAATGCCCTTGATGCAAGAACTGTTCAGGGTAAGATTCACCCGAATAGCTATTGACATCATAAGTGGACTGGAACCCACACCTCAGGGAAACACTTGCATGATGGTAGTTTGGGACTACTACACAAAATATACTTGTGTATTCCCACTACCCAATCACAAAGCCACTACTTGTGCTAGTGCATTTGTCAGAGGATGGGTCCTACATCTAGGCGCACCTCTAATGATGCATAGTGACCAAGGAAGAGAATTTGAGTCAAACTTATGGCAGGAGAACTAACCCATACAGACCACAGTCTGTATGGGTTATGGTGGTATGGTGGTATGGTGGAAAGATTCAATAGAACACTGATTCAAGTCCTGAAACCCTTGGTAAATTCATGCCAAGATGATTGGGATGAACAAAGTGATTTGCGTAGTACATGCTTATGATAGCACTGTACATGCTTCGATGAACTGCTCTCCAAACCGTTTTGTGTTTGGCAAGGATATCATTATGCCTGCAGTCTTGGTGTATGGTGTAGTTGGGATTAGTCCTGAAGTCCCATGCTCTGTAATGTTTGTAGAGAACACTTCAAATGAGCTTATGAGCTATTTTGAATTGAATTAATGAAAAATGCTCGCTGGCAGAAAATTGGTTATGACACTAATTTGAAGCATCAACATATTAATGTTGGAGATAAAGTATTTCGAATCCATGAATCTTATCATCTAAGAAACTGGTTTTAGGGTGGGATGGTCCTCATATAGTGACGAAGATCATTTCTGAATCAACCGTGACAATATTAAGTTTACCTACTGGTAGAATAAATAAATTATACGTCTGTAGACTATGACGATAGAGTAGCAGAGAAGCTGCTAATGCTGAATGTAAGGAACTATCTGATAGATGTAATAGAGAGAAAGATGAGATCCTTATGAAACAAGTATGTTTAAAAACATCGCATAAAGGTGTAAAATTGAATAAAAAAAGGTCTAAGAGGACTGGAACGAAAAACAATCTGAAGGTTAAGAGAACTGATGTGAATCCAAAAATCAGATCACAAGGAAAATGTCTCGCTAGGACACAGGAGTAGAGGTAGGAACAGGACGCTGGTATCTTTTGATAAACCACCTCGGACTTCTGGGTTGAAAAAGAAATGTCGGGTAGGAGAGAGCCCAGCGTGGGTAGCGAGTTTAAGTGACACTTTGAAAACACTGAGAACCTACTATGGTTATGAACATAGGATGAAGCTTGAGTATGCAGCTTCGAACTATAGCAGCCAATGAAAGACTTGTCCTTTTGAAGTATGCATCAACATGCATAAGACCGAAAAGAAGTGGTCCTCTAAGGATCGCTTCTATCGACATCTTGTTGAGGCGCATATGCATCATGGCCCGATGTATCGAAAACAAAAACAAGAAGTGCAGTGGTTATGTCACGCGTCATTGCGGATGACTAACCGAGCATATTGTAAAGAAACATGGACTGTAGGCTGAAGACGACAAGGCCAAAAAGTCAGGGTTACTAGAAGTTTGTATAGTCATGATAATTCATGTGATTCCTCCAAAACTTTTTTGGAGGAATGCATAATTAACCCTATAAGGAATGCATGACTGTGGCAGTTTTAGATGTTTGGCCAAAGGCTCTACCTTTTGCCTGTGCCTCTTTTAAGACCCCAACTTTCCCCTAAGTTTGTGGATGAGCTACCTCCCTTTAAAAATCCTAGATCTGCTACTGTTATCATGATGCCTTCATGCTTCATGATGCACCAGTAGGATAGAAGTAAGCACTGCCCATCCTTCAGGACTGTGTCAATACCCTATGGTCATATGATGCAGTAGTGCAGCTATAGAGAGTGACTCTGCAAGGCTGCATTTGCGCATCATGATGATCAGTAGACATGATGCTCTGATACATTATGTGGAACTAGAATTGTATATACAAGTCCAACACCAACCACATTAATCCTTCTCAGTAAAAGTAGATGGTAAAAAAAAGAGAGAAAGAAAAACAGATGAGAGGGGTTGCATGTAATAGAAAGAGAGGGGATTGGGCCGGAAATGCTAACTGATTACAATAGTGGGGTTCAGAGCATTGACTACTCATGCATACAAGTCTCCTTATTTGTTGGAGGCCTCATATGTATGCATAGAGAAGGTTGATTGAATTATATAGGCAGCACTGTTATAGTCTATCTGGGATCATGGCTTCAAAGCCTGATATAGCTCAATGGCTATGAAGAATTATGTATTGGTATGTCATGGACTGTTTGGGTCTACCCATAAAATTGAGATTCCTTTGGCTGAAAGGGTTATTACCAGTACTGTTACCTGCAAGTATATATCTAGCAATACTCCGCAGTAGAGGTTTGGGTTCAGAAATCTTTTATTTAAAAATAAAACTTCTGCAGACTTATGTCTGAACGTGGCATGGTTGATAAGGATTTTAAGAACAATGGGAATTGCTGTTAATCCCAAAGCTGATCTGACCACCCTAGCTGTAACTATTATTTGTTTTATAGGTTCTAGATTGCAAACTCTAGAACATGCATATCACTGACATTTTGTATAACATTATTGTCAAGGATTGAAGGAGTAAACTAAAAGATGTACCCAAGATACCAGTCTCAATCTCACAGACTGTGGACATTGATCAGGTTTGAGACTGCCCTCTATGGAGGAACAGACCTTGAACGGACCTCATACCTCGATTGAGCAACGCCTCTTGTTTTGTGTATAGCATTTTAAAACATGATTTATTCTATTTTGTATTCAAAATCTGTAAATGAGTTTACCACCATTGGAAAGATCTCAATCTCCCCCTGTCCATCAATATCTTAGCATTCAAAATCAATCACCTTCCCACTCAAAAACTTTGATAAACATATCTATTAATAGGAAAACCCTGGAGTACCACTTGGAATATATGTAATTTTATTATAGGTCGGCTAGCTTTAAATTCACACTCACTATTATAGCCACTTAAATTCTCTTTAAAACTATCTTGACCATTTATTCATATGTGTCCTGGGTTTTGTTATGATATGAATCAAAGTTTTCAAAACCAAAGAAACCAGTCTAAATTGTTTAAATCCATAAAGTGACCTTTGCCCCTTATCTGTAGTTGGTCAGGGACCATGGTTATTGTCCTTGAATTGAGGAACGTCCTTTAGACTGGTTCCTAAAAGATTGATACATGAAGGACGTCCTTCAATGGAGGTACAGGGTTCCTTCCAGTGTTAGGACTCAACCTGTTGATAGAATATAAAGCAACAGAGCCAACATCCTAAATGAGATAAAACAACCCCACATGTCTGGATGGCTACAAAATCTATTCTGTTTCAAATATCTGTTGATTTAGAATATCAGTAATAGATGATTCATCCAACTGCAGATGCAACACTCCATCAAGCAAAAAACGTTCTTCTTTCACCCAATCCCAACAGCAGCTATCTGACATTAGCCTCAGGAGGGCCTCAGCAGGGGAGTCTAGATTAAGTCAGACATCATATTGAACAGAGGTGCACAGCAATATCAAGTGCTATCAATACTTCTATGAAAACTGTCATCGATTTCCATATTAAGGGATTAAAAATGGAGCATGCGATCAATTCTCACAGGGTTTTTGGGGCTGAAATGCCTCCATTTCACAAATATTCTACCTCCACGAGATAGAGTGCCTTACATTGGATCGGGAAGAGTATGGTTCACGTTCTTTATACTATAGCTCCTATTTCCCCCATCTATTGGCCATTTGAAGGAAAACATAACTGTGAACTAGTTTGTGTATGGGATACGTGAACTATGTTATTTAGAGGTAAGGAACCTCATTGACTAGTATATCATATTCATCTTGATCAAGCCAGACACCCATGCAGTAGTATTGCCAAAATGGTAATTCATGACAGTGTGACATGTTTTGGCCAAACCTCACTTAAATGCTAGGTATTATGTGTCAGTCTCAGCCCTTGAGGCCATCAGGCTGGTGGGCAGGCAAATGATGCTTAGAGATGCATAACTGAAATTTTTAAAATTGTGCAATGGTTATCAAATCACCTAGTTTTTGATTTCTACTTATAACACCAAAGATGACAAGCTATGTTCCTGCTCATTCTTGCAACCTGATAGATGATAATAATCTTGATTTGAGAGGTCATAGTAATCTATTATTTTTATACTACCTTTACTGTGCTACTCTTAGACCATAATTCCATACACAGGCTGTTGCCATTTTTGGCCAGCTGAGATGGAGTGCTGTGTTATTATACTCAGGGTGTTTTATTGCATGGGTCATGCTTTATTTACTGTTAGTTGCTGATGAGTGCCCGTCTTACCTCACTATTTCCTCTACATGGACTGCTCACTTGGTCAGGAGGTGGCTGGCCAATAGCTCACCACAAACTGCTCATTCTATGCCTAGCCTCGAGCAGTGATAAAAACGATGCAGGTATTAGCAAGGGGACCAGCCAACGACCAGCTCTGCTGAGCTTTATGACACTCTTTATGACACTGGGGCAGGAATGGTTTGGTTGAAAGGCGAGGGGAGAAAAGGTAGTGGGGGAATATGGGTCACCTGGGAGAAAAGCACAGTGTGACACAGTTATTGACTGGGTATGGATAAAAAAGGTGATGAAAACTGGATATGGCACAGATAGTGGCTCAGATTGCAAGTTGGTGTTAGCTTATTGACATTTGTTGGGCAGCTGAATAAATATTGCTCAGATTTTGAATTATTACTTAAAGTGGCATAGTCTGAGGGTTGGCACTTAAAAATCAAGCTTCACAAAAATGAACCAGGATGTTCACATAGATCATTTGTCTCATGGTATCCACTTTATTTGCTCTATTTACCCATAATCAAGAACATATTTGAAGGAATTGTTAGATTTTTACCCAATTTCCTAGTTTTGGAGTGCACGCCAAAGTCCATCCATTGGAAATTCACTGTAAAATGCCTATGTATAGGTCCATGGGATCTCCTGTCTAAGCTTATATGAGCTAAAGATACACACAGAGGGTCCACTCACACCGAAATATGATGTTTTTATGGTGTGTGGAACATATTTGAATAGGATTTAAAAAATGAAACAATTAGACTATGTCACTTTAAATTGACATTAAGAGTTAGCAATAGCTTCTTCTCTCCCTTATTAGAATATTGCATGCCTACTCATTCTGTAAAATTTATGCAGGTCTCAGAGACTCAGAAAATCAGTTAAACATTCAATTCACATAAAATAAAACTTGAATTATCATGACCAGGACTGGTTTGAGAATGAGAAATAGATATCATTATACATAATCCCCACATTCTTTGTTCATAGTTCTGATCAAATGCAATAAAATGTGAAGAGCAAAGGTAGTTGTGATATCTACTTAGAGTTTAATTTTCCCTTATCAAAATATCCACAGAATACATCAAAGAATATCCAGACAGAATATTTTGTTCAACCATGAACGCTTGAAACCTGTTGTCAAAATAGAGATTGAACTCCCTCGCACCCCACTATCTATCTTTATTCAGTTAGAACTACTATTAGCTGCCTTATCTGATTGGAATGTCTGCTTTACAGTCTAGCGATGACAACATTGTACACTATTCTATCATTTACATTCCTCATTCTCTGGTAATATATTGCTATTTCCCTGCACACCATACACTACCTAACTCCATTTCATGTCTTCCACTTCCATGTCCCCCATTTACTCCGATACACCCCTTCTAATGTAGTGGCCTATATAAGGGCCCAGGCACTCATTGATTTCAAGAATTCATGCTCTACCCCCGGCGCTTAATCAAGACCGATGCTTATTCAAGACTTTGATTATGGTGAATATTGAACATTTCACCCCCATACCCAGGTGTTTATTCAAGACTTGGCACTTATAGAGGCCAATATGGTACTCTCTCCCCCTCCCCCTTCCCTTAACCCATCCCCATACCCGGCACATCCCCGCTGGCACGGGCAACATTTGGGAAATGAGAAAAGTATAGATTGGCTATGTTTAAACGAATAGGGATGGATGGTTTTGTTGTTATTGCCAGGAGTCGCCAAGGAAAACATCCATGTGGTCGCCTTGGGGATGGGGTGGCAGTGATGGGCAAAATTGTCATGCATTGGAGAGATGAGTTGTTGGGATAGGATGGAGAGAGTAGGGTGTACAGAGCCATAACAAGCAAATCTTAATTGAGGATTGGGGACCCAGCCAGGGCCCCTACATGACCACCTTGAAGAGTCCGCTTGAGCACAGTGATGCCTATGTTAAAGATGTTTGTATAGAATTAAATTAGAGTTATTTTTGGTGACTTTAAGATCTGATTTGAGGCTCAGGCTATTTGTTATTCTGAGAAAATCCACCAACTCTTCCCCCCGTGTTGATACATGTACATAATATCTCTTCCCTGTCAGTGCTTTAAACCTTAGCCTATACTAGGCTATAGCAAGATTACATTCTCTGAAAGGTGAAATATTAGTTTTGATGTTTTCAGAAATTGTGTAAGCATTTAATAGCACTTTGGAAAAAAAGCCTTTATAAGGCCTGAATAGAAATGTTAAAAACACTCAACACCAAACATTTTCCTTAAACATCTCCTATTAGCTGGGCTAGCCCTCCCTGTAAATTCGTACTATATATATTATACCACACCAAGAAAGAATTTCCCCCATCTTATTTTCTACAGGTATTCTCTTTAGGACATTCCATAAGATATATGGAATGTAAAATGATTTGCCTGATCATCATTTTTCCATCAAGAAATCCATTGTCCAAAATGTTGCTTGCTCTTTTTTTTTCCAATACTAAAATCTGTAGACCAACCTATTTTTGTTGGTGTGTCCTTATAGGCCAGCATGAGGACAATCTCTTCTACCAAATTCTACTCAATAACTCGCTGTTGTCACCCCCCCCCCCACATACACACATCTTGGTATTATATCATTGTGTACATTTAATTGGAAACCTTAGCAGTCAGGGCCCCTCTATATAAACCCCCTTCATACTCATACCGTAAAACATAGCGACCTTGCTGGATTATGTGTGTGCAGGGCAATGATGCCTCCAATCTCAAAGAAAGTTACCAACCTCACTGAAAGTTACCAACCTCACAGAAAGTGACCAACCTCACTGTAAGTTACCAACCTCACAGAAAGTTACCAACCTCAAAGAAAGTGACCAACCTCACAGAAAGTGACCAACCTCACAGAAAGTGACCAACCTTGCACTATGCATGACCTGGTTGACATTTTGGGATACAGCTGTGTCTGTGATGTATCCCGCCACTTGGGTACCATTTATCGTGCACTACATAACCTGTGTTAGGTTTTTAAGCCACACCTCAGAGCAGGGAGGCAGCTAATGGCATCTTAAAAAGTCAGGGATGTAGCAAAGAGTTTTAACGTAGTACTAAACCAGCAACTCTTAATGCTCAGTGTGCAGCCTTTTTGCAAATTGTTGGGTGTGGCCTCTATGCATTCACTTTATGATAAATGTTGTCAAGTTAATGGCGGTTCTCTTTACTGTGCTGTCTTCTAGGGCTTCATCATAGAACTTACACTGCTCCACAGACAGAATAGTTCACTATATGGTTAATGGGGTTGCCTGGTATAGTCAACAGTCACTATTTATAGTGTGTGGCGTATATGCAAGGTTTTACGGTACTTCCCACCCACTTTTCCCTTATCCATCACCTACCACCTTTCCAACCTGACATCTGACTACTACCTCACAGCAGAAGTAGATTTTTGACTATTTCAGAGGCCCACTGCAGCTTATAGAGTGTTCCTGAACTAAGGGTGCGGAGTGGTTTCAGATCACATGGGTGGCTTATATAGCATTCTCCCAAAGTCAGGATGTAGCTTATATGTGAGTGGGACTTTTTACGCGGGGTTTTACCACATGATACATTCAAGTGCTATCCGGCCCTTAAAGGTGTATCACCTGGATATTGCAGGGGAGTCATGATTCCCTTGAGAGAGAGAGAGCAGGGGAAGGGAAGGGGTACAGGAGATATATGGATATGATTGCTATCTGTAATTACATGGCTGCCACTGGGAGAGCTGCTCCCAAAATACATAGCTCTGCTGCTGTCTGCAATCAGCTGCCCTGGCACTTGGATTTAGTGGTCTCCACACTCAGGGAGGTATCATTGGGCTGTATGTTGGGACTTGGCTTTTGGTATGGGGGTCATCCATAAATGACATCATGAGGCAGGGCAGAGAGGGAGGTATCCATTGCTCCTATACATTTCTTTTGTAAAAAGTGTCCTGAAGGGGGGAAGGGGAGGGTCACATATGGTCCAAAAAGTGTAAAGCACTGGTTCTACAATAATATATCAAAAGTATAGAGAAAAAGAATCGGTCGGATTAGTGCTAATCCGACCAATTTACGCCTCTGAAACCAGTGCTTAATGTCATTCATGGATGGTCCCATGGCAATCATATTACATAACGCAAGTTGTGAGTGAGGGAATGTGCACCTTTGGGTAACAGATAGGTTTTCTGGTGACCTGGTTTAGAAGCAATTCTTCAAAATGGTTCTGGGGATTTGCGCTGAGGCGTTTTGATCATCGCACTAACATTGATTTCATACATGTATCTATTACAGTTATAATGAAAACTGTCATATCCTCTTAGATCTTAGTCAACTCTACGCAGGGCTCTACTCATGGTCCATGCCAAATTCATAAGGACTCAATTTTGCACCAATGCTATGATGGTAAGTAGGCTATCCATCTCTGCATCAGTGTATCATGACAACAAAGATATGTCGAATGGAGCCACCTCCATGCTACTAAAGGTTTAAGGGAAATGTTTCAAATCAGCTTGGGGCTTTAAAACCAGGCATTTCGATGAGCATTCTAACATTTCTCACATGTTTTATGTGATGAAAGATGCCGGGTGCTCTGCCTGTATCTGAATGGCTTTAAATGGTTTCATATTTCACACCATATTTCACGCATAAAGCAACATAGTAGGCCAATATTTACATCATAAGAGTTTTCAGATTTAACCATGCATTTTGACTTGGGAAACCCCCATTGATCTCTCCAAAGTAAAAGATTTCTGGCCTTGCATTGCATCACCATGATGCAGAATATTGTGATGCAATAAGTCCTTAAATCCCCATAGGAATTACTAGGGATGCATTTTGTTGATCATACAGACTGCAGGAATTTCAAGTTTTCAATTGGTTGCCTTATCCTGGCCTATAAGAAAACACAAGGAAATTTATTTCAATGATAATAATTAATGATCAAAAGACACTTTAAAACTGGATGATACCAAAAGCTCGGGTAACTTTGACACAATGATGCACAAAACACTGGCTAGTTACCCACCAGCACTACATATCTGCATCAGGAGAACCCTGCAGTATTGCTACAAACCTGTAGGTTTTGCATGATTTATGAAAGTGACCCTTGAAGTTTGATTCAGCCGGGCTGCATCCATACAATATGAAGAAAATTTGTTATGTGCTATAAGAAATCACATGGTTTCTAATCCTTTAAGGGTTGCTGATGCAGGAGTGCATCATGCCCATTGGGTCACTTGATGCACCACTGATCAGTTTCTTTCAAGACTGCTCGTCAGCGCTTCATTGGAGCAGAGATAAAGACTAAGACTACATATATAGGATATAAAAGCACACAATTCCTCCATCAATCATGATGTGTTAATTTACACAGGCCACAATGATGCCTGGGTTCTGATCAATTTCAGAGTTAACTTTGGTAAGACTAGGTACATCCAATATGATTCTGAAGGAATATGTGATATCTTGCATAGGTATGGTGGGAAAGTACACTGGTGCGTATTTTTCAGCAATGTTGATTAGCATTATTGAAAAATGCCATTGTGAGGTCTTACCGGAGCTTGTACGCCTACCCTGTATATATGCAGAATTCTGGTACAGAAAAACTGAATGCAGGCCATATGACTTTAACAGCTCAAATGGTTGCATGAGCTCACTCTGAGCTAAGAAATATTCCAATATTGCTCAACAGTATTATTCAGAAATTTCCCTCCCCAAGCCTGCGTAAATGCATCATGGCGATTAATGATTTTAATTCATGATAAAATACTTGATGGTTTAAAGGTATCGGTAAGGTATTAGTGTCTGTGTGTATGCTGAGACCTCACAGTGTGGGGTGGCTATAGGTGTAATGGTAGATGGAATGTCACTAGGGGCTTGAAGTTGATATCTCAGGTCCACTTACAGCCCTTAACCCTTTAAGAGCTGCATGAACCCCAATGTGCATGCTCCTTAGTTTATCATTATGCAGAGCTGGCAAGGATGAATAGGAGCATCATAATGACCCTATGTGAGCGTGTCAATAAAATAATGTTGGTACTATGCTTTTTTGCTTGTAGTGTGGATCAACACGGTAAGAGGTATGCCCATTTATAAGGGGGTGTGTGGGAATACCTTTTTCACCATGTTGATCCATGTAGGGGATTTTCACCAGAAGTCCTCCTGTGCATGTATTTCCTTTGTGATATTTAATGCTCAATAAATTATCTAGCCTTGCTGATTACCTACCATGTGTCTGAGTGTATAGGTGATGCACAAGGTTTTGAGTGTCATGTACTTAAGGGAACATTTTGCCGTTTTTATTACTAATATTTCATCATTTTCCATAACCTATTTTAAAGGTCTATTTTCACTTGAAGTCGGCCAGGTTGCACCACCTCAAGTTGGCCACCTGATTTGTCTGACAAAGGAGGCATGGAGTTACAGACAGCTCAGTGCTACCATGTGACGGATGTTATAAGCACTGTAATTGAATAGCTTTCTCCTCTCTGACACCAAGGCATAAAAATATTGATGCATATGCTGGCATATTGTAGGGTGATTATCCCCTATGAGAAATGGTCATCCGACAAGAAATTAAAGCCCCTCAATTGAAAGGGAAATATGTCTGATGAGCAATGCAGAAAACCCCATGTTGATATCTCTTATGGTTATTAAGCTATTAAGGGAAATGTGAGGCAAAGTCAGGGGTTTTCTGTGAAAAATTCCCCATACAACTGCAGCCAGAAAGAGGTCATGGTCTGTGCACACACCACCACTCTAGCACCCTCACTATACAGGGCAATATACAGGGCTCAGCAGTGCAGGTGAACAGCCTAGATGATGTACTTTAATTGTTCATTACACCTTTAATATCGAGTATTTCTTTGAAATTCCTTACATGGATGAGGGCTAATGCATTACCCAATAGCACTACAGGTCGATTTTGTCATTCCTCTCCACTGTAATTATGAACTCAGCCCAAACATAAAAAAGAATCTCTTATCAAGGCTTAGATACGTCCCCATTTAACTGTAAATCCGTTCTAAACTACTCAAAATACAATCTAACACATAAAAACCTTTTTCAGGCAATAAATTAAGCTTTAAGATGTGCCTACCTCCATTACTATCATCTGAAATTGTGATGTCAGTTTGAGCTGCTTAGTCCTCCAGGGTGTGAGCAGTAACACTTCTAATAGAAATAGAAAGGTGGAGGATGGCCACAAATGTAGATCAAGGTGTCCCCTGTGCCTCCAGGGCATCAGATGTACTGATAAAAGTGCCACAAGGCATGGATTTACAATCACAGACCATGCCCCTCCCTCCCATACTCCTCAGGTAATCTATATTGTGCCACTACAGGGCTCTATGGGGGCTATCTTCACGCTACCCAGCCATGCAGGTAAACACCATGCATATTGGGTGATAGATCTACATTGAAAATATTTCAAGATTTACTTTTTCTATATTTGAAAAGGTGAAATCTATTTTTGTACCTGCACCATTTTTATCACTGCCCGAGGCTAGGCATAGAAGGAGCAGTCTGTGGTATGCTATTGACTGAGCACCTCTGGACCAATTAAGCAGTTCTTGTAGACCTAATGGCAGGGGTAAGACAGGCACCCACCAGCAACTAACAATAAATAAGGCAGGGCCCACATTATGAAACATATCCTGTATAATAACACAAGACTTCATCTTAGCTGACCAAAAGTGACAGGAACACAGACAGTGTGTAAGCTTGGGGGGTCCTCCACCAACCTTTAGATACCATTTTGATTCCAAGGAAAAGGGACCTGATTGGGCCCAAGGCGTATTTTGAAGGTAAAATGGGTATCAGAAAGGCACTGGATACTGTCTTGACTGTGCCCTTTATTCCCAACTTAAGTTCATAGTGTTTTGTTTTATCTGAATGTGATTTCAATTGGGTTAGGTAGATACTTTTGGTGTGTCAACTTTACTTACCCATTGATGTAATCCTACCCCAAGATAGGGTACCAAACCCATGGGTAGTAGGAATAGGGAGTGGCCCCCCCTGGATAGTGAGGAACTGTGGACCGAGACTATCTGGAAGTTCTAGAAATCAATGCATCTCTGTATGTCTATCCTTGATACTTTTATCTTTTAGAAGCTGTTGAGACCTAATTAGAACCTGGGACCAGTGGGCTCCTGCTTGGAGATGCCATGAACAAAGTGTATATGTGATGAATTTTGATCTGTCTGCAAAGGTTCTTGGTAAAGTATGAGGTTTCACACACAATAGAATGTTAAATCCCTCAAATCAAAATGATAAAATAAATAAACCCAATTCATGCTCCTGTAGTTTGATGACCTGTCATTTTGATATACTTTGTTGAAGGGATATAAATGCCATGACACATCCCTTAAATTAGTAATTTAATGTATCTCAATATCTGACATTTATGCACACAGATACACCAAAGACAGCGGATCATATTTCAACCTGTTTTGGCCAGGGTATCATAAAAGTCACTGTTGAGGTGTGATGTTGTATGTGAAAAATTGATGAACAATGCAATTCATGAGCATTTCATGCATTCCTCAGATTAATTTTATACCCTTGACGTTGACACCTAATGTATCTCACATCTTGTCTGAAAGGTTTTGACATTGTAATACTACATTAATACAATATATTACCACTTATAATTTAAATCCTTTGGGTACTATGTGGGAAATGTATGATAGTAGATTAAACTTGCTTATCAAGTCAGGGTTAGTAGAAGTTTGTGGAGTCATGATAACTCATGTGATTCCTCCAAAACCTTTTTTAGTCGGAGGCCCACTGGGAAGGCTCCAAGGGAGGGCTATGAATACTAATTATCAATCCCTGAAAGTAAGACCCACGCTGTCCACTGAATAGAATGAGTATTCATAGAGTACATAGCCCCCACAGGGCAGTGTATCACAAGGGAAGGGATTTTAATCATAATGTCTACCTTGCTTATCACTGGCCACTTCCCACTCTCCCTTTTCATTTCTCCATTAATAACACCATCCTGCGCTCTCACCTTCCTTCCTCCCAATATTTCTTCCCTCTCTGTCCCTCTCTCCCACCACCTCTATCCTTCCCATTACCCCTTTCTCCCTTCCACCCCCTTTTCCCTCTCAGCCTCCCTCTCATCTGCTATCTCCTTCTCCCTCTCAGCCTCCCTCTCATCCAATTGATCTTTTCCCTCATCTGATCTTCATGTAATCCAATACTGTACTCCCATACTCCCATACTCATACTGCTTTGTAAAGCTCCTGCCTTTCCTCTCATTACCTCCACTTCTCTCTTTACACAGTATCGCTCCCCCCTCTCTCTCTACCTGGCATTCTACCCCTAACTGTAGACTAGAATGATGACTTGGTTCTACCTTGTCAGAGGTTAGTGTATTAATCAGTATTAATGAAGACAAAGCTTCAAAAACAAAGCTCTACCACCAATCCACCTATGTATTATTAACCCTATAAGGAATGCATGACTGTGGCAGATTTAGATGTTTGGCCATAGGCTCTACCTTTTGCCAGTGGTTTTTAACATTTAGCTTGCCTCTTTTAAGACCCCAACTTTATCCTAAGTTTGGGGATGAGCTACCTCCTTCTCAAAATCCTGGATCTGCTACTGTTATCATGATGCCTTCATGCTCCATGATGCACCAGTAGGATAGAATTAAGCACTGCCTATCCTTCAGGACCATGTCAATACCCTATGGTCATATGATGCAGTAGTGCAGCTATGGTCATATGATGCAGTAGTGCAGCTATAGAGAGTAGTAGTATAGTATGTATCGGAGCAGGACTATAGGTAATCTAAGGATATTACTCACTGGGCATGCAGCCAATCAGAGGCCTCCATTTGTTCACGTGACCTGTGATGTCACTGAACCCCTGTGGTGCACCTCATTTGCATAATAGGCCATGCCCCCTTAGCCAATCAGAGCCCTCCATTTGGTCAAGTGAGCCCTCATTTACATAATAGGCCATGCCCCTTTATGCTAATGAGACCACGCCCCTTCACCTAATTAGGAATTAGTGACCACCTCTCAGCCAATCAGAGGAAGGCATTCTGGTTACCATGATAATTTGACCTAATTAGGAGATTAGTGCGATCACGTGACCCCTTGTTTGTAAACAACAAGTGGCCTAGCCACATGGTCCCTTATTTGTAAACAATGGGGCGGGGCTAATTATGCAAATGAGATATATAATTTAATATAAATAAATACCACAGAGGGTCCAGTGACGTCACAGGTCACGTGACCAAATGGAATCCTCTGATTGGCTGCATGCCCAGTGAGTAATATCCTTAGATTAGCTATAGTGCCGTTCCGATACATAAAATACTACTGAGAGTAACTCTGCAAGGCTACATTTGCACATCATGATGATCAGTAGACATGATGCTCTGATACATTATGTGGAACTAGAATTGTATATACAAGTCTAACACCAACCACATCGATCCGTCTCAGTAAAAGTAAAAAAAAGAAAAAATAAAGAAATGAGAGAGGCTGCATGTAATAGAAAGATGCATGGAGAGAGGGATTAGGCTGGAAACGCTAACTGATTACAATAGTGGGGCTCAGAGCATTGACTACTCATACATACAAGTCTCCTTGCTTGTGATAGGCCTGCTATATTGTGGTGGATGCGGAGCTGCAACTACAGGAATGATGTTGAATTGTATTAGTTGAGAGACTACTTGAACCCATAAAGGGACGGCTATGTAAGTGTCGATTATTGAGGAAGTATATGTCAATAGACAGGGTTAAGCTTTATATCCGTGACTTGTGTCTTTATTCCTATACAGATCGGTACAACCATTTGCATTTCGATATATGCATAGGGAAGGTTGATTGAATTGTGTAGGCAGTACTGTTGTAGTCTCTCTGGGATCATGGCTTCAAAGCCTGATATAGCTCAATGGCTATGAAGAATCATGTATTGGCATGTCATGGACTGTTGGGTTTATCCATATATTGGAGATTCCTTTGGGTGATAGGGTTATTGCCAGTACTGTTACCTGTAAGTATATCTAGCAATACTCAGCAGTAGAGGTTTGGGTTTTTATATGAAATAAAACTTCTGCAGACTTATGTCCGAACGTGGCATGGTCGATAAGGATTTTAAGAACAATGTTAATTGCTGTTAATCCCAAAGCTGATCTGACCTCCCTAGCTGTAACTATCATTTCTTTTATAGGTTCTAGATTTCAAACTCTAGAACATGAAGATAATAAAGCAACAGAGCCAACATCCTAAATGAGATAAAACATCCCCACATGTCTGGATGGCTACAAAATATATTCTGTCTCAAATATCTGTTTGTTTAGAGTATCAGCAATAGATGACTCATCCAACTCTAGAATGCAACACTCCATCAAGCAAAAAATGTTCTTCTTTCACCCAATCCCAACAGCAGCAGCGACAGTCAAATTGTCTGTTGTGTTTGACATTTAATGATCTATCTGACATTAGCCCCAGGAGGGCCTCAGCAGGGGAGGCTAGATTAAGTCAGACATCATATTGCATAGGTGCATAGCAATGTCGATTGCTATCAATACTTATATGAGAACTGTCATTGATTTCCACACTAAGGGATTAAAAATGGAGCATGAGATCAATTCTTTTTTGGGCTTTTGGGGCTGATAGGCCTCCATTTCTGATATTCTACCTCCACAACATATAGTACCTTACATTGGATCGGGAAGAGTATAGTTCACTTTCTTTATACTATAGCTCCTATTTCTCCTATCTATTGGCAATTTGAAGGAAAACATAACTGTATGGTATGTGTATGGGATACGTAAACTGTGTTGTTTAGAGTGAAGGAACCCTTAGCAAGCACCTCATTGACTGGTATATCATGTTGATCTTGATCAAGCCAGATACCCATGCAGTAGTCATACTAAAATGGTAAAATTTATGACAGTGTGTCAATGGTTATCAAATCACCTAGTTTTTGATTTCTACTTATAACCCAAGATGACAAGCTATATTCCTGCTCATTCTTGCAACATGGTAGATGATGATATTATATCATTTAGATTTGAGAGGTCATAGTAATCTATCATTTTTATACTACCTTTACTGGGCTACTCTTAGACCATAATTCCATATGCAGGCTGTTACCATTTTTGGCCAGCTGAGATGGAGTGCTGTGTTATTATACACAGGGTGTTTTATTACATGGGTCATGCTTTATTTACTGTTAGTTGCTGGTGAGTGCCCGTCTTACCTCACCATTACCTCTACATGGACTGCTCACTTGGTCAGGAGGTGGCTGGCCAATAGCTCACCACAAACTGCTCATTCTACGCCTAGCCTCGAGCAGTGATAAAAACGATGCAGGTATCAGCAA
The DNA here is from genome assembly GCA_949317995.1 of Acholoe squamosa. NCBI lineage: Eukaryota > Metazoa > Annelida > Polychaeta > Phyllodocida > Polynoidae > Acholoe > Acholoe squamosa. The sequence goes on from OX439038.1 coordinate 77,308,831, forward strand.
GGGGACCAGCCAACGACCAGCTCTGCTGAGCTTTATGACACTCTTTATGACACTGGGGCAGGATGGGTTTGGTTGGAAGGAGAGGGGAGAAAAGGTAGTGAGGGGAATATGGGCCACCTGGGAGAAAAGTAGAGTGTGACATTATTATTGATTGGGTATGGATAAAAAAGGTGATGAAAACTGGATATGGCACAGATAGTGGCTCAGATTGCAAGTTGGTGTTAGCTTATTGACAATTGTAGAGCAGCTGAATAAATATCACACTCAGATTTTGATTTATTACTTAAAGTGGCATAGTCTGATGGTTGGGGCTTAAAAATCAGAATTCACAAAAATGAACCAGGATGTTCACATAGATCATTTTTCCTATGGTATCCACTTTATTTGCTCTATTTACACATAACCAAGATCATATTTGAAGGAATTGTTAGATTTATACCAAATTTCCTAGTTTTGGAGTGCATGCCAAAAGTCCATCCAATGGAAATTCACTGTAAGATACCCATGTATAGGTCCATGGGATCCCCTTTCTAAGCTTATATGAGCTAAAGATACACACAGAGGTCCCACTCACACCGAAATATGATGTTATTACAGTGTGTAAAACACATTTAAATAGGATCTCAAAAAATTAAAAAAATTGGACTATGTCACTTTAGATTGACATTCAGAGTTAGAAATAGCTTGTTCTCTCCACTTATTAGAATATTGCATACCTGCACATTCTGTAAAAATGTATGCAAGTCTCAGAGACTCAGGAAATCAGTTCAACATTCAATTCACATAAAATAAACTTAAATTATCATGACTATGACTGGCTTGAGATTGAGAAATAGATATCATTACATGATGAATATCCCTACAGAACTATGTACCTGCTCAACATATAGAATCCTTTTGTATGCAGCCACAAGTACAATCATATTTTCTAACAGAATCTTCATAGTTCTGATCAAATGCAATAGAATGTGCAGAGCAAAGGTAGTTGTGATATCTACTTAGAGTTTTGTTTCCCTTATCAAAATATCCATAGAATACATCAGAGAGTATCCAGACAGAATATTGTGTCCTTCCCAACCATTAACACTTGTGACTCTTTGTAACCTGTTGTCAAAATAGAGATTGGACCCCCTTCCACTCCCCCTATCAATCTTCATTCAGTTTCTACTAACAGCTGCCTTATCTGATTGGAATATCTGCTTTACATTGTACACTATTCTATCATTTACATTCCTCATTCTTTAGTAATAGTTTGCTATTTCCCTGCACACCATACACTACCTAACTCCATTTCATGTCTTCCACTTCCATGTCCCCCATTTACTCCGAGACACCCCTTCTAATGTAGTGGCCTGTATAAGGGCCCAGGCACTCATTGATTTCAAGAATTCATGCTCTACCCCCGGCGCATAATCAAGACCGATGCTTATTCAAGACTTTGATTATGGTGAATATTGAACATTTCACCCCCATACCCAGGTGTTTATTCAAGACTTGGCACTTATAGAGGCCAATATGGTACTCTCTCCCCCTCCCCCTTCCCTTAACCCATCCCCATACCCGGCACATCCCTCTTGGCATGGGCAATATTTGGGAAATGAGAAAAGTATAGATCGGCTACGATAAGACGAATAGGGAGGTAGGGATTTGTTGTTATTGCCAAGAGTCGCCAAGGAAGACGTCCATGTTTTCTCCTTGGGGATGGGGAGCGGTGATGGGCAAAATTGTCATGCATTGAAGAGATGAGTTGTTGGGATAGGATGGAGAGAGTAGGGTATACAGAGCCATAACAAACAAATCTTAATTGAGGATTGGGGACCCAGCCAGGGCCGCAACATGACAACCTTGAATTGTTGGTTTCAAGTGCAAGCCGCCTATAAATGTGTGTAAAGAATTAGCATACAAGAGTTATTTTTGGTGACTTATAGATATGATTTGAGGCTAAGGCCCCCATTTTCCATTACCATTTTGATCTAATTTTAGACGTGAGGTTGGGATTCTTGTGCATCTTCTCATGAGGTCTTGCCAATTTACGTGGGGGTGCAGACATATTCCTTCCTTTGTGATTGGGGTTCCCAGGCCCACAACCTCTTCCTATGCCCCTGTGCGTGTGGCTGGAAAGGTGGAGTAACTTGCTGAAGAATAGTTGATTAAAACATCGACATTTAAAAAACATACCTTAAACATATTCCAAACGTAGATAGATACTATAAACCATCCAGGGCATTGTATTTGGTGAGACGTGAAAGGGGAAAGGTAGCATGGAGGAGGGTGTAAAGCGTAGATGCTTTTTGGGTGTATGAGGACAATCTCTCCTACCAGAATCTACTCAATAACTCTGTTTTGTCACATTCCCCGAACCCCACAAACATCTCTCTCCCTACCCTCTTTGTTATATCATTGTGTTTATTTAATTGGAAACCTTAGCAGTCAGCTCCCCCTATATAAACCCACCTCACGCTCCTTCCATAAAATCCCATGTATAAGCCATGCCTCAGAGTAGATAGGCCGCTTCTGCTATCAAAGTATACGGAATGCTGCTTATAGGCGCTTGTCATCTGGCCAGCTACAGGTCAATCACAGCCACAAAAACTAGGAGGGATTTGACCAGCAGTGTTTGAAGCCGATTTAAAGCCTCAACCTTCTCCTACATTATGGCGTGGGGCCTGGCAGGTGAGTTGGGAGTCACTCTCCTCTTCATCCTCCTATTCAGACTCCTTCTTGGATAGCTGCTTGGGGTTTACAGAATAGTACTAAACCAGCAATTCGTAAGCCTCAAGGTGCAGCTTATGGCCTTTTTGAAGTTGTAGGGTGTGACACACTTTAAGATAAATGCTCTCAAAATCATGATGGTTCACCAACAACTTTTGGACAAGGTTTTCACTGTTATTTTCCTGTTGATTCCACACTCCCTTTCTTTAAGCACTATCTTCTGCTTTTCATTATAGAAATTACACTGATCTACACATAGAGTGGTTCACTATACAGTTAATGGGCTTGCCTGGTATAGATTCAAGTCACTATTTACAGTGTGCAGCTTATATGCAGGGCTTTACTTCCCACCCACTTTTCCCTCATCCATCACCTACCATCTTACCAACCCCACATCTGACTCCCACCTCACATTTTGCCTTCTCTTTTCTATTTCTTTTTTTCCATCATGCAAACGTTTATAGTTGACCCACTAAAGGCTGCATGATTCCTTATTCATGTTCCTTGGTTCTCATGATGCACCAAGTGCATTGCTGGAACAGGTTTATCGACTCACCTGCACTGCTTTCGTGCATCGTGTTGACACTTGCCAGTGAGTCAGCCTCATAATGGTCTCTCAGGGGCCATTTCAGAGGACTACTGCCGCCTATAGAGTCTTTCTGAACCTAGGGTGTGGCTTAAATGAGGTTTACATACATAGAGTATAGCATTGTAAAAAAAACCAACAATATTATTTGAAGGCTCAGAACCCTCGAATTCAGGGTGCGGCTTATATATGGGTGCGGCTATAGTTGGGTTTTAGTGTATGATACATTAAAACACTATCCAGCACTTAAAGGTGGATTACCTGGATATTGCAGGGGCGTCATGATTCCATTGAGAGACCGAACAGGAGGGGTAGAGGAGATATATGGATATGATTGCTATCTGTAATTACATGGCTGCCACTGGGAGAGCTGCTCCCAAAATACATAGGTCTGCTGCAGTCTGCAATGAGCTGCTCAGGCACTGGGGTTTATTGGTCTCCACACTCAGGGAGGTATTATTGGCCTGTATGTTGGGACTTGGCTTCTGGCATGGAGGTCATCCATGAATGACATACCATGGCAGGGCAGGCGGGGGGAGGGGTTACATGGCTACTATATGTTTCTATAATGGTAATTGTCCTGAAGTGACAAGATATGGTCAAAAAAGCACTTGACCCACAGGCATACATCCAGTCCTAATCCAATGACTGATAATGTATCAAAAGTATAGAAAAAAATTGGTTGGATTAGCACTCATCCAACTGATTTACACCTGTGAGACCAGCGCTTTACATCATTTATGGATGGCCCCATGGCAATCATATCAAATAATGCAAGGTGTGTATGGGGGAATGTGTACTTTTAGGTTTCTGATGACCTGGTTTAAAAGGAATACTTCAGAATGGTTCTGGGGATTTGTGCTGAGGCGTTTCGATCTTCATACTTACATTGATTGCATACATGTATCTATTGCAATTATAATGAAAATGCTATATGTTTTTCCTCAATCTAAATATGTCCCACCATTTTAACCCTAAGATGCCAAGGTATATTTATACATTATTCACATAGGTCAGCATGATGCATGAATGCAGCCTTTTAGCGAGTCAACTCTATGAAGGGCTCTACTCATGGTCCATGCAAATTTCATAAGGATTCCATTTTGCATCAACACAATGATGATGAGTAGACTATCCATCACTGCATTGGTGTATAATGACAACAAAGATATGTTGAATGGAGCCATCTCATTGCTGCTGAAGGTTTAAGGGAAATGTTCAAATCAGTTGGGGGATTTAAACTCAGGTATTTCATTGAGGATATTGTGGTGCAATAAGTACCTAAATCCCCATGGGAATTACTGGGAATGCATTTTTTGATCATGCAGGCTGCAGAAATTTCAATTTTAGAAGTTATCAATTTCACCTTATCCTGGTGAATAAGAAAACACAAGCAAATGTATTTCAGTGATAATGATAAACGATTATAAAGTCAAAAGACACTTTAAAACTGGATGATACCAAAAGCTCAGGTAACTTTGTCACAATGATGCACAAAGCACTAGCTAGTTACCCACCAGCACTAAATAGCTGCATCAGGAGAACCCTGCAGTATTGCTACAAACCTGTAGTTTTTGCATGATTTATTAAAGTGACCCTTGAAGGTTGATTCAGCAGGGCTGCATTCATACAACACGAAAAGGGTTTGTTATATGAAATCACATGGTTTCTGATACTTTAAGGGGCACTGATGCAGAAGTGCATCATGCCCATTGGGTGACTTGATGCACCAATGATTAGTTTCTTTCAAGACTGCTCGTCAGTGCTTCATTGGAGCTTGATAAAGACCCAGGGGGGCACTTCATATCTTGGACATACACATTATATATATATGTGTGGTGGCAAGGGTACTTTTTCAGCAAAATGTGCCTGCCAAGGGTCCAGTTTCAGACCAAAATGTCCCTGAGCCTGAGGAATTTTCATGAAAATTGTCCCAGTTTTCATGAAAACAAGCATGAACAAATTTCAAATTTCCCCAAACAAGATGAATTTAAGATATTCTGAGCCAGATCTAAGATTGCTGTGTCAAAAGCTCCCAAGCAAGGCTATTTTGTAACTTGCCAGGGCTGAACTCATGAGCATTACGACCAATGGGCATGATACTTTAATGCCTTAGATACAGAAGCCGTGGAGGGCCACACCTTGAAAAAATTCAACGTGAACTTTTTCATCTTCAATATGGAAACAACATAAAATGGAACATAAAAAACTACAGTCAATCCTGAAATTTCACATGTCAAGTGTCAAAGTAGAAAAAAAAATCAGCTGTCAATATGATATTTTCCCCTGTCAACTGTCAAGTTGACAGTTAACGGCAGATTTTTCCTCTGACTTGACACTTGACAGTGGAAAATTCATGTTTCCTTATCTGGTGTCAACATGATTTTTTTGCTGTCAACTGTCAAGTTGACAGTTGACGGCACATTTCTTTCTAACTTGACAGTTGACAGGGGAAAATATCATGTTGACAGCAATTTTCTTTTCCAAGTTGACACTTGACAGGGGAAATTATCATGTTTGACAGCAATATTTTTTTAAAACTTCATCTTGGTGGTTGTAAGAAAATCATGCTGATTTTGTAGTGCATGTTTTTTTTTGGTGTGGTCCTTCACGGCTTCCATACTTAGAGGCCCTTAAAGGGCTAAAGAGTTCAAATAAAACTCCTTGGTAGCAGAATAGAAGTCAATCAGTAAACTCAGCAGGTGGAGGTAAGCTGGGTTAATCACCGACTCAGGTACAAAGTAGGTCAGCCTGATATGGGCCCAAAGTCAAAGTCAAACACTAGACCACACCAACCATTTTAGCAAACATTGACCCAAAGGTTCAGCTTACTGTAGTGTCTTGTGTTTAAGGTAAACCTCTCCCCCTATGGCACATCCAGACTTTGACAGGAAGCTAAAAGGCACAATTGGTGTTTATTGTGTACATCTTAGTGCTAATTTACTTCATCATTACCCCACCTACAAGGTGCACAACCTCTTTAGTATAGTATGTTTTGAAAAGCGGGAGTGCTCAACAAGGGTTAAAGTATGAGGGCTATTTAACTGGGACACAGTTTACCTAGGTATCAACTTTCAAACTTCTTTGAACGATGACTCGTGACTTGTGGCGACATCGTGTGGCAAGGATTTACAATTTTTAATAAATTGACTTCCTCAAAATGTCCAAAAAATCAATGATGCTTTTCAAAACTGAGGAAAAATGCCAGGGTCGGCCATGCTCTGCTAGGCTGTCCTTTGCTCAGTGGTTGTTTTTGATGTTTACTTTATAAAGTCCAAAGCATTAAAGTATACCCCAAACCTTTCATTTCTATTAGTTTTTGCTCAACCTCGTGAGAATTGAGTATGCTGTTGAGTTCCTCCAAACCATACATATTCAAATAATGTCGTCGGTATACACAGTGGAAGTTCCGATCAAACACAGGCCCTTTTATGGGTGGGTCTTGTCTACCCTTGTATTGGGACAAACTACTATACAAACAAATTGTAAATGCACAATCAATACAGAGGGGCTGATTGTATTTCATCAACTTAATCCTTGACAAAAGAGTCCCTTACTTTCTATCATGGATGTCAGTCTGCTTTAAGATGGGGATGTAAATTCTATAACTCAAATCAAATGGTAGGGAGACAATGAGTATGAGCAACTCACTCAATGATTTGACCGAATTTCTGGTGGAGAGATGACTCTCTTGCTAATATAAAAAACAGTATAAATGATAAAGATAAAGGCTTAGGACATAAAAGCACACAATTCTTCTCTTGCTAATATACAGTTCTTCAATCAATCATGATGCGTTAATCTACATAGGCCACAATAATGCGTGGATTCTGATCAATTTTGGAGTAAACGTTGGGCAGGAAAGTGTACTACTGGGTATCTTTCAACAATATTGAACAATCTTTAGACTATCATTTCCCCTTTCCTTTATTCTACTTCATGTTATCTTTTTTTTATCTGGGGGGTCACTGACCACTTTCATACCAAAGTGAACCTGTCTTCTTACTATAAATAGCTGTGCATGGGGGGTTTCCCATTCTTCAGTGACATCATGATTTACTTTTAGGATTGCCTGAAGACAGGTCTGAAGATAGGTCTTCAGGCAACCTTAAAAGACTGACAAGCTTGTCCCTTCATATCAACTGTTATTAGTGCTTATACCACGATTTCTGGGTTACTCAGTGATATTTGGTGGCTATTCCCATACACATATCTGTCGTTATACCACGATTTCTGGCTTAGACAGTGCTTTTTGGGGTCTATTCCCATCCACATATCTGTCGATATTGCACACCCTATAGGCTGTAACATCAATTTTGGAAGGCGTGCGGTTATCACTGTAGGCGTGCGGTTATCCATGTAAGGCGTGCGGTTATCCTGGATAACCGCACACCTTACATTGATAACCTCATGTCCTTACATGTCATATGTTACATGTTAAAACCCACGAAATTTTCAAGGCCAGGGCAGGGCTCGAACCTACAGTCTCAGATCCCTAATCCAACTCCCTATGTATTGCGCCACAGGGACTGACGAGAGAAGCTTGGTTAGAACCAAGTCTGGATATGATACAAAGCCGTGTGCGCTGTCGCTGTCCGCTGCTGGGCGACGAGGTGTATTGTACACATAGCCAAGCCGAGAAGGGAGTAGACGCCGTGGCCTAGCGGTTAGCACATTGCGCTCAGCCGTCAGAGGTACATGTATCGAGCCCCGGTCTGGGCGCATCTTTTTTCGCCGTGTGCGCTGTAGCTGTCCGCTGCAGGGTGACGAGGTGTATTACACACAAACATAACAGCGAGAAGCTTTTTCGCCATGTGCGCTGTCTCTGTCTGCTGCCGGGCGAGGAGGTGTATTATACACAAACATAACCGCGAGAAGCTTTTTCGCCGTGCGCGCTGTCCGCTGCCGGGTGAGGAGGTGTATTATACACAAACATAACAGCCAGACGCATTGAAATCTTTTTTCGCCGTGTGCGCTGCCGCTGTCCGCTGCCGGGCGCCGAGGTGTATGTACCTGTGTACACACACTGTCATGGCTGGCTTCGAGTCCCGGGAAGGGGGAATAATTTTTGTTTTCAACTTGAATTTATTGGTATAATATTGATTATTTATTGGTTTCGTGGTATAAAATAAGTAGTCAATGGATAACTGATGACTCGTGGGGGTTATTGACGGATAATAACCCGAGGCCGTAACCCCCACTCGTCATCAGTTATCTATTGGTTACTTGTTCAATATTGCACACCCTATAGGCTGTAACATCAATTTTGTAAGGCGTGGGGTTATCCATGGATAACCCACACCCCGTGAGGTTATCCAGGATAACCGCACGCCTCTCATGTCCTTTCATGTCATATGATACATGTTAAAACCAACAGACTACTTCATTGCCATGGTAGGGGTCGAACCTGCAATCTCAGGTTCTTAATCCAACTCCCTATGCATTGCGCCACAGGGACTGATAAGAAGTGCTCTGTTCGAACCACGTCTGGATATGATACAAAGCCGTGTGCGCTGTCACTGTCCGCTGCCGGGCGAGGAGGTGTATTATACACAAACATAACAGCGAGACGCATTCAAAGCTTTAGCTGTCTGCTGCTGGGCGACGAGGTGTATTCTACACAAACATAACAGCGAGACGCGTCTTTTTTCACCGTGTGCGCTGTCGCTGTCCGCTGCCGGGCGCAGAAAATGGAGACACGGTGGCCTAGCGGTTAGCGTGTTGCGCTCAGCCATCAGAGGTACATGGATCGAGCCCCGGTCCGGGCGCATCTTTTTTCGCCGTGTGCGCTGTCGCTGTCCACTGCCGGGCGACGAGGTGTGTGTACACTATTTTTCGCCGTGTGCCGCTGCCAAGCCTAGCCAAGATGGGGGCTGTCGCTGTCCGCTGCCGGGCGAGGAGGTGGATGTACCGATCGTGTACACACAATGGCTGGCATCGAGTCCCGGGGAGGGGGAATAATTTTTGTTTTCAACTTGTATTATATTGATTATTTATTAGTTTGGTGGTATAAAATAAGTAGTCAATGGATAACTCATGATTCGTGTGTGTTAGCAAAGGCTAATAACACTTGGCCTACGCCCTCGTGTCATTATCCTTCACTAACAGACACTCATCATGAGTTATCCATTGGTTACTTGTTCACTAACTTTAAGACACAAAGTTCCCAGTAAACGCCATACCAAAATGCTACATAGACAGGTATATTTAGGTTCTTTTCCTACTAAATTGGTCTGAATTATGTTTTTGGATAAGGTATGTGGACGTTCAAAGTTTAAGGTTTGTCTACGTTCTACAGACATACTTGTCTGAATTACGTATTTCTACCTCATTTATACATAGACAGCGGTAGTAAAAGAATGTGTACCTACTGACGTGAGTTTAACACCAAAAGATGTTCATGATATATGGATGCAATATCTGTGACAAGGTGATTGTCATTTTCAAGTTCAGGTGACAGGATTCGAACCTTCACTTTTAATAGGAGATCGTTTATGACGAGGGTCAGTCTTTTATGACAGCCCCACATGTGCAATACAAATGGGGCAATCAAAACAATAGCATACAACCCTTGTCATTCTGTCAATTGGCACTCTACTGCAGCTGACCTGTAATAGTTATGTCTTATTGATGTTTATGGAACCACAAATAATCTATGTTCATGTACAGACCTCACGTTTTCAGGGACTGTAGGGTTTGCTGCAAGATCACACAAGGAAGAAGCAATACTGAAGGTTTAGTAATCATAACTATGGCTCTGTTAATGGTCCCTAATTACGAAACTTATGTCATTCGTATTTTCCACTGTCACATGTCATCATATTTTTAAATTGTGACGTATTCCCATTGTGCATGTTTAATTTGTTTTCTCCTTCTATGACTCTCTCTCTCTCTCTCTCTCTCTCTCTCTCTCTCTCTCTCTCTCTCTCTCTCTGGGCTTCCCTTGCTCACTTAAAAGGGTCTATATCTCCTCTTTACTATCCTCTCAGGATGTGTGTGGTACACATATGCGCGGGCACTGACACATTCTCTTCTGTGAAATTGTGTAATGTAGTTCTCGCCATGAATATGACCTTAGCTGTCAAAATGGCGTTTAACATCTATCACTCACTCACTCACTCACTCACCAAGCAAAACTTCGTTATTGCAACCAAAACTGGACGTAGACATACCTCTTGTCAACGTCCATCTATGAATATGTGTTTAATGGGTTATGTGACTTAACTTGTAGTAGCCAGGCTAAATGCTGCAGGCTATTTCTTATCATGCTACATCTGCCCCACTTCAAATCATAATGGGAATTACTGCATAAGTGCTAATTGTACAGAGCAGTCATAGGGCATTAACTACGATCGCTGAGAATAGCCTTCAGGATTTCAAATCATAGTGACTGAGTGTAGTCTTAGTACCTTAAGGTGGATTGGCACCCATAGGGCAAAGGTTTTCACCAAATCTTCCCCATAAGATTCCAAATACTTCTTTTTTTTATCCAGAAAATGCATTCCCACCCCCCCCCCAACATTGAAATCAAAATCTTAGGAAAATGATGTTACTCTAATACATGCAGGTTCATTTCTCCCCCAATACCATGCACAGACAGCCGTCTCAGTGGTCTCATTAGTAGAACGGTTGGGTGTGTAGAAGTTGGTAGATTTTAGAAAAGTACATTTGCATAGAAACATGCACAGAGAACGTTGTTGGCATGGGAGTAGCCTCTTGGACATGCAGTGACATTACATCCATGATATACCCTAGTCCCTGCTGCCACCATCTAGGACATAAGCAGCACCCAGGTATAAGCCCTTATACGCCACTTCCCTGACTTTGGAAAAAGATGTAACCAACACCTGAGGTCTGAGTGGTTTATTTAATCAATGAATTTGCTGTAAAAACTCTGCTTAGCATAGGGTATTATGATTAAAATCATTTGTCAGAATAAAAATGATGTGCACAAGAGACAAATACTCACTGCCCTCCCTAATGGTGCATTTGTAGACCTTTTTAAATCTAGAGTTGACCCCATCCTCCCAATAGACTGGTTTTGTGAAATGACATATTTCTGGTTAAAGACAGGTCTTCAGGTAATCTTCAAAGGCTGAAGACATGTGTTAGAAATGCAAAAATATCAGTAAAACGACAGGTTAGTTAGATATAGGATTTCCCAAGATATCTTCAAGAATTCATAGATATCTTCAGTAGAATTTGGAAAATGTCATTGACCTATCACTCCCCTTTGAACATATCTTCGCCCTTGGTGAAAAAGACCACAGGTCCCCTCACACACCCTAACCCTTTAAGACCCGTGTGATGCCCCAATGTGTATACATGCTCTTTAGTTAATATGGCGCAGGGCTAGCAGGGCTGCATCTATAGGAGCATCGCGATCACCCTATATGAGCATGTCAATAAAGTAAGGTCGACATTATGGTTTTAATGTAGATCAATATGGTAAAAGGTACGCCTGCGTAGGGATAAGGGGGCATGCCCTTTTTTTACTGTGTTGATCCACGAATATAGTTGCAGAACTTCTCACTCTTTCACTAGGGCTGCATTCACGCATCGTGGTAACAAATTTGATGTCAGCTGTCAAGCAAGATGCATAACTTGTGAGGGTCTCTTTTTTGTATTGCCTGCTTACAATTGAGCATAGTGCATTAATGAATATATGTGGTAGTGGAAGTGTTTACAACTCCTAATATGACACCTTCAGATATCATCGTGAACTTCATTAACCTGTGGGCAATCCATCTTAACCTGCCTACACTGACAGGGAAATATACTGTCACCTCTCATCGCAAGACGTGGTGCATGTAAAAAGTTGAGAAAAGACACGTGTCTTTCAATAAGATACAATACAATCATAACATTTTAAGAATACTTTTGCATTCTTGCCCGTTAACCATGAGAAACGTTTAAAAACTTCTGCTTTCGTCTGCTGCATTGATCTCTAAAACATAGCCCTGGAGAACAAAGGGCCATCTTGAATTGACGTATGCAATATAGTTTTCTGTTCTATTTTTCACTCGCAAATTGAAGCAAAATTAAAGGGAAATCAACATGACATGCCGATAGTCTGCATTGGTCTTTTTGATTTCTCAGATCAAATTCCAAATTTCATGAAGAGCTCTTATTCTGCTTGGTTAAGCAAAACTAGAGAGTTTTGAGACTCCTACCCTTCCACTTTTGAAGTATTTTCAAAATAAATATCTTAACTTAAGGGTGCATAAACTGATAGTATCCACTTTCAAGCCCAGTGGACTTTTTACATCAAAATATGTACATAGAATTTCATAAGTGGAAACATGTTATGATCAACTATAACCCTTGTGGCTATTACCCTTCATGTTCTTATCAGGCAATTGCTCTCAATTGATCGTGTTAGGCACTAAAGCCAACATTGACAATTTGACATTAATTCCATGATAGAACCTAGTTTCTCACTCTCAAAAGAATCCAAAGCAATTTCAGCAAAATCCCTCCCTCATCCATCTTTACTCATATTCCATAATACTGTACGTAAACGTCTACAGCATCAAGGCCGGGACACCTAGTGGATAAAATCACCGGAGGTGTGATTTTTATGGCACAATCAAATGTGTGAGTTATTGGGGTCTTGATTGGGGGTTGGGAAGGTACCATGTGAAGATATGCCTGTAGACCCCCTGGGGCGGCCATAGGAGGGAGGTAGAGGTGGAAGGTCAGACTGGGGCGCCCCCTGTTGAGTGCTCCCAAGGGGGTTTTGTGGGATGGGGTTGCTGGTCATTTATTGTCCATATAACACCCTGTCCATAATTATCACGGCTGGGCTAGTTTCTCTGAAGGGTTGCCAGTTGTAGATATGCTAAACAGAGGGTGAATCAATATACCGGTCATATAGCTTGGTTATATAGTGTGGTTGCTCATATTCTATACTTATTGCCCTTACCTTTTTTCTAACTCACGCTTCTCGTTCCTATATATACTGTGCTATATTGCTCTGTTCTTCTGCCAGCTTCAGTGCAATGCTAGTCTTCCCCTGCAGCATTCCAAGATAAATCCTTGCTTGTCCCCTTGTCCTAGGATGACGTTATAACCCTAGATGCTATAGAATTAACATACTTCTCTACCAATGCAGATATGGACCTAATCTGACCATTTCAAAGCTTTAATTGCGCAATATGATATCCTAAGTGCAAGGTATATTGATATACCATTTTATTATTCCATAAATTCTAACATATTATTGTATTAATCAAAGAATATCTATGAAATTAATACATAGGTTGGTTCTAAGAGCTATAAGAGCGCTCAAACTTTATATAAGAGCGTTCATGCCCCACTGCACACCAGCCACAGTCAGTTAGACAGAGTTTATGACATCAAAGGCTCCGACCTAATGGTTCACTGCACAATATAATAAGAATAAGGGTCTCAGTGTGCGACCTCATGGTCCAATGCACAAATTAATAACTTGTAAGTGAATGCAACCGGCCGTCACGGGTGCCTGAGCACCGCTGACGCCGTCATGAGTGTCTGAGCACTCTAATAACTGAACAATGGGTTACATAAGCACGACGCCATAACCGTTCGGTCGCTCTAGCGTCGCTCCTGAGCAAGCTAGGTCAAATATCAAAGCATTTATGGAAAGCCCATAATTAGACGGTCAAAATGAGCCCAAGATCAAGGCAGAACTCCCATTATGAAGGAAGTTATGCCATGGAGACTGAAAGGAGCTCCGAGTTCCCTACAGACAAACCGGCGGAAGTTACGCGCCTATCCAGCGGGCATTATAAACTTGGCATATTCAACTCCGCGCATGCGCAAAATGGCGGTTATAAACGCATAAACGACCGAGTTATGAGGGTCTGAAGATGCAGAACCGACCAAGACAAAGGGGGACACAGCGGCGTCCATGGGGGTCCTTTGTCCCCCTGTGACACATGAAAGACTCCCCTCAAACAATTGTAGAGTTAGGCAGATGCTGCTGGCTCCAGTCAGTCTGGAGGTGCTTTTCCAAGATTTGCTACAAATAGCCTGTCTGCACCTCCAGGAGGACAGAACACCAAGAACCACTCCAGAGGTAACATCTCCAGTCATCTCCTGCTACCTGCTATACCACTGCACTATGGTGAAACTATGCTAGACAGGCATGGGTTTCCATCATTAGTGGCCAGAGGCTATCTTCCCCAAGACATCCACCAGAGGGTAAAGTTATTCATTATTACATTATTCCTCTAAGCAGCAGGCCAGGAGCTAGGTGTGGGAACCCACCTAGAACTATGCTGGACATTGTATTATTATTACCTCACAGGTGGAGTGGAACTGAACATTGTACTTTATAAATTACTGTATGTTTACTGTATGTACAAATTACCTACATACTAACTACTGTATGATTGATATTTCTTACATGTTGCCTAAAGCTGAATAAACCAGTGACAACTGGAAATAACACTATTTTATATGAGCCTGATGTATTTACTCCATACACCACTAGTCATATGATATTTCTCATATGACAACTTGATCATGCCAATTACTAGAATGACAAAGTGGTGGAGAACATCCTACTAAGATCCCATCTCTCACAGGCTCATAAAAATTAAAGCTGGTAACACAACTAAGAACAATCATACACACAGTAAAACCCACTCCACCCACCCAGTGACCTTGACCTTGACACCATGCCCACCAAGGTCACCAGTGAGAGCTCCCACATACCAGTGAGATCTCCCACATACCAGTGAGATCTCCCACACATCAGTGAGATCTCCCACACATCAGTGAGATCTCCCACACATCAATGAGATCTCCCACACATCAGTGAGATCTCTCACACAACAGTAAGATCTCCCATAAATCAGTGAGGTCTCCCAAAACGTCAGTGAGGTCTCCCAAAACGTCAGTGAGGTCTCCCAAACGTCAGTGAGGTCTCCCACATGCCAGTGAGGTCTCCCACACGTCAGTGAGGTCTCCCACACGTCAGTGAGGTCTCCCACACGTCAGTGAGGTCTCCCAAACGTCAGTGAGGTCTCCCACACGTCAGTGAGGTCTCCCACACGTCAGTGAGGTCTCCCACACGTCAGTGAGGTCTCCCACACGTCAGTGAGGTCTCCCACACGTCAGTGAGGTCTCCCACACGTCAGAGAGGTCTCCCACACGTCAGAGAGGTCTCCCACACGTCAGTGAGGTCTCCCACACGTCAGTGAGGTCTCCCACACGTCAGTGAGGTCCACCACACACATCAAGGCCTTATCAGTCAAGCTGGCAGAACAACACACAAAGACCTTACGTAGTCAGGGGCCTGTTGAAGAGGTCTCCCTCCCACCTAGATCTAGGAGGCCCACAGGAGGCAAACCAGCCTCCAATACAACAGACCCACACTCAGTAGACCCCACACCACCCACCCTGTCTACTCAGGGAACAACCAGTTCTCAGGGATCCAACATTTCCCAGGGATCTCTACAGGACGCCCAACTCACGCTATCTACCTCAGGGGAAGAAGGATCTGCCTCAGGGGGTGGATCCACACCCTCATCTAGATCCTCCACCCCAGCTCCAGCCTTTGACAGCCACTCCTCCAGAGACACCTCCCCCACACCCTCCATCATGGACACCGATGAAGGCCCCCAACCTAATCAGACAGCTGAGAAGATAAGGGCCTATGAGAAGGCCATCCAAGATGCAGTTACTGCCCTAGAGACCAACAAGTCCCAGCAGGACGAAAGGGAGAGGATCCTCAACCAACAACTGGCAGAGAGGAATGCAGCAATAGATGCTCAACAGAAGGCCATGGAAGATCAGCGGAAGTCCCTAGAGAGACAACAACAACAGATAGCAGATCTCATGAAGATGGTATCATCCCAGACCCCACAGCCTCCCACACCTGCCATCACACCTGTTGTCACACCATCTGCCTCTGGATCCAAAGATGACATCATAATCTCCATGGTGTCCAACATGACCAAACTCATAGACAGAAAACAACAGGATGACAGAAAGATCAGGCTACATGAGGTAACAAAACCCAAAACCTTTTCACACCCATCACCACTCATGTCAACAGCATTATTTATTGATCACAAATTCCCAGAATATCTGAGGATAAGTACAAAGTAACAGACAGTGACACCATGGTAACATATTTACCCAAGTACCTCGAAGGACAAGCACTAGCTTGGTTTGAATCCTTCAGGGAGAGTGCCACACCTGATATGTTGACATGGACCAATGTAGTGAATAAATTAAAAGAGTATTTTGCTACTCGAGACAATATCATCTCAAGGACTGCACTCCGTGCACAAAAGGTAGATGAACCTGTCCTAGACTATGCATGCCATCTCAGGAAAGTGTGCAATGCCCAACGCCAAAGTGATGAAATCCTAAGCAAGGCATTTACCCAAGGCATGAGGCCCTGGATCTCTGTAGCTCTTGAGAACAAGAAAATAGACTCCTTTGACCAAGCCCTAGACCTAGCCCTAGAGGTTGAGACCCAAGAAAGATCTAGGAAGGTAAGGGATGCAGAGTCCAACCCACAGCCTACTAAGAAGAAGGTCCAGGAAATCAGCACTAGTGCAGATGAAGATGTTAACCTAATGTCTAGTGCCCACGTAAGGCAACAGGAAGCTAAGGTTACATCAAGAGACCCTACCGGTAGATATAGAGGAAATAACTATGACCCCAACTACCAATCCAATAGAGGTAGAGGTAGAGGGGGCAACAACAACAACAACCGGGGGGGTCACAACAGTAGGAAAGACAACAGCTCTTCCAACTCCAACAATGGTAACTCTTCATACAGTGATAGGAGAGACAGAACCCCAAGTAATGGCAGATCCTATAATAATCAAGGATCCAACAGTAGGAGCCAGAGTCCACATAGGAACTACAACTCTGGATCCTACAACAACTCTGGATCCTACAACAACAGCCAGGGTTCAAACAACTCTGGATCCTATAATCAAGGATCCAACAGTAGGAGCCAGAGTCCACATAGGAACTACAACAGTGGATCCTACAACAACAATGGCGCCTACAACAACCAGAGATCCAATAACTCCGGTCAATACAGCAACTCTGGTCAATATAACCAGGGTTCCAACTCACGCCGGGAGGATTACAAACCTGACACAAGAGGTTACCAGGGGAACCAACAAAGCAACCCCCAAATACCACCTCATGTGATGGATCAAATCTCCAAGCTCCTGGTGGCAACCATCTCAACCACCCCACAGAACCAGGAAAACTAGGATGTCACAGTGCCGATGGGCCAGTGCACTGTGACACCCCAAATACAAACAATCAATCAGGATTAACAAAGATCCAACCAGAGACAATTGCTAGTGCCAATCTACCATCTAACAGACAGAGACGTCCATCAGTGATACACATCACCCCACCAGATTCATCATCAAAGGATACAGATGAGAGTACCAAGCTTTCTATTGTACTTCTTCAAAATGGCTGTATCAATGCAAATCTATATGATGTTTCAGATGTACAATGTTTGGTTGATACAGGTGCTACTATCACCTGTGTCAGACAATCATTCCTCATGGATCTCCAAAAGAGATTCCATATCCAACTGAGGAAATCTAAAATCAACATCCATTTGGCAGATGGATCGGTGTGTCATGTTAGACATTCAGCTATGCTGAACTTTAGAATCCAAGGTGTCAGATTCCAATACCAATTTGCTGTAATTCCCAACCTCACACAGCCCGTTGTTCTCGGCACAGATTTCTTAAGCACTACAAAATCTCAAATTGAATTTAATGTTGATCCTGAACAAATTCTCAAACCCATTAGGGCAGTGAGGGATTTTACCATCCCTCCATTCTCTGAACTTGCAGTATTGGGTAAAGTCACATCTACTCAATCATTGCAAGGCAAAACTGGAGTAGTAGATAACCTCCAAAGAAATAACAATGCCCCATATCTAGTTCAAAGGGCAGCAGTAACCCCCAGGGAAAATAGCAAACATCCCCTAGTGTTACTCAACACCAGCAGGCGCCCACATAAAATCAAAAAGGGTGCCATCATAGCTCTATTTCAGGAAGTCAAGGAATCTGATTTAGAAAAACCTCAACAGGTGTCAGACACAACCCCACACACTGATCAATCCATCTCAGCCATACGGCCTGAGGATATAACTCAATTCAGTGACACAGACTCAGACTGTGAGTCCACATATGCTGACCCTGAACCCAACTCAATCAGACTCTCTGAAATAGCTGCTATACATAGTGAGGCACATGACCTCGAGCCAGAATTGGAAGAGAATGTTCCACCAAAATCTGTGCTCACATCCAAAGATCAGCATGATAGATTAGGATCACTGCTGACCAAGTATGATGATGTATTTGTAGGAAAAGATGGAGACATTGGTGCCACACACCTGTATACACACTCAATACATGTAAAACCTGAGGCAGTACCATGTCATTTCCTACCATATAGACAAACACCAGAAAAACAGGCCGCAATAGGGGAAGAGTGTGAAAGGCTAGTACAACAGGGCATTCTGAGAGAATGTGCTGAAGGCCCCTGGGCTTCTAGATCCTTTTCAGTACAGAAATCATCGGGAGGCCATAGGCTCGTCACAGATTTTTAGTTATTTGAACCAAAACACGATAAATCAAGCCTTATCTACACCCCGGGCCGATGACACTCTAGACATGATAGGGTCACTCAGACCAAGAGTATTCAGTAAGCTAGATGCCCAACAGGGATTTTTTCAAATTCCTATAAGACAGGAGGATCAGCATAAAACCGCATTCATAGCAAATGACAAAAAATATGTCTATGAAAGGATGCCGATGGGTTTAGCGACGGCACCGGCGGGATTCTGCCATCTAGTCACATTAATTCTGAACAAACTCAAGTACAAATGTGCCCTACCATACCTAGATGACATATTGGTATTATCACCATCAATCGAACAACACTTCCATGACCTGGAAGATGTGTTCAACAGCCTAAGAGTTGGTAAACTCAAACTGAAGAAATCAAAATGTGAATACTTCATAGACAGAATAGACTTCTTGGGAATGAGAGTGACACCCATGGGACTGCAACCATCTCCCACAAAGGTGGAATCAATCAAAACCTTCCCAACACCAAAATCAGTCAAAAATGTCCGATCCTTCACAGGCCTATGCCAATACTTCAAAAAATTTATCAAAGGTTATGCCCAAATTGCTAGACCATTGTATGATCTACAGACACATCTCAAAGCATTTGTCTGGACAGAGGAGGCAGATAATGCTTTCAAAACATTAAAGCATGCCCTCTGTACCAATGCTCTTCTCAGATATCCAAACTATGAGAAAGAGTTCAGTTTGGCAACTGATGCTTCCAATGTGAGTTTAGGAGCTGTACTCTCACAGAGAGATAATGAAGGAGTGCTCAGACCAGTAGCCTTTGCAGGTAGAACCCTCTCCAAACATGAAAGAAATTACAATACCACAGAGAGAGAACTACTGGGAGTAGTGTATGGAGTATTACATTTCAGACACTATCTAGAGACTAGACACTTCCAATTATACACAGACCATGCAGCCCTAATCCCACTATTAACCAATACAGGACTCACACATAGATGGGCCAGATGGGCTCTAGACATACAACAATTTTCATTCACCATCCAACACGTGAAAGGTGATGATAACACACCACCAGATGCTATGTCTAGAAGAGAATACCCAGATTCTGGACCCATGACTAACCCTCCACCCCCACCAAGGAGAGTTAGAGCAGCCAGTAGAACCAAGTTTGCAAAAGTAACAAAGAAAGTACCATTCAAAAGGGATGATCCACCCAACACCATTGAAAGGCCAGAGACACCCATTAGGGGTATCTTGAAGCAATCTACACACTATGTGTTTTGCCACTGTGAGAGAGAATACTCACAACTCTTTCCAGATAATGACTTCGAGCCTATTGAATTCTCATCACTCAATCAGATGCTGAAGGCAACTCCTAAGGAGCCACCCTTCACCCCACCTGACTCAGATGATGAAGATCCAGAAGACACAATATATGCTATTACTCAAGCAACTTCTAAATCAGTCAGATTCTTTGAACCAATGCAGGGAGAGGAAACATCAAACCATTTGTGTCCTATGACCACACGCTCAAAGACTAGAGAAATGATTCAGGAGGGCACACCAAAACCCCCCACACAATCACAAACTATTCTAAATGAGAAAAAGGTCACAGGAAACAAACCTACCAAAACCCCACCTGCCAGGAAAAATGTCACAAAAGACACTGCATCTACTAAGTCAAAGAACTCTGAGACAAAGAAGAATGACAAAAAGCAAATTGTGCCTTTAAAGAAAAAGGTTGCCACTCCCACCAAGGCGAGAATAGGCCCTCCAAAGGAGCCTACACACCAAAACAAGAGTGACACACCCCAACAAAAGGCACAAGATAGGCCAATAGTCGATGAAAAAGAAAAAGAAAGAGACAGAATAAAACAACATGTGCTAGATATAAATCAACTACTGGATCAGATTCCCGACACATCCATCTCAGGTACAAACCTTGGCTTGGAACAAAGGAAAGACAAGGACCTATTGCCCCTCATACAATATCTTGAGGATGGGACCTTGCCTGCACCAAAAGCACAAGGAAATAGAATCATCAACCAAGGCCAGACATACACCTTGGTAAATGGTACATTAGTCCATATATGCCCCATAAATTGGAGAAAAACCAATACTGTACCACTTCAAATTGTTATACCACAGCAATGGGTAACAAGTACACTACAGTATTTCCATGACTCACCTACTGGCGGCCATCTTGGTTCAAGTAGGATGCTGTCAGCACTCCGACCTAGGGTATATTGGAAGTCTAT
The DNA here is from genome assembly GCA_949317995.1 of Acholoe squamosa. Lineage (NCBI taxonomy): Eukaryota > Metazoa > Annelida > Polychaeta > Phyllodocida > Polynoidae > Acholoe > Acholoe squamosa. Next base: position 77,329,971 of record OX439038.1, read on the forward strand.
GCTAGCAGACACAACAAAATATGTTTCCACCTGCCACACATGCCTCACAGCAAAAAGGCAAGTACACTCACACAAAACACCAATGACAGTGAGAGAGTACATGACTTCACCAATGAAGTTCCTAAACCTAGACGCGGTGGGACCACTTCCCACAACTGCCAGGGGAAACAAACATATACAAGTCTGCATAGATTATGCTACCAGATATGCAACAGCTTGGGCTACTACTGACTTAAAAGCTGAAACAACAGCAGCAGAGTTCTACAAGAATATAATTTGTCATCATGGAACACCAGCCACTCTTCAAACAGACAATGGGACATGTTATACAGGTGCAAAGTTCACAAAGTTAACTAAACACCTCAAGATCAAACATAAATTCTCCTCACCATACAGGCCACAATCAAATGGGCTTGTAGAGAGATTCAATGCTAGCATAGGCACAGCGCTCAGAGCATTCTGCTCAAAGCACCAAAACAATTGGGATTCATTTATTGAACCCATAACCTTTGCATTAAACAACACTGAATCCCAAACCACAGGATTCACCCCTTTCTTCCTACTCCATGGAAGAAACCCAGCCACCCCAATGGACTTAGGGCTGGGAATACAGGAAGACATATCCACAGTAGCAGACCATGTAGCCAACATGATAACAAATCAAGATACCTCTAGGAGGAAAGCTATAGAAAGGGTCGCCAAGCTACAAAAGGAAAGGAAGGATAGATACGATAAGAAACTTACACCACAGGAAATCAAGGTCACCGACATGGTGTACCTAAACATACCAAGAATCCTGACCAACACAGAGTGTAAGAAACTTCAACCCCTTTTTATGGGACCATATGTTGTAGTAGATAGACCTAGTTTGACAAGTGCCAAACTCAAAAACTTGGACACCAATCTATTGGTGGCCAGACCAGTGCACATAGACAGACTGAAAAAGGTTGTGGCTGTCAGAAACAATGAATTTGCACACAGACTTATTCCACATGAGGCCAAATACTACAGCAAAATTGTAAGGAACAAAAATGATATCACCCTTACAAGAGAAACCACAGGCATAGGCCCTATCAAGCCTAGGCCTGCACACCACATACTAAGAAAGACATCTAGGTGTGGTGCAGTTTCAAGAAATTAGAAACAAGATTGAGATACCAAAAGAACATAAGATTTTCAAAATGTATTACAAATTCTCTTCATCCACACATAAGACATGTGTGACTGATAATGAATTACTTATATGTATATAAAGCCAATCAAATTTGTAAATATATCAGTAGGTTATTGCCTCTGAAAGGGTCAAAGACTGGGACCCCCCAAGTAAAGCAGACATGAAGTCTAAGAAGAGTAAGGGTAACACAATGGAGTGTCTAAAGCCTAATCCCCACATGAAAGAGCGCGCTATGCCAACACAGCAGTCTATAGAGATCAATTGACCTTATAAGCTACCCTCAGACAACTGTCTAGACGGTCATGAATGGCTGTCCCGGATGACAGGAGGAGCTAATTACCAGTACACAGACTACACAATAGACCCCACAGTTAGCAGACACTGGAGATTAGGTGCACTGACTCCAGAGAAACAATACCATGCCCACAATGGATGTGGGTAGGGTAGGCTACATAAGAAGCACTGTGGACCATAGCCCACCATCAGTCTTCATCCAGCTGCAGTCTGGAACACAAGTCTACAGGACCCCACTTGGGAATTACCCAGCCCACTTCTCCATTAGGAGAGACTGCACTAGGATAAAGAACACACCTACTTCACCTTCAACCTGACCTTACCATTTACTGGGCAATCTCTATAGACTCACCGGACATATTGCCAAGACAGCTCAATCTTGCAAAGGTACAGTTTGAACCACTTCATTTAAAGTGTTACACCATACACTTAGACTTTACCAGCACCAAATCACTACAAATTTGACAAGACTTTAAACAGCAAACTTGCTTTACACAAGCACCATGGGGAGACTGAGAGTTTCACCCATACTGCTAACTATGCTGTTATTATATACTATAGAACCACTTACTGCAGGTTATACACCTGTGGTGAGACAAAACATAGGAGTAGTATTCAAACCTAGCCCTCAACCATTGGTCAATGGACATACAACCACAACACTATTGTTAGCTATCCCCTACAAGATACCTCGGGCACCCGTTACCCAAGGATCCATAAGGGATAGAATACTCCATTTGACCACTCCTACTCTACAAGATCATACCTCTGGCCAAATTATCCAACAAGCTAAGGAGCTAGACACCTTGCTGGAAATTGCAGACAAGGAGATAAATGAAACACTAGCCTCCATCAAATTGTTCTTATCCAACCCCATAAACACACTGGACAAGGCCAAAAGAGAGGCCATACTGGGTTTTCTAGCACCCCTGTTTCGCGGTGTGCTAGGTCTAGCCACAGTAGAAGATGTAAACCAAGTAATGGGACAGCTCAAGAACATAGATGAAATACTAAGAAAATTTGCTAAACAAGATCAGGAAGCAGCTAATCTCATTGAAAAGATCACAGACAGACAAGATAAGTTTGTTAAAGCATACATCCAAGATAAAAAGGTACTGGACAGCACAATCAACACCATAGGTGACACCGTCAACCTGTGGGCCTCTAACATGTCCAGGTCACTTGACTCATATTCAAGGCACGAGAAAACTCAAAGGGAGAAAATGCAAGTATTAAATGATGCATTAATTATCATAGCAGCAAGAATGAATACAGTTCAATCACTGCAAAGGACAAATGCAGCCCTGAGGATGCTATCATCAGGAATCCTAACCCCTGAGAGAGTACCACCCTCAGACCTTGCTAGATACTTAATTGACATTAATAACAAACTTAGGATCACACGTCATGGAGCACAAGTCGCAATTAATGACTTAGATTTCTATTATTCACAGAAGCTGACCTCATACACTTACTCAGCTCACCATATATATATTCATCTGGACATTATAATACAATCTACCATCTCAACCTTCAAACTGTACCAAATGATTACATCACCCATGCCTATAGACACACAGGAGACCCCCACCAGAGGAGTCACCAAGTTGCAAACCACAACTGAGTTTCTAGCAGTATCTTACGACGAATCATTATTCATCGAATTGGACTCAGCAGATATGCAGGCATGTGAAGGTACTACAGTAAAGGTATGCAGAGATGTAAATGGTAGAATCTATAAACACAGGCCTACATGCCCTGTAGCCATTTTTACTAACCAGGCTCAACAGATTAAGGAACATTGCAAGTTTACAGTTTCACCACTGCAAGCACCTACCACCCATGCTATTTCCATTTCTGAAAATGAGTATCTGGTCACTACTAATGAACCCCATTACTTTATCAACTGCCATGGTAAAACGTCTGAAACTCGAAAAGCCCAGTCCTACTCAATCATAGGCGTACCCTGTGGGTGCACAATCAGTGTAGGAGAATTTTCTCTTCCAAACACAAGGTTGCCCTGTAATTCAACCTTATCATTTCATTACATTCTCAAGACAATTAATTTACCATTCATGGCGGCACTTAACGAAATTTCTGAAACCAAACCAGATGAAAGAGAGAATCTTCCAAATTTCCCAGTAGTAAACCTTTCTAGAACCTTAGAAAAACTACAGGAAAATCCAATCATGGATGAAGTTACTCAACTAAATTTAGAGCCCTTTGCCAAAACAGTATTAAAAGATGCCTCCAACCTTAATAAGGAAATGGAAACGCGCTACGAGGAATCATACCTACGTCGAGTTACAGAGCATCCAATCTTCCAAAGCTTAGCACTCATCCTAGGGATATCAGCTCACATTTTTATAGTATACATACTACTCAAATTATACAGACTAGGAGGGACTGTAGCCTACCTGCCTACAGCCAAGGCATTCAGACTAGTCACCGAGCTGCCCCTACACAAATTGCTCCCAGATAAGAATCCTACCAAATTAACCCCTACAGAGGAAACCCACACCCCTTTCCTCACAATTCAGGAAACCCACACCCTGATAATTGCTATATTATTCACCCTGACCATCTACTCAGCCTACAGAATAATGAAGTACCTTAAGAAATTTGCACAGACACACTGTGGCAAGAAAAATGTGGCCAAGCGCACAAACCCCACAATATATTTTAAAATATATTGTGGAGACTCAAACTTCGCGCTACCCTTGAGGCTAATACCACATGAATTTGATGAGATTAAATCAGCACCTGCCCCTACCTATAAGGATATAGTGGTTAAAACCTTCCCACTACCTAAGGCTATATTTACCTGGAATGGACCAGCAGTTATAACAACACAGAGAGGAGAATTTGCTTATCACCTCCCTCAGGTGATACACCTACCTTGGCGCACTAGGTTCAGTACTATACCAGCCCTTAAAAACAAAGGACTGTACTACTCCATGCTTCTCCAGAATGATTGTGGCACCAGCCCGGTGACCATGACAGCACTGGAAAATACAACAGATATAATTATTGACGAACAACAGGAGGAGACCGCAAGGTCAAACATGCAGACTATTGCTAATTTTCTAAACCACCAGCCCTCCCCGGTGACTGTGGAAACAGCCTAGACTGCCCACAGCCTAGGCTGCCCCCAGTCCACCACCAGGAGACAACACATCAGAGACAGTATTCAGAACTTTTCGGACAATTTGCCGGCCCTGAAAAGGGCCTTTGGGATGGCGGGTTTTTACACCCTAGGTTTCAGTCAGTCGGGATCCTACCACAGATCCTCGGGTTCAACATCAATGGGAGAGTCCGAGTCCGAGTCCGAGCCATACATATGGCCGTGATCCTGCTCCCACTCAACGAGCCGGGCCTCCAGCATCCCCAGTCCATACTCGGCAGCCGTCGATGGATCCCCGGATGCCGCAAGATCGAGGAGGGACGCCGCCAACAGATAATCCCATAGCACTCGCTCCCGCGGCCCGAAGTTATAGTCCATGGGCCAGAAACCCATATTACCCAAGGCCCTAGTCAGAAGGGCCACAGTGGCCCCCCGACGCAAGGCTGAGCCTAAGAAATAGTGGCAGGAGTAATTACAGACCATCACATCACCATGCTCAATGATCTCCTTGAAATTCCTCACTATGTAACCATAATGGATGGTCTGGTTAGCCTCCACCAGGGCCCTAACTGGACTCCCCACCTCCATCACCTGGGGGACAGGCAAAGCAAAGAGAGCTTGTAGATGGGCCATCGTGCTACAGCAGTGATTTCCAGAGAGGAACTGATACTCCAATACCAGCCACACACTCCTTAAATGGACACACACACCCCCCCCCACCCTGAACTGTCCACTGACACCAAGCTAGGCACTCACACAGACACATGCCAGAATCTGGCACCTAACACCTCAAGTGCCACCACTGCATGGGCACACCAGGGAGGAGACTCACATCTCACTCCTGACACACCTCCACTGTCAATGAAATTATCAAAGTATTAGAAAAAAAAAATATATATATATACACAGCCACTTGTTGATGTATAATATGAAAATCTATGGTATTCTCACAAAATCGATGATTAATGCGCGCATGTACGCGCAGAATTGCGAAATTGCAAATTACAAATTGTAAATTGTACAAATCTAACATTAATATACATGAATGCAGGTAGATAACTAAGACAGTTTTGTACCCACTAGCACTTGTATACTATGCCAAGGTTTACTTAAAGTAACACACTTTAGGTATCCAAGAAAATTGTTGGAAAAATGAATGAAAAAAAAAAAAAAAAAGTTGTTGAGAAAATTGTTGACATAAAACATGTTTACTTAAGATACTCACCAAATAAATCTCTTTCAGGGACACATACTCAAAAGGCTAGGGGAAAAGTCAATTAAGCAGCGGCCCACTGCCGAAATTGCCAATTAATACACCCATATAGCAAAATCAATGAGTAACTCAGAGACAAACAAGCCTATTGTACATGAAGTACTTTGTTTTTCCGGCCCTCGGAAAAATTTGTCTCAAATCCCAAAAATTGTATAGTGTAAACTAGATTGTACGTTTGTACCCAATTTGCACACAAAATTGTATGTTTGCACACCAGATTGTACGCTTGTACCCAATTTGCACACAAAAATTTTATGTTTGCACACTAGATTGTAAGTTTGTATCCAATTTACATTTGAATTGTATGTTGCACATTATACTGTATGTCTGTACCCAATTCATACACTGAAGTCAGATTTTTAGAAAATCAACATTTCTATGTGTATCCAAGCTGTACGCAAAATTATATATGTACATACAGAAACTATCAATTGAACGCAAAATTATATATTGGCATACTAAAACTGTCAAATGTACGCAAAAATTATATATTTGTACACCAAAAATTGCCAAATACACGCGAAATTATATATTTGCATACCAAAATTGCCAAATGCACGCGAAATTATATATTTGCACACTAAAATTGCCAAATATACGCGAAATTGTATATTTGCACACTAAAATTGCCAAATGTACGCGAAATTATATATTTGCACACTAAAATTGCCAAATATACGCGAAAATTATATATTTGCACACTTAAATTGCCAAATGTACGCAAAAATTATATATTTGCATACTGAAATTGTCAATTGAACGCAATTACACGCGAAATTGTAAATTTGCACACTAAAATTGTCATTTATGTTCAATTTGCACGCTAAATTGAACATTGAATGCCAAAAAGGCACACTATTTGCCAAATTGTATGTTGTACATAAAAATGGAAAACTGTACCCAAAATTGATGTTACATAAGCAAATAAGCTCTGGTATGGTAAGATATAGAAACTCGGAAATGTACTTATACCCAGGAGAAAATTGTTTATACTGACAAAGCTCTACCACAAAAATTGCATTTGAAGCACTCCCCATCACTTCAAATCCTCTTACAAACAGTATATAACTCCAAAATAAGGTAAAAATTGTATAAATTGTACATTCCCTCGGCGAAATGACGGAGTTTCGCATTCTCTCGGGGGAGAGGGAGTATTCTATGATATACCATTTTATTATTCCATAAATTCTAACATATTATTGTATTAATCAAAGAATATCTATGAAATTAATAAATAGGTTGGTTCTAAGAGCTATAAGAGCGCTCAAACTTTATATAAGAGCATTCATGCCCCACTGCACACCAGCCACAGTCAGTTAGACAGAGTTTATGACATCAAAGGCTCCGACCTAATGGTTCACTGCACAATATAATAAAAATAAGGGTCTCAGTGTGCGACCTCATGGTCCAATGCACAAATTAATAACTTGTAAGTGAATGCAACCGGCCGTCACGGGTGCCTGAGCACCGCTGACGCCGTCATGAGTGTCTGAGCACTCTAATAACTGAACAATGGGTTACATAAGCACGACGCCATAACCGTTCGGTCGCTCTAGCGTCGCTCCTGAGCAAGCTAGGTCAAATATCAAAGCATTTATGGAAAGCCCATAATTAGACGGTCAAAATGAGCCCAAGATCAAGGCGGAACTCCCATTATTAAGGAAGTTATGCCATGGAGACTGAAAGGAGCTCCGAGTTCCCTACAGACAAACCGGCGGGAGTTACGCGCCTATTCAGCGGGCATTATAAATTTGGCATATTCAACTCCGCACATGCGCATAATGGCGGTTATAAACGCATAAACGACCGAGTTATGAGGGTCTGAAGATGCAGAACCGACCAAGACAAAGGGGGACACAGCGGCGTCCATGGGGGTCCTTTGTCCCCCTGTGACACATGAAAGACTCCCCTCAAACAATTGTAGAGTTAGGCAGATGCTGCTGGCTCCAGTCAGTCTGGAGGTGCTTTTCCAAGATTTGCTACAAATAGCCTGTCTGCACCTCCAGGAGGACAGAACACCAAGAACCACTCCAGAGGTAACATCTCCAGTCATCTCCTGCTACCTGCTATACCACTGCACTATGGTGAAACTATGCTAGACAGGCATGGGTTTCCATCATTAGTGGCCAGAGGCTATCTTCCCCAAGACATCCACCAGAGGGTAAAGTTATTCATTATTACATTATTCCTCTAAGCAGCAGGCCAGGAGCTAGGTGTGGGAACCCACCTAGAACTATGCTGGACATTGTATTATTATTACCTCACAGGTGGAGTGGAACTGAACATTGTACTTTATAAATTACTGTATGTTTACTGTATGTACAAATTACCTACATACTAACTACTGTATGATTGATATTTCTTACATGTTGCCTAAAGCTGAATAAACCAGTGACAACTGGAAATAACACTATTTTATATGAGCCTGATGTATTTACTCCATACACCACTAGTCATATGATATTTCTCATATGACAACTTGATCATGCCAATTACTAGAATGACAATATACCTGGGTCAATTATCAGACCTTATTACACAACTTCAGTGATTTTGGCTGCTTTTTCTGGATATTCCCATTCTGATACCTGTCGATATTGCAGGTCTTGGGAGTGCTGATATCCATGGATATCAGCACTCCTTGTCCATGTCACATGTCACATGTCGTAACATATTATATGTTAAAACCCACGAAATTTTCAGGGCCAGGGTAGGGGTCGAACCTGTAGTCTCAGATCCCAAATCCAACTCCCTATGCATTGCGCCACAGGGACTGACGAGAAACATTGTGTGTTTGCTTGGTTAGATTGTAGAGGTAGGTGGGACAAGTCCCGGTCTGGGCGTATATTGTTTTTTGCTACTGCTCGCATACAGCTGCGGGCTGTCCGCTGCCATAACCGCGAGACGTGGGACGCTAGAACCAGGTCTTGATATGATACAAAGCCCGGGGAGGCGATGACTACGGGCTGTCCGCTGCCATATTCTATTGATTATATATTGATTTTTCATTGATTAATCATGTAATAAAGACAGTAAGGAATCGGCTAACGGGCACCTCATTCACTGAATTTGGTGCCCGTTAGCCCATTCATTACTCTCTTACTATGAATATGGAAGAGGATTTTTGGAAAAGGTATTTTAAGAGAAATCTGATTTGGTGGAAAAGACCCTATTGTGTTGACACTACGGTGCAGTAGCGTTGATATAATCCCAATACTTAAAAAGTGGTTAATAGGTAGCCATATCAGTGCTTTAGGATCCAATTCTAATTAAACCAGAATGCTTTGCTTACAACAAACTCGTACACCAATTGACATTTAATTTCCATCTCTTGCAAAAGAAAATTAAGAAAAAATAGAAACCCTTTTCCAATGATCTAGATGATTCTTTTTGGTGTTTATTGTGTGTCTTCCGACTAAGAAAATGTATCACAACGGGGAGTTATTAAATGCATGTTCCACCAGATCCGATGTGAACATCGGTATTGGCTCTGGTAATAACTTTCTTCCAACGTTACCAAAGTCTCCTCATCACGCCTGCCTTCCCTCTCAATCTAAAACACACAGAAACCCGTGCACCACCAGTGTAAGTTATAGGGCATGCATGTCTGGAGATTTGTACGTGGTACTGGGCGATAAAAAGGCAGCTTAGCTGGTCACTGGCGCCACAGCATCTAAAACGAGGCCAGCACATGCGCAGTCGGCATCTCCGGCAGTCATTTCTTTTTTCCTTTATGTCCTGACTTCCTTGACGTGTGTGACGTCACGCACGTGGGAGATGGCTGTGTCGGTGTAGTGGGAGGGAGGGGGGAGAGGACGGAGGAGAGGTTATAGGGGTGATGGTTGGGGTGTATTGCTAGACAGGGTACAACTGGTTTCCAAGGTATTTGTCCCAGGTATTATTAGTAGTAAATGTTTGTTTACTAACACATTAGTTTGAGCACCAGGTTAGCTTGTACTGGAGCCCTAATATAAAAGGGTAAAGGTTCACGATAATTGGTCTTACTGAGGGTTAAAGGTTCACGATAATTGGTCTTACTGAGGGTTAAAGGTTCACGATAATTGGTCTTACTGAGGGTTAAAGGTTCACGATAATTGGTCTTACTGAGGGTTAAAGGTTCACGAAAATTGGTCTTACTGAGGGTTAAAGGTTCATGATAATTGGTCTTACTGAGGGTTAAAGGTTCACGATAATTGGTCTTACTGAGGGTTAAAGGTTCACGATAATTGGTCTTACTGAGGGTTAAAGGTTCACGATAATTGGTCTTACTGAGGGTTAAAGGTTCACGATAATTGGTCTTACTGAGGGTTATCTCACGTAGCAGAGAATTGGTCTGAATTATCCACTCATCTCATATGTCCAAAATTGTATTTGTTTATCAGAATTATCTGGCCATTTAGGATGTTGCAACTGGGCAAGAAATACAGGATATGGCTTTTGTATTGGATGTGTGCAATGCAGGTTCCTTGGTTAAACCTATGGGCTGTTGCACCATGTATCTCTTTCTCTGACTCCCTATCTCTCTCTTTTTGCTTGTCTGCCTGCCTCTTACTCTCCAAGAAGGATATGCAGGACAGCAATCAATCCTATAAATGGACAACCTATACTAACTAGAGTGTTTAAATATTACCGGGTGGGGTGGGGGATACAATGTTATCAGGTTTGGCCACCCCTGTTCCCACATCCCCACCTCATAACCCTCCCCCTCCCGCCCTGTTCCCGCCCTCCAAGCATGCCTTTTCCATCCACAGGCAGCGGGCAAAAGGATTATGGGCCACATGGCACTTAAAAAGCATTACTGGCCCGGCAAAGAGTCTAGTATGGGCACGAGATGGGGTTAATAAGATTAGTATGAGGGACTTGGGACGCCCACCATATCAAACCTTTTACACAACACGCCATCTTGGACGCTGCATGCTTCTTCAACTTAACGTTATAACTGCCCAGCACGGACCACTCTGTGGTGATAGCAGGGAGGGAGTTTTCCCTTTTCTTTTCTGGTGAGTAAAGTAGTTAGACTGAAATGGAAAGAGTGAGCAATTTGTTGATCGCTTAAAAACTGAGTGAGTGAGTAATAGATTTTTAACGCCATTTCGACAACTAAGGTCATACTCATGGCGGGCGCTTAAAAAAACAACAACAAAAACTGTATTAAAGGAAAAGACCACCCCATATTCATGATGACTTCTTTTGCAGGCGTTTTATTGAATAGAAAGATTATTACATTGGCACATCTGCTGCTGTGAGGGTGGATTGGTGGATCATTACGACCGATGTGCACGATGCACTCCTGCATCAGTGTTCCTGAGAGGGTTAGCAACACCTATTTAATAAGTCATCATCTCCCCGTTTTGCCCACAGTAAATGGCGCCACCCCTACTCACACATACCCTCATATCCCCGCCATACCCCTTCCACGCTCAACAATTTGATTAAATCCAACCCAATTACCTGCAGTCCCTTCAGAAGCAGACTGTTTTGAAGTCGGTCGATTTTGAATGACTATTTCATGATAGACTTGTAGAAGGGTGCCCTATGTGACGGTTCCATGGTTTATGGCCCTTAAGACAAATGGCCCAGAGTCAGATAGCCTCTAGTCATTTGGCCGAAAACCATGTGGCTGAAAAGACATGTGGCCGAAAAGTCACATGGCCCAAACGACATATGACCTAAACGACAAATGGCCCAAATTCCAATTAACCAGACCTACACCTATACCACACCCTACAACACCCATACAACACCATACCACACCATACAACACCCCACCGTACCACACCATACCACACCATATAACACCATACCACACCCATACAATACCATACAACACCATACCACACATATACCACACCATACCACACATATACCACACCATACAACACCATACCACACCTATACCACACAATACCACACCATACCACACCTATACCACACCATACCACACCTATACCACACCATACCACACATATACCACACCATACCACACATATACCACACCGTACCACACCCTAGTCAAAAAATATTTCGTCCATGTGACGTTTCGGCTATACGACTTTTCGGCCATGTGTCGTTTCGGCCACTTTGATTTCGGCCATTTGACGGGGGGCTACATGGGTTCAGGCCATTTGTCATATAGGCCATGCGCCTGGAACCCCTATGTGACCTCCATTTGCTAAAGGTTTGAGCGGTTGTCAGCAGCATAGGGATGTTGGGAGGGGGTAGGGATCTTGACTAGACTGTAGGAACCAAATTATGTGAAATAGGGACACAGCCCCTTCCTAATACAAGTCATGTTAGGAATGGCCATTTACTATATGTGCCGAAGGAGCGGGTGTATGGGATGCAGGGCATTGGTCAAGAAAAGATATCATCACCCTGGCTAGGGGAGGGCGATCGATATATTCAGACCTCAAGGCAAACAAGCCCAACATTACTACCTGAAAAGGTGCAGGTGTATTGACCTTGGGGGCTAAGTGTAAACGGGATGCAAACAATGGGGGGGGGGGCATAATGCATGTACATGATATTGCATCTCCCCTATCCTCGCCCTTGTTATAAAATGGTCGCTCCCCCATATACCCAGCTGTAGAGGAAAGAAGAGGAGGGCCATTAAACAGGGGAGGGGCTGGGGTGGGGTAAAATTGTCAATATCACATGGGTGACGTGAGAAAGCTTGCATGCCTTGAAGTATGAGTACTTCCAGTACTAACTGTAGATGAGTGTAAAATGATATTTGGGATAAGATCAGGTGTGTGGAGAGAGAGCAGCCATTTATAGTATTGTCTGTAATGGCCAACGACATAATTATACCATTGTATGCCACTTTGCACGCTCAAAAGCCTTGCCTTATAAATGTATATACGGGTCAGGTCGCCAGAAAGCAGTAGATTTTGTGTTTTTGGGTCATTTTGGACTTTTATGGCTCTGGAGAAAGAAGTTGTGAACCAATCTTGACTTACATAGACTCATTTGATAGAGAACACTTAGGGCTATCAGAAAAATGTAAATTTGTGGTCATCCATCAAAAACCTTAGGACTTATAGCCTGCCGAAGTGAAAAAAATGGCCAAATTTGTTCTTTTTTTTATACTTTTTGTACTTTTTACAAGTGTCCTGTATTGAATAAAGAACACTATAGAGTATCCCAAAGTTATTTTTTGTATTGTATGTGATCATAGGTATCATTTCCATGAGGCTTGGTTCTAAGTGAGAATTTTTCATGATGTGTCTTTCAAAATGGAAATCTGTAATTTGTAACGTCCAGTACCTAAATCTAAATCGGTTATAAAACATGGAAAAAATGAAAATGAATGTTGTTACCCATATGAAGGGCCCTATCATCCCCTACTTTGGTGAAAAAATTGTGTGTCTACCAGCATTTGTCTCCATATGAGAGCAGCTTATGTGAAATAATTCTGATAAAAGTACCGGACGTTATGTAACGTCCAGTACTTTTATCGTCATGTAGGAGGCAGTATACTGTGCATGCATAACTTAAATTTTGTTCCATTCTGTAATTGAAGTCAATAATAGACATATTGACCTAATTATTTCCCGTGTTTGTTATGCATAATGGGACATTCTTTTATTACTGAGAGCAACTTCAATTACCTCCATATTTCATTATTTTGGTACCGGACGTTACATGACACAAAAGAAGCAATAAAAATGGAACCGAATGGCCTAGATCGGTATTTTTTGGTCTTCTGAGCTGAGGAGATGTACCTTGACAATTTTGTTAAGGTTATATAAAGTAATTAGAAAATTAGTTTTTCAGGGCCTTCAAGGGCAAAATCTTACACTTTCTGACGACCTGACCCATACACTGTATGATTCAAAAAGAAAATTAAATAAAATGCTTTAAAGTCACTCTTTAATCAACTTTAAATTCAGTAAATTCACATAGATTATTGCTTGAAGAATGACTTTAAGCTTCTAGTATGTAAATTCTGCATACATCAGTACGCTACTTCAATGACGTCCAAAATATTATGACTAAATGTGGGGTTAGTGTGTGGTCTATTATGAAGTAGTAAACAGAAAGTGGGGTTAGTGTGTGGTTAACTATGAAGTAGTACACAGAAAGTGGGGTTAGTTTGTGGTTAACTATGAAGTAGTATACAGAAAGTGGGGTTAATGTGTGGTTAACTATGAAGTAGTATACAGAAAGTGGGGTTAATGTGTGGTTAACTATGAAGTAGTATACAGAAGGTGGGGTTAATGTGTGGTTAACTTTGAAGTAGTATACAGAAAGTGGGTTAATATGTAGTTAAGTATGGAGTAGTATACAGAAGGTGGGGTTAATATGTGGTAAACTATGAAGAAGTATACAGAAAGTGATTTTAGTGTGTGGTTATCTATGGAGTGGTATACAGAAAGTGGGATTAATGTTTGGTTAACTATGAAGTAGTATATAGAAAGTAGGATAAGTGTGCAGTTTGGCTATGAAGTAGTATACAGAAAGAAGAAATTAGGGTGTCGCTGTATACAGAACATGGGATTAGTGTGTGGTTTGGCTTTGAAGTAGTATAGGGCTTAGTATGGAGGCCTAGTGAATCTGCCATTGCTGGATTTGTCACCTGTCCAGATAAGCACTGATAACAACCAGCATGGTGGGTACCAGGTGTTACATAATGTACCCAAAAAATTCTGCATTGAATCCAGGGAATGATCTGATTGGTTGATAATGTTTTCCGGGTCAACCCTATACAGAAAATGGGATAAGTGCATGGCTAACTATGAAGTAGTATATGGAAAGTGGGAGAAGTGTGTGGTTTACTACGAAGTAGTATACAGAAGGTGTTTTTTTTGTGTGTGGTTAACTATGAAGTAGTATACAGAAAGTGAGATTCGTGCATGGCTAACTATGAAGTAGTATACCAAAAGTGGGATTAGTGTGTGGTAAACTATGAAGTAGTATACAGAAAGTGGGGTTAGTGTGTGGTTAACTATGGAGTAGTATACAGAAAGTGGGGTTAGTGTGTGGTTAACTATGAAGTAGTACTCAGCAAGTGGGCCATGAACTGTGTATACAGAAAGTGGGTCATTATAAATGTTTGCAGGAATTAATAGAAAATGGCATCAGTGTATGGTGAACTGTGCAGTGATTTTTTTGAATATGGAATCATGACAATCTTCTGGATCGGCCAAATTACTCGAGGTATTTAACCCATAAAACAATAATTTAGCTTGACTTATGCTCACATATAAGATAGAACCCCATAGATGTGATCATAGATTTCAGATGATGATAACACCTCAATACCACAGTCCATTCAAAACCCAATTGTGTCCTCAGCATTAGGTCTGATCCCCTAAAGGAAGGAATTCCCATACAAATGTCTCATGGGGTCAGTCTAAGTTTGGATTGCACCTTTGAAGCTGGTTTGGCTTGTATGGAAATTAGATATTTGATTTTATCAAATTCCATCAAATAGAACCAATCATTGACATTTACCCCAGACCCCATTAATAAAGTACATTTAATGGTCTCTATGGACTACCTATAACACATGGACAACTATAGGGGACTATGCCACTGCTGTTATACATGAAATGAAAGTGCTATCACCTCCATGGGGACTCTATATACCCCCTAGGGCTTGTATCAAATTGATCATCTGCTGGAAAATGTAACTAACACAAACTTTTGAATAAGGCACTTAATGCACAGAACGTGTATAGCGATAACGTAAATTAACCTGTTCAAGGCTGCAATGGTAAATATTTAGTTTCATTTTTTGCAATGACACAACAATGAAGGGCTTGCTAGTCTTCTAACCAATATTGCATACATGCATTATATCAACCAACATGTCTATAGTGTATCAACCTGCTAGGGTTGTCGCGGTTCTTGAATGCAGCTTTGCCGATTATGTATACTCATCCATGCATCATGCAACTAATTGGCATGATTCATCATTGCCATCTGTGGTCTTTGAAGGGTTAATCTGACTGTCAGGAAAGTAGGGGAGGCAGAACTGCGGAAATAGTATAGCAATCTGTTTATTGGCCTCATGGGAACGGGCTGAAAACTACTCCACCATGTATTGTCGTTTTCTATCAGACTGCTGGGATGTTGAAGGATGTGAGTAGTATATAGGGGTAAACTCAGCATATAGGAACAGCTACTGAAATCAATTTGACCTACTTACGAACTGGTAGTGACCTAGTTTTGAGACCGTTAGTGACCATATATGGGCATGTGACATGCTTTCTTGAGCTCTGATTGGCTGAGAGCTATGACATCATCACATGATGATCACATGATCACAACAAAAATGTAAACAAAAACAGACCGACCATAGGGTAGGGTAGGATAGGGTAGGGTAGGGTAGGAAAAAAAGGGGTAGGCTGGTACATTGGTTTATTGGTTGGGGGGCACCCATTTAGTATAAAAAGGGGGGGTACGCTGCACGCACACATAATTTTTCTACCCTACTTTACCCTACCTTATCTTACCTTATCTTACCTTACCTACCTACCTAAAAAAGGTTGTCAGATGAATTCCTTTTTGAAGAAGCTCGAAACATTCCAAAACAAGGACTGATCATCATCGACGATTTGATGGATCCAGAATACTTTCCCACTGTAACGAAGCTGTTCACTGTAGGATCTCACCATAGAAACTTGAGCATGATATTCATCACACGAAACCTCTTCAATAACCCGGCTTAATTACAGGACCTTGAGCTTAAGCGCCCACTATCTAGTGGTTTTCAAGAACCCTCACGACATGAGTCAAAAAGGAACAGAAAATACGGGGCGGAAAGCAAGGTGTGCAGACACATCTTGGGCATGGATGCCAACACCCTCTATCTGAAGTGTATGGGGGAAGCGCACTGCTCAGGCTACTATGTGGTACAGCTTCTCACCCGCAGACAAGACCGTTTATCAATTCCACAGTTGTTATTTGCATGGTCACTTATGTCGTTTGACCAAGTCAACTCAAATCTCCCCATGGGCAAGCGTGGTTGGAAAAAAAGGCCAAGAACACAGCTCAATTTAACGCCTACGTCAAGTCGTTAGGGTACAAAGTGATGGAAAAGTATGAATGTCAATGGCTGAAAGAAAGAGAGAGGGAAGAATGCAAAGCAAAAAAAGGAGCAGTGGGTCATGAAGAGACCACCTTGTTTTGGTAGGAAAAGCGAAGCGGAGATTCTCAGAGGTGTGATGAACAGTTCCATTTTCAGACTGATTCAGGTCGACATAGAAACACTGGAGGCGTTGAAGGAGAAGTTTGAGGAAATGACTCCCATTTTCAAGAACTGTTTGGTGAAAAGGGAAGACATGGGAGAGCACATGTGGCACTTCTTAGAAGCCGCGGGTAAGTTGAAACAACCTCAATGACAGCTCATAGGAAGTTATCACACTCAGAAAATCCTCTTTGGCACGCCTCTCTTAAAGTGGTACATAGAAAAGGGATTAGTGGTAACCAAGGTGTACTTAGTGGTAGAATACAAGTCGGAAAAATAGTTTCTCCCCTTTGTGGAAGAGGTGACCAAGTCTAGGAGAAAGGGTGACGACAATGTCAACTGCAAACTTCTTTCACACCTGTATAAAATTCTCAGAAACGGGTCTTATGGTAAAACCATATGCAACAAACAAAACTTTCCTCGAATGTGGTACATGTCTCCTGCCAAAGCCAAACGGTTAGCTTTACACTTGCAAACACTGTGGAATTTTCTTGCCTGCCCACCATCACCTACGACCTCCCTGTGCAAATAGGGTTCATGGTGTATCAGTACGCCAAATTGAAAATGTTGGCCTTTTACTACGACTTCCTACTGGATTTCATATATGAAAGAAACTTTGAAATGTGTGAAATGGACACTGACAGTTTCTATTTTGCATTGAGCACAAAAAGTCTAGAGGAAGCTTCAAACCTGAGAGACGTGGCGATTTCTTCAGTGAGCATCATAAATGGTTGCCCTCAGAGTCGTGTGACATCACTTATCATGGGGAAAGCTACGAAGAATGTAAAACCCGGGGGTACACTTGGTTCTGTCCGCCGTGTTGTAAACAACATCTGGCAATCAACAATAGAACATTTGAAAATATCTCTCTTTTCTGTTGCACACAGCGAAATCTTGTGTGTAAAAGTAGCATTTTTTTTTGTGAAATCTCTACAACATTTTGGTAAATTTGAAAAATTTTAGGGAAATTTTGTAACATTTCCGCAAAATGTTGGATTTCTTTTATTTTGTGAAAGAAATACATTGTTTAAAACCGTGTTTCAAGGTGAAATCCTGTGTTCAAAAAGTGGAATTTCTGTAAGATTTAGGTAAATTAGTAAAATTTTGTAGCATTTTTGCTGAAATAAGGCAAATCTTGTGTGTAAAAAGTTGAAATTTTGTAACATTTAGGTAAATTTCTTTCATTTTGTAGAAAGAATACCTAGGTTAAAGGTGTGTGTGCGTGTAGTGAAAATAAATGTGAAAAATCACAAAAAAAGCCTTCAATGTGTAACAAGCAACATCATTACAACGTGACAACGTAGTAGAAATGTAGCTGCAAGCAGGTCCCTTTGATTATCTATTTTTTTGGCTGTAGCAGACATCCATGATGACTATAAAAAAATAAACAAGGGTTCTTATTGTTGTACACCCACCATATGTGGTTGGGTTGTTGTGATCATATGATCATCATGTGATGACGTCATAGCTCTCAGCCAATCAGAGTTCAAGAAAGTAGGTCACATGCCCATATATGGTCACTTCCGGTCTCAAAACTAGGTCACTTCCGCTTTGTAAGTAGGTCAAATTGATTTCTGTAGTTGTTCCTATTCGCTGAGTTTGCCCCTATATACTACTTATGTGTCAATATATCTGTCTGCAATCTTCTTCCTTCCCCTGAAATAATGCATCATTTTTTTCCTTCTCAATCTCCCTTTTCTCCTCCCTGCCGTTGTTACTGTTGTTGGTGTTATCATAGTTGGTCTAGCTGTTATTGTTTCCGTTCCTTTTTGTTGCTGATGTTATTCTTTCTATTGTTAATGTTCTTCTCAATCTTGTTGTTGATATTGTTCTTTCTTTCTTCCTTTCTTCATCCTGATGAAGACTTCTGAATAAAGTTGAAACACTGATCATTTCCAACCATTTCTAACATTGACTGTATCTATTCTACATTCTGTATTATAAATGTCAACCATGAACTTGAATTGACTGTGTGTGGTTTTGTGTGAAATTTACAACTTAGTAACCTTTCTTTCTTTCTTGTTCTTCTTGTTTTTCTTCTCCCCCCTCACACTCAGTGGCCATCTACATCAAGGCCACTGTATGTCTTCATCCACCTAAATACCCACATTAAGATAAGCTAAATGAGGCTCCAATTAGTAGTGCTAATAATGTATGTGTTGATAATACTGATTACAAACATACCTCTCTGGACAGAAGCCCTCTCCAAGTCTTTTCCCATTTATATGCCTTTCCAGCCTAGTTCCTCCAGGGTGTACCAGATAATTGAAGGTTGTAGCTACATGAGATATGTAATTAGAGTGAGTAATGAGGATGTGGAGACATTACACACATTGTTAACATAGATACATACATGTCATACATACAGTTACATACAATATGGGATGTCCCAGGAATATGTATGGAATTTGCCTAGTAATTAATGCACTAAATTGTACACTGGAAAACTGTTGTAGATGAGATTCAATACCTTACTACAGACATACAAAATAGGCATAAAAATAATGATAAACAACAAGTTACAACATTACCTGCTGACTGTTGTATTGTTCTCAAGTACACCAAATCCCCTGGTCGGCATCATGCATGAATATATCAGCATTTAAGGAGTTTGCCAAAAAAATATGTATTATTATGTGATTGACTAGACGTCAATCACATACTTATATATACATAGACCGCTGCACAAAATCACATTGAAACAAAGAGAGATTCTGACAGACATAGGAACAAAGAGGGAAATTTGGCCCATACACTGTCTCTGTACACATTGGTATTGGTGTATATGTTTTTGGTATATAATATAGTTGAAGGTAGCCCATAGGCCATGTATATGGTACAGCTAGCATTTACACCTTAGAGACAGAGAATAGCCTCCGTTCTGGGGTGGTCACAGGTCAGCAGCAAAGAACAATAGGGGATTAAGGTATTTCTTCAAGCCTGCATGCACCAGTGGTCATTAACCCCCTCAGTGCCACATAGCAGCAGTAAAATTATTAACCCTACAAGGGCATTGAACATAGAACATAGGACTCAATCACACGTAGGCCTAAGGCCTGGACTTAACCATTTTTTCAGGGGGAAGTTAGAAGATTGCAGGCAGATATTTTGACACAAGCTTTCAACAGGTAGCAGTCTGATAGAAAATGACAATACATGATGGAGTAGTTTTCAGCCCATTCCCATGAGCCAGATAAAGAGATTGCTATACTATTTCCCTAGTTCTGCCTCCCCTACCTCCCTGGCAGTCAGATTAGCCCTTCTAGGGCCACTGAGTGCAGTGGTTATTATGATGCATGGATGAGTATGTATAGTCACCAGGACTGCATTCAAGAACCATAACAACCCTAGCAGGTTTGTACACTCCAGATATATTGGTTAATACAATGCATGTATGCAGCATTGGTTAGAAGAATAGCAAGAACTTCATTGTTGCATTGTGACAAAAAATGAAAATAAACATTTAACAATGCAGCCTTTAACAGGTTAAATTGCCTTTTCGCTGTACACATTCCATGTGCCTAATTCAAAAGTTTGTGTTAGATACATTTTGCAGCAGATGATCAATTTGATACAAGCACTAGGGGGTATATAAAGAGTCCCCATGGAAGTGATAGCACTTTCATTTTGTGCATAACAGCAGTGGTTGTCCATGTGTTATAGGTAGTCCAAAGGGACCTCTAAATGTACAATATTAATGGGACATTGGGTAAATGCTAATGATGAGATCAGTTCAATAGAATTTGATAAAATCATAAATGTAATTTCCATATATGCCGAACCTGCTTTAAAGGTGCCAAACTCAGCCTGACCCTGCAAGGCATTTATTTTGAATGTGTTCCTCTTGGGGGTCGGACCCAATGCTGAGGACACAACCTAGTTTTAAATGGACTGTGGTGATGAAGTTGTACCTGAAAGGCATGATTCTACAAGGTACATCTATGGGATCCTATTTTCTGTGTGAGGATAAGTCAAGCTTACTACAGTACTAGAATTTCATAGTTAGCCACACACTAATATCACTTTCTGTATATTACTCCATAGTTAGCCACACACTAATCCAACTTTCTGTATACTACTCCATAGTAAGCCATACACTAATCCCACTTTCTGTATACTACTTCATAGTGACCACACACGCTAATCCTACTTTCAATATACTACTTCATACCTAACCACACATAAATCCTACTTTCTGTACATTTATAATACTTTGTGGTTAACCACACACTAATTCCACTTTCTGTATATATTACTTCATAGCTAACCACACACTAAACCCGCTTATTGTATACTACTTCATAGTTAACCATACAATAACCCCACTTTCTATATACTTCTTAATTATAAGTACACACTGATCCTCCTTTCTGTTTACTACTTTGCAGTAACTGCATGCAAACTCCACTTTTTATTTTCTTTTTACTAATTTCACTATGAGTGAGCAGTGAAGATCGAACCATAGATAATATAATTTTATCAATATCACATTTGACAGTTTAACAGTAATAGTTTCAATTATTTCAACACCTTCATGCAGTATATATCCAGTTATGAGGCAAAGTTTTAGACTGCTCAAGCTACTAATGGTACAACTTCTGCATTGCCCTCCACATCAGCCATCTTTTTCTACTAAAAACAATACTAAATTTTGCAGTCATATCTCTATTCATCTGTGTCTATCCCAAATATTAACATTAATTTTGTACACTCATCCACAAGCACTACATTAGAACATCATGCCAACAACCTTTTAAAAATGTTTTTACCCAATTAGGTTGACACGATACATTTATACAATATATAAAGCCCATGGATTTTAACTTAATTGCCAAATTGTCTCCAAAATCCATTAATGGAGTCATAACAAGCAGACTTGCCAGCCCACAATTCATTACAGCATCATGCTGACCCTACAGGGGTGCATGTAGCCTAGGCTGTATTCATGCATTAGGTGTTAAGGTGGGGTGGACCAGAGACAAGAAATACACATGGTCCACCTAAGGAGCCATGTGATTCCAAGTGGATGTGCAGTCAAAAGGGTCCTAACAACTGATGTGTGTTCTTTCTCAAATCTATGTAAGCACATGCTATATCATTGAATTCACCACACATTCCCATTTCATCTATAATGAGAGGTCAGATTCCAGGTCGTTCTGCCTATGTGTAGGAAATGCCTAAAAGCCTGTTTAATCTTTAAACAAGACTCCCTTTTCTCCACCACAAACAAAAGACAAATTTGGAATCAAAACAAAGCTTCCTGTGCTACAAATGCAGTTATATTGGAATAATGTATCACGATTCTTGAAGCACATCATCCTAACGGATTGATAAAATGGATCACACTTCCATTTATAAGCATATAGTCAGCATATGCCCCCCCCCTGGCCAGGGGAAAGAAAAAAGGACTGGCCTCATTATGACTTGAGGTGCATGATAGGCCTAAGGTAGGATGTAAGGATGTTTACACATACCAGATCTGTTAATTGGCACATTGATCACAGAAGAGAAGCTGAACACATTAAGGGGACTATTGTGCTAATTGGTCATTGTGATGGATGAAGCAGGCCTGCTGACCAGGGCTGCATTAACTTATCCTACAAGTTTAATGCAAGGAAGGCACTCCAAATGCACCCCAAATGCTGAGAATGGGGCGGCAATAATAAACTGATGAGAAAACTCATTAGCCCTGCATTAGTGCTCAAATCAACAGGAGGAACATGAAACTTGAAGAATCAAGGGGCCCTTAAATGGTTAATTGGCGTGAGTGGAAATCTTCCATCCCCGAATTTCACTATGTCTCCTGTTAAATCTGGATATCACATGTTTTTGTCAAAGAGATACAGATGTGTAATGAGGCTGCCTCTGCAGATTCTGTATCAATTAACAAGGTTGTTACTGTTATATTTACGCTCTACCTCTACGCTCTATCATAGAACCAGGCTGCAGTTTATGGCATTGCCTAAGATAAGGATGCAGCTAAGAGTCTAGGTTTTGACAATGTAGAGCAGTACTAAAACATTTTTGAATTATAGCATCATTTAAAATCTGGGGTGACAGTTGTAATGTATGTGAGTGCATCTTATATCTGGGGTTTTAGGCTACATGTAGCATATATATGCATCTATTCATGTAATAAGCTAGCACTTAATTACACATCCCCCATCACTATAGATATGTCAGTTTATAGTGAAGCCCTCCCATAAATTCTACTAGGCCACCATTTTGTCCTTCACAGCGGACCCTGACGTAAGTAGGGGGTAACAGGAGGAGTTCAACCCATTAAGGAGCCTCCAGGTCCATGTGCCTTTGCTATCTCGATGCACAAATGTAGTGGTAGTGAATCAAATAACTAGGCCTGTATTGATGCACCATGTCAGCCCTTCAGGAGTGTATCAACCCTCCAGGGTCAGCATGATGCATGAATGTAGCCTGGGTGAGTAGACTCACCATGTTAGTATCACCATCCAGCATGATGTCAAGTGGACATAATGCTTAATGTCATGTGCACCTGAAAGGCTTAATGGAAACATGTCTTATTTACCCCAACAGAGAAACTAAGAATATCCCCCCATGACATCAACTCTCAGGTAACAGGAAATGATGTCACAGGTGTACACCCCATTAGCAAACCGATATACATATTGCACAATATGGAATGGTAGTATCTGTGATTATGCTGTCATTTTCACTGTTTATGTTAATTGTAATAGTTGGTGTATAATCATGGTCCTGGATTTGGGTCAAAATCTGCGCAAATACTGACAGCCTTTGTTCATGTTACAAAGAAAACATGTTTGTTAGCATATATTCAAGCAGAAACAACAGGTGAGTACCCAGACATAGTGACACTGGATCCCCTGCATCTGGATGTTTAGCTTCAGTATTCTACTTTTCATGTCTTATATTACAAATAAATAAGACTTTAAAGGAGCCCATATCAATGATGCTTTATTAAGACTAAGGTCAGTGACCCTCAGTACCCTGACTGTGGCAAATAAAGACCATTGATATGGGCTCATCTCAAGTCATAATTATTTGTAAAAAGACCTGCGAGGTAGAATACTGAAAGTGAACGTCCGGATGTACAGGAGATACAATGTCACTATATGTATGTCTGGATACTCACAGGCCACCTGTTATATACGCTGACAAACATGTTTTTTCTTGTTAAATGAATGAATGCTCTCAGTGTTTCTGCTGTGTTTGAAAAAAAAAATTGGTAGATTTAATCAATCTTAACTCTTAGGATGTATATCAGACATGTTACCCCCGCACCCCAAAATCTAAGGGATCATGTTTGCTTTCAGGTAGGAGATGGGGGACGCCCTGGTGGGATATATATATTCAGAGGGATGTCAGGGGAACAGGTCCAGGGGGTTTCATTACTTTTCTCCAAAACACCAGGATGAAATGATCACTTGTTGAAAGAAGTAATCACTGTATATCTAATTTGAGTCTTTTACAATGAACCTATATCTATAGGTATTTCACAAAAAACTTTGTATAAAAGGAGTTTCTTTTTTAAGTTATAAGTTAACAAACAAGATTCTGGTTATCAAAGTGACCAGTTCAATACCTAATGTTCCTGATTTTCCATTGACCCAAGAATCACCGTCAATTTTTTTTATCACTAGCATTTGATAATGCTGCATGAACATATGTAACAATAATGTTTTGGCCTGTATAAGGCCAGTGTTTTCAAATAGGGATAAAATGAAGTGTTATTCGAAATCTTTGTTTGATAAGCACCGGTCACAATTATAGGTGCCTACAGCCCAGGACCATATATATATATACAGATAATTATGCTTGACATGAACAGTGAACAGTGAGGGAGTCAACCATTCCATACAGTGCAATATGTATATCGGATTGCTAATGGTGTTGAGCTGTGACGTTATTTCCTGTAACCTGAGAGTTGACGTCATGGGGGGATATTCTTAGTTTGTCTGCTGGGGGTAAATGAGACATGTTTCCATTGAGCCTTTCAGGAGTGCATGACGTGAGGCATTATGTCCACTTGACATCATGCTGGATGGTGATACCGACCTGGTGGGTCTACTTACCCAGGCTGCATTCATGCATCATGCTGACCCTGGAGGGTTGATACATTCCTGAAGTGCCAGCATGGTGCTCCAATACAGGCCCAGTGAGTTGATTCACTAGCACTACATTTGTGCATCAGGATAGCAAAGGCGCATGGACCTGGAGGTCCCTTAATGGGTTCAGCTCCTCCTGTTACCCCCTTGAGGCCCACAGACTATTAAGATGTGGGGATCTGTGGCTAACCTGCAATAAAGCCTTTACTTACGTCACGGTCCACTGTGAAGGACAAAATGTTGGTCTAGTAGAATTAAGGAAGGGAAAACTTCACAATGACTTATCTATAGTTAGTGGGCTGTGTAATTAATTGTTAGCCATTACACCAGATTTTAATGATGCTATTAAGCCAGAATTAAGATTTAAAGATGTTGCTTTAACACTGTTCTATATCAAAACCCGGACTCTTGGCTACATCCCCGTCGGGGGAAATCCTATAAACCACATCTTAGTTCTATGATGGTCTATGATACAAGGCGCAGCAAAAATGTGGGCTTTCCCATATAACAGTGACAACCTTGTTAATTGATACAGAATCTGCAGAGGCAGCCTCATTAGAGACACCTGTATCTCTTTGACAAACATGTGATATCCAGATTAAACAGGAGACATAATGAGTCAAGGGTGGAAGATTTCCTTTCCCTCCCATAACTTCATGCCCATGATCACACACACCAATAAACCATTTAAGGGCCCCATGATTCTTGTTCATGTTCCTCCTGTTGCTATGAGGCCTCATCAGCTCATTATTGCCCATCATGCTGAGCATTTGGGGTGTATTTATTTCTAATGTCGTGAATCAAACCTGTAGGATAAGTTAAAGCAGATCTGGTCAGCAGGACTGCTTCGACCAATCGACAAAATACGGCCCTTAATCCTGGGTCACTGATGCATCAATAAATCCTTCCTATTGGTCGCCATGGTCCATGAATGCAGCCCTTGAAAGTAACTCACCAGGGCTACATTCATGCATCATGCCGACCCTGCATGATTGATACACAAACTCCCAGAAGGTCGCCATGATGCCCCAAAGAAGTGCTGGAGAGCAGACTGGCCAGCACTTCATTGGTGCACCATCAATGTACCAATTAACAGATGTGGTATGTGTAACCATCCTTACATCCTAGCTTAGGTGTATCATGCACCCTAAGTCATAGTGAGGCTTCTCCCTTTTTCTTTCCCCTGGCTGGGGGGGGGGACAAATGCTGACTATATGCTTATAAATGGAAGTATGAGCCACTTTTTTAATATGCTTCAAGAATCGTGATGCATTATTCCAAGATAACTGCATTTGTAGCACAGAAAGCTTTATTTTGATTCCAAATAAGTTTTGTTTGCGGTGGTGAAAAAGAAGTCTTGTTTGAAGAATAAGAGTCTTTAGGGAGTGATCACTATTTCACAACATCGGGTTAGTGGGTTTGGGGGGACAGAAAAGGTTGAGACCCCTCTTAGAGGAATGGAAAGACTTTCGCTGCACGTACAGAATTTCACCAACCACCCTTTTGTTAATAAATAATCACTCCCTTAAGGCATTTCCTACAGCTTCATAGACAGGACAACTTGTGAGCTGACCTCTTATCAGCGATGAAAAGGGAATGTGTAGTGAGTTCTTTGGTTTAGCATGCGTTTACAGAGATGCCTTCTCAACATGCTTTTGATAGCAAACAACTTGATATATTTTAGATTCATGTCATAGAAAGATGTAAAAATGTTGGACAGAATTGTGAGAATCGACCATTATTGGTTTGTGGACAACATAGCTCTATAGACTACCCAACATGATGCAGTGTGGGATATAGATGTGACCTAGATGTTTGTTGGATATGGGGTTACTCCCTTTGGGACATGTAGCCCACTAGAGCTTAGGACAAGAGAGGCATTGACTAGCTAAGCTGAGCAGCTCTTCCTAAGGGCCGTCTAGGGCCATGAGTCACTCAATGCTGCAGCACGAACTACTCTATACAGGGGCCAGGAACAGGGTGTAACCCCAGCCACAAGCTAGGCACTTCCCCTACTACTCACCTCCCCACTCCCCTACCTCCCATTATGCCAGGCGAGGACCCCAGCAAAATGTAATTTACTTGTGGTTTTATCTAGTTTGCCATGCTGGGTAGCCACTGGGGCCGCCCTCATCTAGCTGCTTATTGATGTTCTTTCTGAATGAGCTGCACGTGCGTCATGCATTTGTTAGCCACCCAGCTCCCCCACACCTCCTGTACACCCCAGCCCTCTATAGCTCTGTAGACTTTGGCTACCTGTAGGGCTTACTCAGAGGAAGGCATCTGCTTGGCCTTTATGAGGATGTATAGCTCAATATTGCCCATGCCCCTGAAACCCATACACTGGGAACTAGTATGGGGAAATCATTCAATGCCACACCTAGAGATGCAGATAGATACAATGATAATAAAAGGGGATAGAACAGGGGTGTAGGAAGCAAATCTTTACTGGCGTGGGGCAAGCGTCTTAGGTGAAGGGGAGCATTATACTTTCATATATTATGCTTACATAAGGGACTTTCACATTATAGGGGGTGGTGCAAGACACCCTTTTCCTATGCCCTTGTAGAAGTATGACAAAAACTTGCTGCTGGTAATGAAATGGTACACAGCTATTGAAGATGCCTTTGAGACCTATACTATATATCTCTCTTTGACCTTCCAATAAAAAAAGAACATAGGTTGTATAAAAATAAACAACAACAAAAAAGGAAAATATTTCTGAGGGAAATCCTCCCAGGAGGATGATGCATAGACACCAAAGATTCTTCTCTGGGTAGACTGGACTAAGAAGCAAGAAGCTTTAAAAAAAAGATAAATCATCATATAGTGAGATAACATGCACTATCAATGATAGATCTATGCCTCATTGACACTGGAAATCAGTGATCAACTGAATAGGAATCCCTCATATTGATATTGAAATAGGTCCCTGGCCACCTGCATATCTCTCTTTCACCATGTGACCAGCTGTCCTCTGCAGCCTCTCACCCTACACCAAGGTAAGGTGCTACTCCATGTGCTGGGTGCCCACTCTAAGCAGCAGCTCACAGACCCTGGCAGCATTAGGCTGCTTTCTGCCGAGTCACTCATTGTGGGGGTATTGAGAGGACTTGAGTTGACAGCAGTCATTAGGACCCTTTTGACTGCATGTCCACTTGGAATCAAATGGCTCCTTTGGTGGACCATGTGTATTTCTTGTCTCTGGTCCACCCCACCTTAACACCTAATGCATGAGTACAGCCTAGGCTACATGCACCCTTGTAGGGTCAGCATGATGCTGTAATGAAGTGTGGGCTGGCAATTCTGCTTGTCATGACTCCATTGGTGCATTTTGGCGACAATTTGGCAATTAAGTTTAAATCCACGGGCTTTATATATTGTATAAATGTATCGTGTCAACCTAATCGGGTAAAAACATTTTTAAAAGGTTGGCAGGATGTTTGAATGTAGTGCTTGTGGATGAGTGTGCAAAATCAATGTTAATATTTGGGATAGACACAGATGAATAGAGATATAGCTGCAAAATTTAGTATTGTTTGTAATAGAAAAAGATGGCTGATGTGGAGGGCAATGCAGAAGTGGTATCATTAGTAGCTTGAGCGGTCTAAAACGTTTCCTTATAACTGGATATATACTGCATGAATGTTTAGTTTTTAAGCAAAAATGTGATTGCTTAAAGTCACTGTTTAATCATTTTTAAGCTAAATAGACATCACTTAAAGTTGTTTAAAGAATGACTAAACAATGTGAATTTATAGCCAATCTACAATTGGGGATGAGAGGGTAGCACACCCCCAACTTTAACAGTCAACCAGGGGACATAGTGTACTTGAGAATGATACAACAGTCAGCAGTTAATGTTGTAACTTGTTGTTTATCATTATTTTTCGAGCATGTCTGTAGTAAGGTATTGGATCTCATCTGCAACAGTTTTCCAGTGTACAATTAAGTACAGTAATTATTAGGCAAATACCACACACATTTCCTGGGATGGAACTTCCCATATTGTATGTATTTTTATGTATGCCATGTATGTATCTATAGTGTTGGTTCCATAGACATAAAATCGGTCAGAATAGCCCTAATCCGACGATTTCTAATATATCAAAGGTATAGAAAAAGATCGGTCGGATTAGTGTTAATCCGACCGATCTATGCCTGTGGAACCAGCACTTATGCTAACAATGTGTGTAATGTCTCCACATCCTCATGACTCACACTGGTTACATATCTTATGGAGCTACAACCTTCACTTATCTGGTTCACCCTGGAGGAACCAGGCTGGACATGCATATAAATGGGAAATGACTTGAAGATGGCTCCTCTCCAGAGAGGTATGTTTTTAATCAGTCTTATCAACACATACATTATTAGCACTACTATTTCGAGCCTAATTTAGCATATCTAAATATGGGGTATTTAGGTGGATGAGAACATACAGTGGTCTTGATGTCGATGGCCATTGTCGATGGCTCTTCTATGCAATCATTTCTTCAAATTATAGGTGCCTTTTTATGGTAGGAAAATATACAAATCCATCTGTCCTAACTTTAATATTTATGTTATAGAAATTCTGATGGTGCCTACCCCCCTAAACAGGACCCAAGGAAAATGCTGGTGCCTTCAATTTGTTGCTAGGACAGGCGGTTACCTAGCAACAGCCACTTGGACCTAGCAACAGATCCTTTCAGAAACATTTATTCAATAAGGTTTCTGATGGCATCTAGCCTCCTAAAATTGATCAAAAAAGGAACACACTAAAGTTTTTTTATTAGTTGCTAGGACATGCAGGTACTCTTTGCCTAGCAACAGGCCCTTTTGCTTTCAGAAATGAACTACACTTGGAATGAGTCAATAATAAGGAAGCGACTATGTATCTAGATATGATACTGTGAAGGTCAGTACACTTATTTAGAGTGGTAGCTGCCCTCCCCCCAAATGAAACTAAGGAATAAGCAGAAGCTCTGTATTTGTTGCTAGGACACACGGTTACCTAGCAACAGGCCTATCAACAGGCCCTTTCCAATACATTGATCTTATGAATGTTCTAATGATACCTACACCCCTAAAATGGACCCATGGATGTTGAGACTTTCCATTTGTTGTGAACCTACCTAGCAACAGCTGCTTTTGTCTAGCAACAGGCCCTTCCTGTGACAGGAAAAGAGCTACGATTGGGATGAGCTAAGGAGTTCACAGTATGGAAACAACTTCTAATTGGTATGATGATACACTGATATAAGTTGACATTTTATCAGAGATAAATTATCATTACTAAATACTTTGGATGAATAAGGATACCCTACATAAGGTGCAGACTATAATTATTCATGAGAATAGATTGCTAGTGTCACTTGTGGGACTGACTGTTAAAGTTGGGGGTGTGCTACCCTCTCATCCCCAATTGTAGATTGGCTATAAAGAGACCACTGTAATGGGGTCATGGTCCACTGTGAAGGACAAAATGTTGGCCTATATTTATGGGAGGGATTCACAACATGATATATTTTACAAGTAGATTGATGCCGTAGAAAGATGAAAAACATGTTGGCCAAAATCTTATAAACCGACCATTATTTGTTGTGGACAAATGTGTTGACAGGATAGACTTATATACCAGTCTGAAATGTGCAGTGTTGGGGATGTAGATGTTACCTAGAGGGTTGTGGGATATAGGGTTACTCCCTTTGGGACATGTAGCCCACTAGAGCTAAGGACAAGAGAGGCATTGACTGGCTAAGCTGAGCTGCTCTTCCTGAGGGCCGTCTAGGGCCATGAGTCACTTAATGCCGCAGCACGAACTACTCTATACAGGGGCCAGGAACAGGGCGTAACCCCTGCTACAAGCTAGGCACTCCCTCTACTACTCCTCCCCACTCCCCTACCTCCCATTATGCCAGGCAGGACCCCTGCAAAATATAATTTACTTGTGATTTTATCTAGTTTGCCACAGCGGGGTAGCCACTGAGGCTGCCCTCATCTAGTTGCCTATTGATGTTCTTTCTGAATAAGCTGCATGTGTGTCATGCATTTGTTAGCCACCGAGTTACCCCCCCCCCCCATACACCCCAGTCTCCTATGGCTCTGTAGGCTTTGGCTACCTGTGGGGCTCACTCAGGGGAAGGTATTTGCTTGGCCTTTATGAGAATGTATAACCAAATATTGGCCCATGCCACTACAACCCATACACTGGGGGAGCTAGTATGGTGAAATCATTCAAGGCCACACCTAGAGATGTAGATAGATACAATGGTAATAAAAGGGGATGGAATCTTTATTGGGGGAGCAGGGGTCTTAGTTAGGGGTGGAGCACTATACTTACAGGCCCCAGGCCCTGCCCCCCTCCCACTTTCTTCTATGCCCTTGTAGAAGAATGTGATAGACTTTCTGCTGCGAATGAAATGGTACACAACTAAGACGCCTCTGAAACATGTGCTATTTCTATCTGGCCTTCCTATAAAAGAAAAGAACACATTTTCTGTAGTGTTTAGTTGACAATGATATAAAACAGATTACTGGTGTCGTAAACTAAGATATAGAGCCAATAAAAGTAACAGTCTAGCATAATAAAGTGTATAGATTACTTCTGAAAGAATATGATCCCAATTGAACTACACTAAAAGCCACCACCGTTGGCATTAGTAACTCAATGATTAGCTCAGGGAAGGGGTAAAAAATCTTGCTCAATGCCCTGCCCTTTTTATGAAGGGGTGTATTTTACAAATTGCTGAAACTTGATTTATGCGTACAAACTCTTATACTTTGTTAAAGATTGGTTTAAGACTTACATCTTACCAACATCACTGCAAACCGATCATAAGAACTAAATATGTTTTTGAAGTATCTACAGTTTTAATGGTTTAGAATTGATTCAGACTGCCACCACCCAGATCAAATGTGCCGAATTATATCTAACTGACCTTTAAGATTTTTCTCTAGCCAAAGCCTAGTAGATCCTGTTTTCCCTAGACTATCAAGGGATGGACTAGCAACTTGTGCCTCACGCCCTACTCCCCCAGGCAAGTATTTCAAGATCCCTGGCGTCAAGATATATGCCTCAAAACGTCAGGAGACCTAGCACTATTTGCCACTCATAGTGGCCCACATTATTGTTTGCAGAACTATGGCTACTCTACGAAATAGATGATTATGTAGAGGCTAATATTAGGAAAGAATTACTGATGGCAGCATACCTCCCCAGGAAGAAAGCCAAATGGTCAGGGTGTTGTTTCTTTTAGATCGCTGGTGATGTTGAACTCAGCCCCTGACCACCTGCATATCTCTCTTCCACCCTGTCACCAGCCCTCTCCAGCATCCCACCCTACAGCCAGGTAAGGAGCAGCTCACAGACCTAGCAGCATTGGAGGGGCCTTGAGCTGACAGCAGTCATTAGGACCCTTTTGACTGCACTTCCTCTTGGAACCACATGGCTTGTATGGTGGACTGTGTGTATTTCTTCTCTCTGGTCCACCCCACCTTATCGCGGCAACCCTTTCAAGGCCAACATTATCCCCGGGTGCATTATGCATATTGGTAATCATTGTGCATTAGGGGTTGGCATGATGCACTAATGAAGTGTCCAGCACTCTGTTGGAGCATTTGGCGACAAATGGGCATGATGTACTCTTGCATTACATGCAGTTGCCTTAAACCTAATCTAAAATCCATGGGCTTTATATATCGTATAAATGTATCATGTCGACCCATTCGGGTAAATAAATGGTCGACATGATGGTCGAATGTAGCACTGCATTGGTGCACCATGACGACCAATGGTCATGCATCTTGGACAGCCTTCTGCCTTTAATGGTTAACAGCTAGCTGCCTCTACGGCACAAGCTTTATTGAGCCTAGATGGATAATCAGAGGAGCTTCTAAGGGAAAAGTCCATATGCTCACCCCGCCCGCCTTGTCCCCATGGCCTTAAGTCACCCCTGTCTATCCCTGCCACTGACCATTCCCTTTCCCTTCACCACAGTCTGCCATAACCATGTCCACCCCTCTCCCTAAATACAATGCTTGTACCTAGCGCCATATTATGATTCTGACTACAAAAGTAGAAAATGTGCTTGAAGAATGAAGAGTATTCCTGTTCCTGTTGACTGGAGAAGGTGCATAGTGGTCATAAAATTACCACTATGCATTTGGATTTAATCAGCATATATTGGGTTTCCGGTATCATGGTGCCCTGAGGGTTTGTACCAGCTTATTTAAAAACGGGCACTGCACATTCGTATTTCTTCGAACATAACTATTTCTTTCCTCGCCATGTTCTATAGTTATCAAGTGTATGTGTTCTGGTACAGTATTGACTGCATGATCACTGATGTCTCACAAAGGTGCTGGGGGTATCGAAGTATATTTTGAGTATTAAAACCTGTAATTTAAACAAAGCCCCAAATATATATATATATATATATATATATATATAATATATATATATATATATATATATATATATATATTTATTTATATATACCTGCTACTAAACAGTCTGATCGCACATGTTGCACTACATGTACCTTTTCCTCTGAATCATCTGGTTTTAATGCCTCTAAGCCGTTAATCTCAAGTGAGCCAGTGTTTAACAATGGGCCAATTCAATTCAATTCAATTTTAAAGGTTCTTTTTCTTTTGCTTTAATTTCCAAGTACATGATATGCAGTAATAATATTGGCTACTGTGAGTGTTTAACGCCATTTCGGCAACTAAGGTCA
This sequence comes from Acholoe squamosa, assembly GCA_949317995.1. Classification (NCBI taxonomy): domain Eukaryota; kingdom Metazoa; phylum Annelida; class Polychaeta; order Phyllodocida; family Polynoidae; genus Acholoe; species Acholoe squamosa. The sequence continues at coordinate 77,363,852 of OX439038.1, forward strand.
TGTTCATGGTAAAGAAACGAGAGCCATCACTTTCACTAATGAACTCACATGATTATGTATGCACATATGAATATATTCATTTATGTATATATAGGAGGGGATAGAAAAGATAAGATGATAAAGAGATGAATATGTGGTTGTACCCGCACATAATTATGGACACCAGACACTCAGAGGGTACTGCAAAGGAAGACATGTAATAGGGAGGCTTGTAGCCTATCACGAGTTCTCATTAATCCAAGACCTCTACTTTCACCTTCTATTCCCAATCTAAATTTATCCGCTCTTCCTGCTCATAAACCGCCTTAACCCTTTATGGGCCGCTGATGCATTAATGCATCATGCATTATGATACACCAATCAGGATACACCACTAATTGGAGCATCATGCTGACCCGCCAGGACAATATCAACCCTGTAGGGTTAACGTGATGCATGAATGCAGCCCTGGCGAGTTTCTCACCAGGGCTGCATTCATGCACATGCCGATCAATGGGCACGCAGCCCATAAAGGCTTTACACATCCACACCTGCTGCTCACAGATGCTCACAGCTCTAGGATCCATGACCCATTGTCTCACTCTGAGCTGCTCTCAAAATGGAGGTACTCTTTTTGTCCCCCTCCTATTGGATCATTTTAAAATTGATTCCAGCTGGGGCCGGCCTATCTGTAGTAGGAGCCATAGTAGTAGTGGCTTTGGTCTTGTTGTTGGTGGCTGGTGAGATTAGATTGATGGATTTCTGCCACAGTCTGTTAGTATAGTGTAAGCCACTCTAGGGATCAATGAAGCAAGAAAGTGTGTTTTTGAAGAATAGTTTTTTTTTTATTTGTGATTTTCCTAGGTGTTGGCAATATCAATTCAAATATGACATTAGAATTCCCCAAGTGTGTAACCCGTTTGATCCATGGTTAGAGGGAATTTCCTTGTGAATCAACCTATGTGAGATAGTTGTTCTCAAACCAGCACTGACCAATCTGACAATAATTTTCCCTTTTCAAACAAAGTTTCCCTTTTTTGCTACATAGCTCTGTAGGTCAGTGAGGAGCTTTGGCACACAGAGGTCATACTGTGTCTTTATAATAGACATACATTGTGGTAACAAACCCACTATACCTACACAGCCTGTCTGCTCTCACAATCATTCACCTTTCTTATATCAGGGACTTTACAGTCAAAAATCTACATTTGCCCTACAATCTACCATTCTTAGTATTATTATTAGCCTTCCTCCCCTCTCTCTGGCCCTGTTAGTCCCACATTCCCTTTTATATCCATTGGCATCTACTGCTGGCATCACTGTGATGTGTGCCTCTGTCAGTGTGAGAGCTGCAGTTCCACCAACTCCTCCTCCACCATTCAGTGGCTAATTACCACAACCTGCTCAGCACTGCCATTGTTCTCACGCCCTGCCGCCAGCCGCCTCCTGCCTGCCTGCCTGAAGCATTTAACCATTTAAAGGCAAATGATGCATAAATGCATCATGCCCATTGATCGTCATGATGCACCAATTAAGTGCTGGCAAGACTGCTCACCAGCACTTCATTGGAGCATCATACCGACCCAATGGGGTTGATACATATACTACCAGAGGGTCGTCATGATGCACCGATAAAGATGCATTGTGCTTTAAGGCATTATCTCCCTGAGCTATAATACACTGTGCCGAGTGAGTATATGTATGTGAGAGAAGGTGTGTGTGTGTGTGTGTGTGTGTGTGTGTGTGTTTGTGGAAGCTCATATCGCACTCCTAATCCTTTAACGGCCACAACATGTTTAACCCTTTAAGCACCACTGATGCAGGAGTGCATCATACCTATTAGACGTCATGATGTACCAATGAAGTACTGCCAAGTTCACTTGCTAGCACTTCATTGGAGCATCATGCCGACCCTCCAAGTGTCTTATCCCCTGACAAGTTACTCACCAGGGCTGCATTCATGCATCATGACGACCAATGGGCATGATGCATTAATGCATGAGCAGGCCTGACAGGGTTAATGGATTATCATATTGACCTGTTTAAGTGTCAGGGTCTCGATTACGTGCAGGTCTGTAAACAGCACCAGCGGGAGGAGGACTAAAAAGCGTATCTCAAATATTCACCAGTCTCGAATAAGGGCTCGGGGCATAGGGGTATGCTGACCTAGTGGGATACATTATTGACCAATGAGAAAATTCCCTTCACTCAGTGAGACTTTATAGGGTGCATTATATAACACCTGGTACCCATGCTGGCTCTTACCAGTGCTTATCTCTGAGGGTACCAGATTGAGCAATGGTGCCCCCTACTAAGAAATCCAGAACCTCGGTATTGGAGTCTATCAGTTTGACGGTGCTTATATACATTACGGTATGCCTATCGGTTGACATGCATGAATGCAACAGAGAGTTTATGCCAAAAAAAGCAACAGTTGTGTGTTTCAGGTAGCATGCTGAAAAAAATTAGGTAGGGTAGTTCAGCTTTTTTATATATATATTTTTTTTTAACTGCTTCAAGGAATCTCAACAAGTCACCATGACTCGGGTGAGTCAGGGATGACTTAATTGACTGAAAACTTGGCCAAACAGGTATACTTTTGTAGGGGCCAGCTCTGGCTGTGAGTCCATGGCGGTATGCCATCTGTCCCCGTTCCGGTTGCACCAGCCCCCAGGGGCTGGTCAGCCAGTGAACACTTCCCCCTTGTGTCATACTGATCCAGATGTAGGTGGAAGGTAGAGAACGTCAGGTCTGAGGATGTAGCTCTGTGGTAGAGCGCTCGCTAGCAAGTTGAGAGGTCCCGGGTTCGAAACCCGGTGTTTCCAAGTATGTTTTTTTGCCAACCTCTACATTGGTGGAAACACCGAGTGGCCCTGCCCGTGTAAGGGGGGGCTACGGAACTCGGTGGCTGGGCTGGTATGACACAGTTAAAGCTTCAACCTGCTAGGGGTAAACTAGTCACCTGCTGGAGGTTGGGTTGGAGGAGTAGGGTTGGCTGAAGCTGGTGGGAAGGAGTGTTGGGGCCTGATCTGGCTGTGAGTCCATGGCGGTATGCTATCTGTTCCCGTTCCGGTTGCACCAGCCCCCAGGGGCTGGTCAGCCAGTGAACACTGCCCCCTTGTGTCATACCGATCCAGATGTAGGTGGAAGGTAGAGAACGTCAGGTCTGGGAGTGTAGCTCAGTGGTAGAGTGCTCGCTTGCAAGTTTAGAGGTCCCAGGTTCGAAACCTGGTGTTTCAAAGTATGTTTTTGCCGACCTCTACACTTTCTTCAAAAATGGAGAAAAAAAGTTAGGCTTGGCCCTGTTTTGCCAGGTAGGGTCGGGTTGCCTGAAAGAAACAATTTATTTTTTTGGCCTTAATCACTAGGTCCGCATTTGTGTATCATCTCCTACTCCCCAAGTGATCACCATTATGCATGAAAGTAGCTCTGCAATGCAATGAGCAGTTTCTTGGACCACATATGGCCCTTACAGGGTTAACAGTGTGTTATTAGTCTCCACAAGCACATACACGCACGCGGCACAGCGCATTACAATGGGTGATGGCTGATCCTGGCTGACCTTTGCTCATATCCTTAAGGAATGACGACGACCTTCGTTGAGAAGGTCGGAGGTGAGTCAGGCATACGGCAGCTGCAGGTGGTAGTGCATATATATGGCACAAAATGATGTTTTTCAGACCAAATATTGCATCTGGGTTTCTTTGTCATTGTAAGGCAACAATGCCGTGCTGGTTAGTCTACTTGGTGATGAACCATTAGCACATCATGTCTGCAATTGTCGTTATGGTGCATTTTGCCACGATCTGGACATTTTGAGTGCTTTTTTGGCTGATTTTGAGGATATCAGGTGTGCATTATCCAGGATATACCCACATGATTTTCGATTTTGAGTGCTTTGTCTTGGATATACCAGTACTTCTAAGTGTTAGAAATATTTTATAAGTGTAACACTAACATTTTTTCATGTTAAAACTTACGATATTTTCATTGCTAAAAGTGGGATTTGATCACCCAATATCTAGATAGTAAGACATATGCCTTACCATATGCGCCACTGGGTGAGCTGATTGACTGAGACAGATACCTCCTTCTGTAGTACCATTCTATTGTTATGGCCTAACCGCGAACTCTTGGACTTACTCCAGCCGCGTTACTACTACATAGAACCATAAGCAGGCCAGTGGCGCACAGCAGTCCCTGTGGCGCAATGAGTAGCATGCAGCGCCAAGGGCTGACCCGTTTTAGCTGCCTGGTGTAGGTGGGGGTATAGGTTCGAGTCTCGGCCAAGGCGGTGAACGTTTCATAGTTTTTTATTGATTTTTGATGGCAAATCGTGGTATAAATACATTAAGGGTTGGTATAGAAGGCACATGGGCTGGATAGCCTTTGGAAATACCTGAAATATCCAGGCTGTCCAGCCCTGGTGCCTTCAATATCAACCATTATTGCATCACTAATGGCGTACTGGCGAGTCTGCTCACCAGGACTTCATTTGAGCATCATGCCGACCCAGCAGTGTTGTTCCAGCAGGATTAGCAGGATGTTATAATGTGGCCTGGTGATTCACTCACACAATGTTTGAACGAATAACCGGCCTTTACAGGCTTATCTAAAGTCAGTATGTGGCCCTCAAAGGGTCTACACCTGTCATAAAGGACATCCAGCCGGGAATAAGGCGGCTCGTGTTGCTAAAATGGTGTGAATACAATTAAATAGACTTACACTTTAACATTATAATTGATTCAGAGAAAGTGCAGTTTGAAGGAGTCCATATCACGAAGGGTATATCATATAATAGTGTCTGCACGTGCCATAATAACCCATGTACAAGGCGCGGATTATACGTGAGGGTGGATACCTGGGGTGTCTTATCATTTGGGGACTGCATACATTCTCTATCACTGTAGCTGAAACACTTTTACTATAATTTAATCAGACCAATGGACGATTCACCTTACATAATTCATGCTCGTGTGATGACGGGTTTATTTCTAGATGATGACAGGTGGGGTGGTGGATTATTTGGTAAAAAGCCTTGAAAAGCACAGAAATTCAAATTTAACACCAAGCATTAGTCGTATTCTTGTGCTCTCAGGACTCTCCGTTTTGTGTCAATATTATCATAGATATCATCCCAAGACCACAGATAAATAGTACCACTGAACTGCCACCGATCAATAGCTTCTATATTTGCTATTTTGAACTACATAGTGCAAGACTTATGTACACCTATACTGCATTGGCTATTCATGATAAAAGAGAGCATATATATAGTTAGTGGTTTCTGCGCTGTACTTCTAAACAGAACCAGAGATCATGTAAAGGGGTATTCCTATTAAATATCTTTGCGACATATGAAAAAGAAAAAGAAAAAAAGACTATGTGGCCATATAAATTTTAGAGGTTTGATTTAATCATTGTAATTCACCAATTCCCTTCTATATAAACATTACCCACAGGGCGACGGCAGACAACCAGGGTTGATTCTTAGGATGGCATGAATGGTTTAAGAGTAGTAGATTAATTTTCAGTTTAGTACTGGGTATGAATATTGTTGTAGACTGCCACACAAAATGTATAATGATAGAGAGTGCTACGCAGAATTTACAGTTTAGTATGGATAGCGCTGTGGGATGGTACACATATTCACAGAGTGGTGTGAATAAATCTTGATAGCACTTGGATCTCTAGTTTTCTTCAAAATAATCAATCAAGAGCGACTGACAAGACATTTAGGCCAAACTCTAGATAATTCACCGTGTACTCTAAATTAGGTGAATAAAGCATCGCCACATTCATGCCCGACCATGGAAATGGACAGTGAATGTGATGGAAAATGTTCACGTTTTAGTAGCAGCAGCAATACCGTCTACCTTTGAACCCATAGAATAATTTCAGGAATCCGTTTTTAACTTCAAAGCAGGCTTGAAATATCAGCGAAGGCCACGACGCCCTCTATTGGGTCACTTAGGATCTAATACACTAACAACACGCTGAGGCTTGTCTTGATATTTCCTTGGTTACAGCTGCAGCCAGCGTCTCTGACTGAAGAGACCTATTTTTGCCTCCTCCACAGAAGAGCGGCTCAGCCCAACCACCGGCAGTGAGGAGAGACTGTGGCTGACTTCCGGTTCACCTTGACGAGCAGCTCACGGCTCATGCCGTGAGGTGGTCCACAAGTGTTCTGCCAACCGGATGCCTGCTCTGTGGGAGATGGGGCGGTGGGGAGAAAGAGAGAGAGAGAGAGAGAGAGAGAGAGAGAGAGAGAGAGAGAGAGAGAGAGAGAGAGAGAGAGCTAAAGGCATACCTGAGAAAGGTGCGAGAGCGTGTTAGAGAAATGGACGATAAAAGATAAGATAGAGGAACAACTGATGAAGAACGAGTGAATCTAACGGATTAGAGAAATAGAAAGAGAGACAGAAAGGACAGAGAGAAATATGGAAAGAGAGAAAGAGAGAGAGAGAGAGGGAACAGATGTGCTGCTAAAGGGAAATGGCAGGGTTGGAAAGAATGATAGCTTAACAGTTTACATAACGGCAAGGCTACATTGATAACACAAAGACATTAAGGAGCCTTTTCTCTGTGGGCCTTTACTGCACACAGGTAGACACTCACAAGCACACAGAGAAAGCTGCTACTGTGCAAAAACTCTACTTTCACTGCTCAAGACATGACGTTCGAGCCTTGTCTGCTGAGCGCTTTGCGAGCAACTCTGAGCTTCTGGCTAAGCGGCAGACTGATAGTGAGGGGGGGCTGAGTGAGTGAGGCAGTGGGGGAGGGGGTTGGTGTGTGGGCAGTCCCATGTAGGGCCATGCAGGCCGGGCGTGGCCGGATGAGCCCTGCCCTTATATGTCAGGCAGACTGCCGCTCCCCGTGTCGGCAACTCAATCTGAGCACCGCCTGGCGCTGGGTCTCTCCTCCTCCGATGGCGGCTGATAATGCGTTCTCCTCCTGCTGTAGGTTTTTATGTGTCCATGCCACTTCGTGCCCACCTCACCTGCCGCACCTCCTGCTGGCTGCTGATACTACACACGGCTACGTACGTCTATCTTCCGTCTACATCCTGTGGTGATCTACCTCCATGCCGTCATCTTTTCTCTTTGATGTCCCCTTCAACAACATGCTGTTATACTTGCTCTCTCTCTGTCCCTCTCTCTCTCTCTGCCTTTGTCCCTGTCTCGGCCTGCCTCGGCTCTTGCCAGTCAATCTCTATCTGTCTGTCTCTGCCTGTCTGCTTGACTCTCCCTCTCTCCCCTTCCACTGCCTTTCTCTCTCTGCCATATCTCTTCCTTTTGCACCTTTCTAGTTACATGTCTATACATCTACCCCCTTATCTCTCTCTCTCTCTCTCTCTCTCTCTCTCTCTCTCTCTCTCTCTCTCTCTCTCTCTGTACACCTTCTACACCATCTTGTTAGTTCCCCTTTCTCTCTCTGTCTCTCTGCCTCTGCCTCTGTCTCTCTGAATCTGTCTGTTCCCTTCTCTGTATGTGTCTGTCTGTCTGTCTCTGTCTCTCTGTTTCTGTCTCTTTCTCTGTGTCTGTCTGTCTGTCTCTATCTCTGTCTGTCTGTTTCTCTCCCTCTCTCTCTCTCTCTCTCTCTCTCTCTCTCTCTCTCTCTCTCTCTCTCTCTCTCTCTCTCTCACTTGTACCTCCCTTTGCCATTGGCTCTACCTCTTGTGCCTATCTATGTATCCTTTCTAAGGTACACTCTAATTTAGTCCCGTTAATACGCCATAATGATCACCATCTCTGTGACTTAGTCTAGACGATATGTTCTCAACCTCTACATTGTCATACATGTACCCCCCTCTCCTATACCATGCGTCTATGCATGTCCTCCTTTTGTCCTTTTGTGCATATCTTTCCAGCTCTATAGCTCCTACTCGTTATCTCTTGATACTTCTATATTGTGGTGCTATTCTCTTTCACTATGCTATACTTATCTGCGTACACGTCCCTTGTATCACTCCCTCCCTTCTCTCTGTCCCTCTCTCTAGATCTATCCCTCTGTCAGTTTCCCCTTCCCCCTCTCCCTCTTTGAGCCACACCCTGTGCCTCTCCTCCTGTTGCCGTTATCTATTGTCACCACCGTTTCCCTATTTCATCATTAGATTTTGCTGAACACTGCACGAACCTAGCTGGCTTTCCTCATGTGGCTACTATCTCTATTTTTTCATATTTGCTTGAATCATTTCCATCTCCCTATCTTCATGTGCCTCTCCAATAGAATTGAATGATAGTTGTTTCTACTCTTTAGTTGCCTGCATCTATTTTATAATTTCAATACTACATGAATCTTCTCTTGTCCCTAAAAGGCATCTCGCAGGCTACACTCTCAAAATGAAGCCATAGCATATTGCTTTCCTGTACTGCCATGTTGGTCTTCATTGCAATGACTACACTACTTCCTTGCAATACAATAATGGTAGGTCACTGTTCAATTTTACAAGGATGTCTGGTAGATTTAACATTTGTTTTCTTAGAGTGTAGATAGTTAATCTCTGTCCCATTCCAACACTTCTGGTCATAATGCCTTATAAGTGGACGATTGTAATTGTAGATGAATTCGACAGTAATTTGGCGGGTCCATCAGAGCTGTGCCTTTGGAATTTATTGCTATGACCTATATGCCTGTACCCCCTAAACCATATGATAGGAGGTAAATATAACAGGGGGCTATTTCTTAACACACCACGGTACGACTGCTCACCTTCAAGTCGTAGTGAGGACACTTAATTTAGTAACATTACAATACAGTAGTATAATCATATAGGGACTGCACCACTACGACTGACCTATCAAATGCTATGTAATAACTACATAAGGACAGGTCGTACCTGAGCAGTCATAGGGCAATACCTACGATTACTGGCACTAAATTTTGGGGTTTCAAATCGTAGTGACTGTGTACAATCGTAGTGCCTTAAGAAATGACCTCCTGGTCCATATTGATCAGTGACTTCATAGCAAGAGAGCATTTCTCAATAACATTAATTAGCTTTATTGAGAAATTCTCTCCTGACTAGATCAGTATTTCAATACTCCAATAAACTGCGACAACTGGTCTCCAAAATCCTATATACATGGTTACAAACGGGAAAATCACAAGGAAGGATCTCTCCAGGCCATTGCTTAACCGACGGCGACTGCTCACGTTCAAGTTGTAGTGGGAGCGGTCCCCTTAGATTAGTGCCAATACAGCCCATTATTTTTATATGTTTAGGAAGATTCTGGATTTCCATAGACTAAACCATTGGGATTCGTATTGGGATTATTTATTATTTACTATATATGGGTGTGTATTTGCCAAAAACTTATTCAACATTTTCTCTGTATTGCCCCTTCTTCCGGCCTCATCACATTGGGGTAGGAATGTAAACAAAGGCAGGAGCGGACTATTTTTGTCATCTGTAAACCATACTTCAAAAGTATTTTGGTCCACATTCTTTCAAAAATCGATCACTGTGAATGACCTGTGGATGTGAATAACCTACTATAACCCTTATGGCATGGTAAATACCTTATATATTGACCTCCTGAGCCGGTGCTAGCTGTACATTTTGACTTTCAGGCACAAGGCCTATAAGACAAATGGCCTTAAGTGTTATAGTCCCACGTCATATGGCCGAAAAAAAAGTGGCAGAAAAGACAGATGACCGAAAAGACAGATGGCCGAAATTATTTTTTTCTCTTGTATCTGTACCATAAGACCACCATACCACACCATACAACACTATACAACCCCAATACAACACCATACCACACCATACGACCCCCATACTACACCATACCACCCCAATACCACACCATACTACCCCATACCACACCATACAACCCCATACAACACCATACCACACCATACGACCCCCATACCACACCATACTACACAATACCACACCATACGACCCCCTTACCACACCATATGACCCCATACCACACCATACCACACCATACGACCCACATACCACACCATACGACCCCCATACCACACCATACAACCCCATACCATACCAAACGACCCCCATACTACACCATACCACCCCAATACCACACCATACTACCCCATACCACACCATACAACCCCATACAACACCATACGACCCCCATACCACACCATACTACACAATACCACACCATACGACCCCCATACCACACCATATGACCCCATACCACACCATACCACACCATACGACCCACATACCACACCATACGACCCCCATACCACACCATACAACCCCATACCATACCAAACGACCCCCATACAACACCATACGACCCCCATACAACACCATACAACACCATACCACACGCTACAACCCCCATACGACACCATAGCACACCATACCCCACTATACCACCCCCATACGACACTATACGACCCCCATACGACAACATACGAGCCCATACAACATCATATGAGCCCATACGACACCATATGACACTATACGACCCTATACCACACCATACAACACCGTACAACACCAAACGACCCGATACCACACCATACTACACCATACCACACCATACGGCCCCCATACCACACCATACGACCCCATACCACACCATACGACCCCCATACAACACCATACAAAATTTCATTCCCGAGACCAATCCCCCTCTCTCCCTGTCTGTCGATAGGCGAGTGCTCACTTGACTGAATGTTACCAAAATACCCCATGAGTGTGTCCTAAACAGTCCAATAGAAGGGTAGGCCTTCCCCCTAATGGAATAATTTCAACTCAGCCATTTAAATAAATACTGACATATATTGACTAATTGCTGACAAATAGTGAGTAAATACTGACATGTGTTGATTCATTTCTGATATATATAGGGACTAAATACTGACATATCCTGACTAACTGCTGACAAATAGTGAGTAATTACTGACATATACGGACTAATTGCTGACAAAAAGTGAGTAATTACTGACATATATTGACTCATTTCTGATAAATAGTGAATAATTACTGACATATCGACTAATTGCTGACAAATAGTGCATTTAATAATTTCTGACATATTTTGACTAATTGCTGACAAATAGCAACAAAGTACTGACATACATTTGTGCAAGGGAGGACAAGAGGAGGTCAGTTAGAAATGGATTATTGTAAATAACAGTCTTGAATATATCGGTGTACATAAATGTAAGCTATGGTCAATAAAGGGTTAACATAGAAGTAGAAGGCAACTGGGGAGAACCACACCTGCAACATAACAAGAGATGGATAAAGGTTAAAATAATCATGTAAGCAGGATACAGCATACACCCTCCCATCTATATCAACCAACCAGAGAGCTTGTCCAAAAAGTAGTACAGACAGAAAATAAGAAGGCCTCTTACAACTAACATAATAATAAGACAATGATATTAATCTACATAAAACTACCAACATAAGCGGCCCCAGGTAATAAACTGGGTCAAAGTATGGTCATAGATTATCAGAGGCATAAGGGGTCCCCACCTGAAGAATAATGAACTATTAAACGGACAAAGGAATATACATAAAAGATGATAGGGGGAAAAGTGATGGGCAATTAGAGTAAGATAACACATGAAGCTAGAGGGTCTGCAACTGGGCGATATACTCGTGGAGTAAATCTAATAGGAGAGTGCACCAGCTGGTACCATTAGTTGCACTATGTAGGATTACGAGTGTTAGCTAAGCTGTTAACATAGGACCTCAAATGTCACTGACACACACACACACACACACACACGCAAGCAAGCAAGCAAGCAACATTATAGCACACATTGACTTATTGCTGACAAAATATGAGTAAATACTGACATATTTGACTAATATCTGATAAATATTGAGTAATTACTGACATAAATGGACTAATTGTTGTTATATAATGACTAAGTACTGGCATATATTGACTGATTGCTGCAAATAGTGAGTAAACTTTTATACTGACATATATTGACTAATTGCTGAGGATATGTGGGCTGTATGTGTGGTATGGTGTGGTATGGTGTTGTATGGGGGTCGTATGGTGTTGTATTGTGTCATATGGGGGTCGTATGGGGGTCGTATGGTGTTGATGTGCCCACTGCTTTGGGCCACAGAAGGGCACAGAACTGACAGAAGTATGGAATTCAATGAAATTTTGGCCATCTGACATTTCGGCCAAATGTCATTTTGGCCACTTATATTTCGGCCATGTGTCATGGTGCCAAAAGACTGAAGGCCATATGTTTTGAGAGCCATGCACCATGGGATCGTACATTTTTAGTTATCTTGTAATTTGACATTTAATCCAGTCGGGTAGGCTACAACATGCTTAGATTTCAACTTGTTTTGGTTCATTTACACTCGGTGACCATGCATTCACTCCCCAAGGAAAGGTTAAGTCTATTACAGTACTTTAACCAACTGGAACATCTGTTACCTTGTGTCAACTGAGGAACTTGCCATAGACTGGTTAGCCTTGACCCACCTGCCTCTATGAGGCCAATGAGTGTGGGAGTTTCAGCGGGTCGCCCGCTAAAAGTGTACACAGAAACGACCTAAAATTCAATTCTATAAGGTTTATAATGACTCCATAACCTCGATTTCAATTCAAATAACAAACAAATAGTGATTAAATGCATTGAAAGGTGAATTTAAAGTAAGATGAGTGATTTGTGTATAGGGGACTATTTTTTCTGTGGCATACTCACAAACAGGAAGTGGGTAGTTGAGCAAGCTGTCATGGCGGCTATGGGACCAACAGTTCGATTAAACAGTGAGTTAATCCTTGATTTCATGAGATACCTGTGCCTAAACATATAAAATAAATACAGGAATGCTAATTTGTTGTTATTGGTCATGTAGTGCATGCAGCACTAGGGCTGCCCTAACAAATGTGGTTTCTACATAAGGCCTGATCGTACAGAGCAGTCGTAGTGGTTTACCTATATGATCACTGCCACTAACTTTTATGTTATGAAATTATAGTGGTTGTATGCAGTCGTACTGCCCTGAGAAATGGCCTCGAGCAGGGCATTTTAAAATGAATACAACAGCTATTGTTTTGAAATGCCCTCCTAATGAAATAATTCCATGTAATTCTTCGTATGACTTGCACTTATAAAGTGACCACATGGTCTTTGATGAAGCTGTCATAGGACTATTGGGGTCTAGCTACTACTACTGAAGCTTGCTATTTAGCTCTTTGTCTGAATTGGGGTAGCTATGGTAGCTATAGTAGCTATGCAGTGGTATTACCAACGGGGAATCTGGACCAGGTACAACAGTCAATGGGGCCAAAGTCCTAATATCTGCTAAGTTTTGGCACTTTTCTGATATAAGGCTCCGGGTACGGTCATAATCTATATTACAAGTAAATGGCTTTCGAGACTGCCTGTCTTGTGTCAGTAATATGTAATATATACAGGTGTTGACACAAAAGTAAAGTCACATCCTGACACATTTCTCATTATTAATGTGGCCGCTATGTGTCACTAAAGAAACAGTGATTCACTGGCACCTGCATTGCCAGTGAATCACTGTAAAAATACGGCGAATTCCCATTGAAGACTGCGGAAAATCCCTGTACAGCGAACCTTAGGAGGGTGAAACACTGGTATTATAGAGGAAATCACCGTTCTTTTAAATTACAATGAATCACTATAAAATTTAACAGAGTTTCCATGGTATATCTAGGGATCTTTTTAACAGTGCAGCTGTCATTTCAACACTGTAAATAACACTTTAGCTAAACCATACCTTACCAGCTGGAAGAACATCGACAGCCGTCATCTTATAATTAAACGGTTTTACAGCCTGTCCAAGTTAATGATACCAGACCCCTAAGGTCGAGTAGTTTGGGCTGTTCAGCTCTGAGACTGCGCATTGGGCAGGAAAACGTCAAGATTTGAATCATGTTGAGGTTTTTAGTCAGTTATGTTGCTACACGCTTAGTTACTATAACACGGATACGGCTAGATGGCCGCCACTGGGTTCTACCTGGTTCTAACCTATTAGCGATCTAGCTTTCACTAGTTTCAGTCCCCTTCCCTACCCCGCCCCATACACACAGAAGAGACCATGAGTTTCTGAAAGATGCTGCAGCATTTGTTTACCCTAATGTTACTTTGTTCATCTCCTATAATGGTCGCAATGACCTAATATATCCATAAAGGACCCACATTTAAATGAACAATTGTCTAAAGGGCCACAGTATTCATTATCATATTGCAGGAAAGGGCCAACTTGTCGACTTATTTTCTGATAGCACCAAACTAATAGGGTACAATGAGTATTGGGAGAGCTAGGCCCAGGACAATCATTCATATATAGGACAGGATTTCCCTGGCAATGGTCCACCTTAAAAGTCAGCATGATAAAGTGTTCAAAGGAACTTTTTCCTTTATATTACGGGTATTCAGATCTTTCTTACAGATAGCTTTCTGCACATTCTATGAGGTTATTCCCTTTCAGAAGGCGTGTCAAGTTTTCAGAAACAAAGTATAGCCTGTTGAGCCAGGGCATGCTTAGGAATTGCTCCTCTAGTAGGAATTAGATATTGCTCACCCACTTTAATCATCGTACAGCCCAGAGCCACCTCCTTTGTCTTAATTCGTGAGTGTGATGTTAGAACACGTGGACACCCAGTTTGACTCTAATAGAGCAATGGTTTTAGCCCACTTTTCACATTACTTCTTGTTTCCAAATTGAGAATATGGGGGAGTAATGGGCTATGTTAGACAGAGACTTGCTCTACTCTTTTAAATTGATCTGGTGGAGTAGTAGACTTTTAAATATAATATAATTATACTCTGTATAGTCATTTCATTCTATGATTGAAAACAGATTTCATAGCCATCTTTAGATATGGGTCCAATTAAGTTGGCGGTTTCAATCAATAAACCTATATTGATTTCAAAATGGTCCTGATCATTTGGAATCAGGACTAGCATGCAAATTAGTGCATGCTGAGAAAAGAACTGTTTAATCTACCAGGCAACAACATGAAACTGAACAGTGATACTGCAATGATATTGCAGTAAAGGCATTTTATTTCTACTATGAAGCCCCAGATGACAGTACAGTGTTACAAGGAATTTCCATGAAAATAATAACGATTTTCTGACAATTTTCGGACAACCAGTTCATTGTTACTTTTACAACATTTTTATTTACTGTGCGTTTTACCAATATCTAGGAGCATCCATTCACTATCCTTTTTATTAAACTGCTCACGTATATACAAATAGACTAAGGGGTCTCTGGCCTACAACATCCCTTGGTGTATTCTTTTTGTGGTCACGATGCAGGAATGAACCCGTAGTATTTGACACGAACTTCTTGCCTCATCTAATGGAGTAAGAATTAAAAGAAAAAAGAAAATATATGTACTCTAATACGATAACGTAATCATCAATTAAACAGTATTTAATGACATTTTCCTCAGAGAAATGTCAAGGAATCTAAGCTAATATTCCTCTGAGCATGGAACATGGACACCATTTATTGACTATTTGACAATTAATAGACAAATCATATCCTCAACTGAGCCTCAGAGCCGTTCTAATTGAACCTAATGGCAGCACCCCCTTATGGTGGCACGGATCCTCTCCGTGCTGCATTGAACATCAAGTCAATATGGTGGGGTAGCTTTCTCCCAATTACATAATCAGGTCATATGATGGATATTGAATGCGTCCTGATGCATCGATCTTGTCCCCACCGTTAAGACCCATAGGCGCCACACTTACATCCCCCTCATGCCGTAAATCAAGCACCCAATCTAGGAGCTGCCGCACCGGTAAAATAACCTAATATAGGGGGAAAAATGTGGGGGGGGGGGTAGAATTAAAGAACTAAAGAAAGGGGAGATGAAATGAAAGAGAAAGAAGGACTTACAAAAAGAAAAAAAAAAGAAAAAAGAAAAGGTGGGGGGAAACGAGGATGAGGGAAGGGGAGGGTGAAAATAGTTCTGTCAGGTACAGTGCAGAACATTATCAATTTTCAATACATGCATAAGGCATAGGGTAGATTTACCTAAAGATGGCCACATACCCGGAGACGTCCACCACACAAATTTGCCATGAAAGATAGCATCAACATTGTAAAATTGCTGCTGAGCATTGAATCTAACAGTTAGTAATGTTGATTCAGTAGCAGCCCCAATGTTATAGTAATTCATGGGGGGTGGACGTCTCAAAGTATGTGGCCATCTTTAGGTTAATCTACCCTAAGACATTGATTCTTGTGGCAGTGCATGCAATCACGCCACCCCCTTCCAGTGCACACTTATCCTTGGCAGATGAGATATTTAAAGAATAAGACAAAATTATATTTCTGTGATGGCAGCACACAGTCATCATTCACCTAAGTTCACCAAGCACCACAACTTAAACCAGACCCACAAATCGTGAGGCACACCGCGCATTAATCTCTCATAATCGTCAAGACGCTGCGCTGAAGAAAATATATCCTCTTCCGTTTTATGACATTACCTCATTTCAGGACAACAGACTATCCTTTTCTTTTGCTTAAAAATGCATTACTCTTTTGCTCAAAAGTGCATCCATGAGAATAACCCTTTGTCGTAATGATGTGATAATGCAGCCATGGAGAGTTTACTCACATGGTCTGCATTCACCCTTCTGGGATGCATCAACCCTGAAATTCTGACCATGCATGAGACCGCCCCTGGTGAGTTATTCACTAGGCTTGCATTCATGCACCATAACAATACATTAATGTAATAAATATGTCATTTTTTGAAGAGTCAAATGCCTATATTATGGGTTATTGCTGCTACTGAAGGAGTAGATAAGAATGAAGTGCGCTCCAGCTGATGTGGCAATGTGATTCCTATCATTTCAATGCAGAGAATTATCATTGTTATCATCTTAAATCTGGGAGAGATACCAGATACTACAAACCTTCTGCACCAGCTGCATCTGGAGTGGATAATATCATTGTCTTCTTTTGTGAAATCTTTTAATCAGAGTGGAAAAATGATGTAACTGTACAAATGGTGATTAATACGGAGGACTGCAAAAAGATAATCAATTTGCGATAAGAAACAAAAGGCGTGCCAGAGGATGACTGATTGAAATCCGAGATTTGATAAGAAGTGGTGGTCGGTTGGAGCCTGACTTGGTTCAGCTATTGGTGTCCTATACTGCATTACATTCCTGATGTAATGTGCCTCTATCCTTTTGAATTCAACTCCTAAAGGAATAGTGATATGCATCCGCCCTTTAGATTTACCCTTTAAATGCTGCTGATATTCATTATGCCAATCAGTGGGAATGATGCTTCATTGAAATGTAGAACTTCATTGACGCATCATGACGACCCCCAGTATCAGCCCTGAAGGGTCAGCATGATGCATGAATGCAGCGCTGGTGAGTTATTCACCAGGGCTGCATTCATGCATCACGATGACCAATGGGCATGATGCATCAACTCAATAGCAGCCATGAGAGCTAACCATTTATAAATGACCTCACACGTCATAAATACATGATGCCAATCTCTCAGCTTAATGTACAAATGCAACCCTTGCTGGTCTACTCACCAGGGCTGCATTCCTGCATCGTGAAAACCCCACAAGGTGTCTTGAATAAACACCAAGCACAAATAGCATTGGGCTACAGGGGTATATGAATTAAGCATAATCACTATAAACTACATAAGCATAAGCTCTGCTCTCAAATTTGGCCCAGTTGCACAGGGGCGTTAAAATTAACTAGACAGGCCACTGCACTGCTGGTGATTTTTTTTTGGCTGTATTGCATTTGTAAATTATTAGGACAAGAAAAAAAAACTATGATCCTGGAGAAATCCTGTTGTCCTTAAAGGGTAATCTCAAGAAAATTTAATTGCTTTAATTGCTTTGTAACAATGTGAGGGACACAGGCAAAGTGATACATTACATTGCGGTCACCAAACCCAAATAATAAGCCAACTCTAATCTTGTTTCTTAGCGCAAAGGCATGTGTCATGTTGGGTCAGGAGATAAACAAAAGGGGGCTTGATTTAACTTTAGATGATTGAGTTGGCCCGTGAATAATGCTTCCCTTGTTCTATCAGACTTTGATGATTAAAGATAAAGGCCACCATCCTACACATATTTATACAGAGCCCCTAATAGGACATACCGAAAACAAAATTTCCACAGAAAAAATATTCTTGTTCTCGCGGATACTGAACAATTCTCGCGGGTACTGAACAATTCTTGTGGATACTGAACAATTCTTGCGGGTACATACCAAAAAGAGTTTCTTTTTTGCATATTCCTGCAGGTACAGGAAAATTCCTGCGGATACAGGAACCTTCCTGCTAATATGGAAGGATTCCTGCAGGAACAGGAACATTTTTACATTTTGTTGGTTTGAAATTGAAGAATTACCCACATAGATATTGCAGAATATTCAAGAGATGTCCTCTATGGTCACTAAGAAGATTATCTGCAAGAATTGTCTGGACCCCAGAAATGCTAGAATAATTCCTGCACACAACAGAATGGTTTCTCCACCTTACAGAACTGACTCTGTAGCCTCAAGAATTGTTTCTGTATCCTGAGAATTATTTCTCTACCTGCAAGACCTTCTCTGTGCCCATGAAAATTGTTTCTTGGCATCAAAAGAATTGTTCATGTACCTGCAAGAATCACCCAGTACCCGCAAGAATCACCCAGTACCTGCAAGAATCACCCAGTACCCGCAAGAATCACCCAGTACCCGCAAGAATCACCCAGTACCCGCAAGAATTGTTCAGTACCCGCAAGAATTTATTTTTTTGCATGTCCTCTTAGGGGCTCCGTATATTTAGGCCCTGGGCCGCTCATAGACCATTTAATTTAAGAGTCCCATTGCATCTTATATGCAAGGTTCTCTAGTAGTTCATATGATTTCATGCTACATTTGGTACCTTTGATACTATGATATTTTACTGCAGTGTAGGCGCATTCCCTTTTCTTTTTCTTTTTCAAAAAGGTGCCTTTACCCATGAGCGTGCTACTACTAAAAATGTGAATAAAGGGTACAGCAGGTGCTGTAAATTATGGGAAATGTCTGTGAGTCACAGAGTGGAATAAATATTCACCCATATTGCTAGGTTAAAAAAACATGTGGTTCAGTTTAACTACCTACCTCTAGCAAAGGTCAGTTCATCCTATTAGATTAAAAATAACCCTATATATCATTAGTCCTTTCGTTTACCAATACCATACTGTAGCTCAATAAGAAAGATGATTACAAGGCTGAATGCAAATCTGTATTTTAAACTCTTCACATTTAAAGAAAATGATCAAATCGAGCTGATTGCTTTCACCTTTTAGTTACTTTTTTGTTTAAAATTTTCTTATTTCGCAGACAATAGAAATCGATTGGAATAAAAATACAACCAATCCAAGCATCATGCGAAGGTATTTCAAACAATAATTAGTTGTTTTCCATGGTCTTTTTAATGTCGCAAAAAAAAAATGAGCGGAATCTGTTTGGGAGCACAAAGCATTAAAGCTGGAGCTATCAGTTGTTTTTAGAATTTCTGATTTCCATAATGTCACTTTAGAGCTTGGTTTCCAAAAGAGGTAATCAAAGTTTTATGTAAATGGTCCACAACAGAGCTTGTTCAAATACTCATTTTCTGTCTCAATGAGGATTCTACCAGTTCTGTTATTTAATCACCCACCCTGCCCTATAGTCTTACCCCCCCTTGTAACGGTTCCCCTCCCACTCCATATGGCGGGAGATTTCAATATGAAATCCTCATAAGGAGAGCATGATACCTCAGATCTTCATATATTATGTGAAACTGGCAATTTTACTCGCATATGCTTCATCAATGCATAACCCCCATTCAACCAAGTATAAAACTTGTAAACCCATGTGACTGGTATAATACATACCTAAACACTATGCTGATTAGATGACACTTTAAAGCGTATACATGTAATGCAATGCATCTCAAATCAACTAGGAACATAATTTTATACCCTTAAGAATAACCATGGATGAATTACTACTGGTGTGAAGATATGGTACAGTTTCCATATAAATCACCTGATATGAGCCTACATATACCTAGGTTTTCAAATTTAATGCTCAGGCAGGCTAATGTAAAGGGCACAAAAGATGTGGGGAACAGATGCATATAGCCAAGGCTAATAGCCAGTATATCACAACCCATGAAATTAGATCAATTTGGATGTACATGAGATCTTATCCAGTTAACACTATGTCTGGTATAAGATGACAATACATACAGCAAAAGTGATTGTTTTATAGTGGCATAGCGCAATGGTTGGGGCTCAAAAATCAATCTTCTCGAAAATGAACCAGGATGTTCATAATTAAAGGTCATACTTCCGATGGTACCTACTTTATTTGCTCTCCTTACCCATAATTAATCTCATATACATTGTATGAAAGAATTGTTAGATCTATATCCAATTTCATAGTTTTGGAGTGCATGCCAATGGTCCATCTATTTGAAATACACTGTAAAATCTGCAAGACACTGCAAGACCTGTAAGGTGGACCTGGGTCAATATTTTGGGTCTTAAAGCCCTTGTAAAATCATCCTACATCTAAGACCCATTCCTAACTTTAGTTGATTGTTTGACATGCAATAAGTGTATGGTCTATTATGTGTGGTATTAAGGTATATTTTCCAAATTAAGCAAAAGCAACAGCAATATAGATGATTGTCAGTCTGCACATGTATTCATCAGTGACCAATTTAATTTCTGTGTCTTTACCTTGTATTTGCTTTACAATGTGAATACCTTGATACTGCCTTTTTACTGGCCAGTACAATTGGCACAATGTAAGTATTAATTTGTGCCTCAACATATTGACCCTTTTCATTGTGGCATAAAAATAAAATGGGGTGTATTTATTTAGTTTTAATTCCTGTATTTGACTTCAACAGCAAAAAATAAAATAGAAATTAAGTTTGAAGTTTCAAAAGTTTATTGGCCATAAAACTTATGACAAAGATATTTTTCTGATTACAGTCATTTGTCATTGTGCTACTGCTTAAAAACTACTTTTTATCTGAAAAAAAAAAACACACCGGATACGATAAATAGGATAGATATGGAAAATAATATCATAATCATGCCTCCTGAAAACAGAATTTCTGAATATGATTATTGTTATCAACCAGATTATCACAGAGATCCTATGATGGCATAGAAAAAGAAATGGTATGAAGTGCTCTAGAACATATATGCTCTTTTGAGAACTATAGAGCTATGGCTTAAACCTATTCCTGGAGGCCGTTTCACCGCATTTACTCAATAAAAATGGACGTCCTTATTAGTAGACATGGAGGTTTATATTTCAATTATAGGGTCCGTACTTGAGCACCACCTACCTTATACCCCCTCCATATTAAAAAATACGAACAGAAATATGGACGTCCGTATTCGCAAAGATTGACGTTCGTATTTATTGATTAAATGCAGTGAAACTGCCTCCTGGGAATATGTTACCCACTACAGCAGTATCTAAAACACATGCATGTATAAACATAGCAGACTAAGCCTCCAGGAGCAGGTTTTAGGTTACGCCACATCATTTTCATGTCTCCAATATCTGTCACTGCAGCTGACGGGTGAGCCGACCCATCCTGCAGACACCATGATCCCCATTCCTGCCCACCATTCTATCCCTTCACCATACTGCCAGAAGCTATACTCCCACCTGCCCTTATGTCTACATAATGACCTACCTTCCTACAGACCTTTCCTGTCTTTTCCTAACCCAACACATTATTTTCTCCTAAGTTTTCTATATTCCATACTACAAATAGATGATATAATCACGTTCAAACAGCCTCTGCATATCCTGATTCAAATCAGCATGTGGAGGCCTCTGGGAAAAAAATCAGGCATTTAGTTAATTCATTTGATAATAGTCAGGCATCCGACCTGCACCAAAAATAAATGATAAAGGAAAAAAACCTGTATAGAAGATCAAGTAAAAATCACGCTGATTAGACTATTTGGACACTTTTTTACTATAAGCTAGGTATGATCTCTCTACCTTTCTCTTCTCAGACCTAATCTTGCAGAACATGCATAAAGAGAGCCTCATGCATGTGAAGGTCTTTCATTTACAGGGATCGAAACCACTATCTAGACTCCAAAATCAGGGCACCAGGGATCCTCAACTCTACCAGGACTGAGCAGCAATCTGCTGATTACAATGCTCGGTCTGCCATACCACAAGTCTTCTGCAGTAACAAGGCCACTTCGTCTTTTTTCTTTCCCAGACTGCAAGTGTAGGTACTATTACCATGCCATGCAAAATGATCTCCCATGTCAACTTAGATGCATAGATTCACATAAAACAAGGAAGATAGCTGAAAGCGTCTATTGATTAAATAGCTCCTTTTAGGATTATCATCTTATAATATTGCATTAAATGATTTACAGATATATCAAATGATCCCTTCTGTCTTGACTGATATTGCAGGAATTATATAAACAACAAGGTAACATAGTATATTTATCAAGCTATTTTAAAACTAGAAATGGGAAGTCCATAGTGGACTAGGTCTCTGGGATATGAGGGTTTATGTTACACCCCAGCATTTTGTGGGGTAGCCAATACCTGACCCAGCCTCCTGACACCACATTACCCTTCCCCTTCCCACACATCAGACCACCTTACAAACATCCCTGATTTCTTACCATACTATCCCCACCTCTGACCATACTACCCCCTACTTACTGACATACTCACCCCAGCTCCTACCACATGTCCTACCACACTGCCCTCACCAGCTCACCTGCTTCCGTAGTAATCCTCCTACCATACTTTCCCTGGTACAAATGGCACAGTGAATCAATTGGTGTGTACTTAAACATATTGACCATTGTAATTGTGACATTAAACAAGTGTTATGTGTATTGTTTAGTCGCAGTTACTGTATTAACTTCAACTGCAAAAAAGGGGCTATCAAATAACCGCAGGATCTTTAGTTACTTCTTACAGAGTAAAAAGCATGGAATAATTATATTGATGAGATAAATGTGGAAAAAGGTTTAATCACCCTGCCTGGTGAGAATAGGATAATTTTTATCAACTAGATCATTGCATACATTCTTGGTTCCTATGAAAAGAATGACAAAATATGGTTTTCTATAATACAGACAATTCTAAAACTCATTCCTCTCTTTGGGTATATGTTACTCAGAAGAGCAGTATGTAATATATATCAAAGTATGTATGTCACATGCTAACCCCCAGGAGCAGGTTTCTGGTTACTCCATCTCATTTCAATGTCTCTGATATCTCTAATGGCTGCAGAGAGGTGAGCTGATCTGCCTTTAGGATAGCCAGACCTCCTCTCTGTCTACCACTCTACCCCCTTCCCTACAGCTATGCCATCCCTCCTCTTGCAAACGCTCTTCTTGTAGACACACAGCCACTTTCGCTCACATTTATACATACTCACATACGAGATTTTATTTTTCTGAGCTTAGATATTTTCAGAACTAGGCATTCATTCATTTATATTTGTCTTAGGGTGGAGCTATCACACAAAACCAGACAATTTCAAATACAATTCAAAGCTTTATTTCAACAAAATCAACAAAGTAAACCGTACCTTCCCGAGACCCCTCGCGAAGGTAAGTTTTACCTTGTTGGTCCACAAATAACAATATTTACATTCAATCCAATGTAAAAGTTGGTTTGTTGTGGACTATAGGATTATGTTTGTATTTGTCTATAGAATTTATGTTATTTCTTTTATCTCAATACTCTACTCTCTAAATCCATTTCAATCTCCTAACACCAATCATGACTGTGAATATGATCATAAATGTTGAAATGGCATTAAAAATACATTATTCACTCATCCCCTACAATATATTATTTGCCCAAGGTTCTATCAGGGCTTTCTTTCTTATTGTACTGGACAATAATTGGACATCAGGCTTTACAATGTCAGAGAAGATCTCTCTTTGACAGGCAAGTAAACCACTGTTGCAACCTTGAAATCATGGCACCAGAAATTCTCCACTTTCACACAGGACTGAGCAGCAATCTGATGGTTACAAGGTGGGGACAGCCATACACCATCTTCCCAAGACACCATCACCACTACGACAGTCTCCTTCCCACCCCTCCTTTGCCATGTCCACCAATGGATTGGCAAAAGCTTTAGTTTCTGACCAAGGGGAAGTACCATTGCAATGCCATGCACAAGAACCAACAGCTCTGAGAACAATCACTTTAAAATGCACAGATGGATATGAAACATGGGAGATATCATCTAGTTCTTTTTCAATGATGCAAATATAGCCTAATTTTCAGATCATCATCTTTTCTCTCAATATCAAATCAAATGATTTGTCGAAATCATATATACATACAGACAATAAGACGCCATAGCACAATCATAAAGCTATCTCAGAGATGAAATCATAAGAAGAACACAGCCCTATCTGTGGCTATTGCTAGTTCAGCTTTATGAGTGTGTGGTATTAAACATCCATGTATAAACATAGCGGATTGAGCCCCCAGGGGGTTACGGTTTATGTTACACCCCAGCGTTTTAATGGTGCCAATACCTGTCATAGCGGGAGATATGGAAGCTGACCGACCTTAGGACATGAAACCACCCCTCCCCCCACTACCACACTGCCCTGACCTCTTACCACACTACCCAACCATACTCTCCTACATCCCACACTGCCCTCCCTCCTCAAATATACCCTTATTTCAAGCAGTGGTTTCAAGGCTGTCGGGCAGGCGAATTGTCACTATTCTGATGACTTACAATATGGCTAAAGTATAGAAAAAAGTGGTCGGATTGCCTAACTGACTGAAGTTGAACCATGGCTTTATGCTGTAAAATAATTAATCAACCATAAAGGTAATGATGAGATTTGCTGGCATTAATGGAACCATACTTTCGTCATTCTTAGTTGTGCACCATTATCAAGATGTTACTTTGACTTTCACCTAATCCAGCTACATATGAATGCAGAGAGCTAAGGTTCACAGGGGTCTTATGTCAGAAAAGGTCTCTTATTGAACAACTATTGTGACCCCAAATCAGGACAGCAGTGACCCTGCTACCCCTGCCGGTGATCCAGCAACAATCTGTTGGCTACAATGCTGGGTCTACCACTCATGCCACATCTTTTGTAGAACAGCAAGACCACTAACACACAACCCTTTACACGACATACCCTACCTCTGGCCATTAGAGACAGTTGCTGTTATTTCTGTCCCAATGTTTAATGTAAAAATCCACATGAAACATTGGGGACATCTGACACAATCTAATATTTGTTTTGTAACACAAAATATCTGATCTTTGAGATCATCATCTTCTTTATCAAATATTAGATTAAAATAATGGTGAACAGCCCTAACAAATGATCCCTCTTCTCATGTGAGCTACTACATGAATTACATAAATGACAAGGCAACATAGCACATTTAGATTAACTAAACTCTTTTAAAAGAAGAAATGGGAGAAGGACACAGTACTATCCATGGTTACTCTTAGAGCAGCTTGGACAGTGTATGATATTATACATCCATGTATAAACAGTGACAACCAGTCCCCCAACCAAGCCTCTGGGGGTGGAGGGCTTATGTTACACCACATTGTTTAAATGTTGCCGATACCTGTCATGACAGGAGTATGGAGCTGACCTAGCCTCCTGACACTTTCCTCCTGACACTTCCCCCTTCCACACTACAACACATTCCTGACTACCTTCTAGATTACCCTCATTGTTAATCATGCTAACTTCAACTTTCCTATGCCCCTCCCCACCTCCCACCATATTAACCACACCTACCATAGTTTAGCTCTATGTGTTTAGCATATTACAGCCCCTTTACTGGCTCCTACAAGGTCACAGTGAATGGATTGAATTATGCCATTTCTCGCCTGCACTGCATTTGTAAATCATTAGGACAGAGGAACACGATCCTGGAGATCTTTACAGCATTACAAATTCATTTCTTCCTATTTAAAGGAAAATTACACAATATGGCACCAATCCTTTCCTTTACCAATATTTTGCTGTACCTCAATGAAAAAATTGATTGAAGGCTGAACGCAGATCTGTGTACTTTAAACTCTTCATGTTTAAAGAAAACCACTTAATTGAGCTACTTGCTTTCATCTGTTATTTACTCTTGGTTCAAAAATCTTATTATTTCATGGACAACAGAAATCAGTTGGAATAAAAATACAACCAATCCAAGTGTCCAAGCGAAGGTATTTCAAACAATAATAAGTGGTTTTCAACTGTCTTTTTGTTTTTGTAAAAACAATAAGTGGAATCTGTTTCGGAGCACAAAGCATTGAAGTTGGAGCCATCAGTTGCTTTTGGAATTTCTGATTCCCATAATGTCACTTGAGAGTTTGGTTTCGAAAAGAGGTAATGAAAGTTTTATGTGCTTGCTCAAATACTCATTCTCTGTCTAAATGAGGATTCTACCAGTTCTGTTAATAAATAACATTAAATTTTAATCACCCACCCTCCCTAATAGTCCCAGACTCCTTGTACCGGTTCCATATGGCTGAATATTTCAATATGATATCCTTATGAGAACAGCATGATACCTGACATCTTCATATCAATGTAATATCACGATACCAGTGGTTCACTTGTCTGGGCTGTATTGGTGCATAATGCTAACCCCTCCAATTATGAATATTGTAACCACATATGGTTGGCATAATAAAAACCTGCTCAAATTCAAGCATTATGCAGGCTAAAGCCAAGAGCATTTTAAAGTGCATAGATCTCATATCTATAAAACGCAGGACATTTGTCGTTAGTCACTTCTCAAATCAGCTAGGAATATGAATCTTTTCTATAAGAACAAACATGGGAAGACTTTCTGAAGCTGGTTTGGAAAGATCAGTCTGATATACATAGACCTTTATATATATGTAAGTAGATTTTCAAATGTAATATTCTAACAGGTCACTGAAAAGGGCATAAAAGAGATGGGCAACACATATAGCCAAGGCCCAATGCCAGTACATCACAACTGAATAAGATAGATGAATAGTTTCTATGTCCATGTACCCATTTGGGGGAAAGCACATCTGATGAAAGATGACAATACACATACAGCAAATATGATTGTTTGAAGCCCATCTCATGCAAAACTGTCATAGAAAAGAATTCTTGGTTTTAATTTTGAATCGAGATGAACCTTAGGATTATATAGAGATGTCGATGTTCCAACTGAAGCAACGGCATATCAACAACTCACAGTCTGCACAGTCTGTGTTCATTGGTGACCAATTAAAGTTCTGATCCGTTTGATCAAAGGTTTGGTTTTACTTTACATTGTATTTGCTTCCCAATGTGAATACCATGTTGCCAATGTGTCATTGGCTTGTACAATTGGCACAATGAAAGGATTGATTTGTGCCTCAACATATTGAACCTTTTCATTGTGGGTTGTATTTATTTAGTTTTAGTTCCTGTATTTGACTTCAACAGTAAAAAAGAGTGTCATTGGGCATTTGCATGATAGTTACTTTCTACCTGAAAAAATAAAGCACCACATATATGATAGATAGGATAGCTATGGAAAAAAGATGTAATTATGCCTGATAAGAACAGAATTTCTGAATATCATATTTTTATAAATCAGATTATCACATGCGTTCATAGTTGTTATGGAAAGAATACAATAATGATATACTCTAGATTATAGACACATTATAGCTTATTCCTATCCTTTGGCATATTTATGTTACCCCCTAGAGCAGTATGTAATACACATCCATGTATATCAAATTAAGCCCCAAGGGCCAGGTTTTAGGTTACATCACATTGTTTTAATGTCTCCAATATCGGTCATGGATGCAGACGGGTGAGCTGACCCAGCCTGCAGACACCATGATCCCCTGGTCCTGCCCACCATTCTCCTCTCCTCGACATGCCATCTCTGCTCTTCCTGACACCCGTTTGTCTGCCTATGGCCTGACATACACCTGCCTGCCCTCATATCTACATAATGACATACCTCCCTAGAGACCTTTATTTCTTATCTGGGCCCAAATTAATATCTTACCTCTAAATTTTCCATCATCCATACTACAAATATAATTCTCTTTTACAAATAGTCCTTTCATAATCTTACTCCCTTCATCCTGATTCAAGCCTGCATGTGGAGGAAACAAAGTCAGAGCTGCAGTGGAGGATCCAGGGGGGGGGGCTGACGAGGAGAGGGGAAAGGAGAGGGAGGCAGTTATTGGAATATGTGACATTTACTGGGAAATGGGGTCTTAGGACCCCCCTGCACTAAGCCCCATTTTCGCAGATTGTCTCACATATGGTGTTCCAAAGCTTATATCATCAGGAAATGAACTGTTGGCTTCCTATATGTGTGCAATAAAAACTGAATTCAAATTTCACTGCTCTAAGGTTTAAAATATACCTTTCAGCCAACCCCCAGTATGGCTGGGCCCACAGGTTTAATTTGCAATTTACTGTAATGACCCATCACTGGGACCTCATGCTGACCCTCCTGGAACAAGTCGATATGGTGCAAATAACATGCAGCATTGCCAAAGCTTTAGAAATCTATGGGCACATATCTAAATTTGCGGGGCCAGTTTACTTTTTTAAAAGATAAATTAAAGGTATTTCTCATTCATTTACACTATAACTTAGCACGAATGGCTAGATTCTTGCTGATTTTCCCTTTCCGATGATACACAACAAGCCAATACCATATGAATTAACTTTAATAGATGTCTCCCTGTAACCCCTTGGCCATCCCGGGCCCACAGTAAGGTATTTCTTGAGAAAACTACTGGTTTGCAGCCAAAACTGTGGGCCAATTGCTCCCAGGCTAGCATTGGTGTCTGCTCCTGCCATTGTGTGTGGTACTAACAACGTACTCACCTGGGTCCTATGTAAAGTCCTTACCATAACCATCAAACCTCCCAGGGTATTTTCCGCAGAAAGCCTGAAGGTACTACATTAAAGAATATTTAATAGTGCAAATGTACCTTTTGTCCTGGTAGTTTTCATAATCTCTGGGGGATACAGACCCCCTACCCCCATCACCACAACTGTAAACCCCCACTTCACTACCAATACAACTCAATAATACAGGTACATGTACACCAAGACATCATTCTGTGCTTAGGACTTCATTTTCCCCATGCAATAGCTCTCAGGTATTCCGCTAATGTCATTGCCCCTCCCCATTCTCATTTTCCTCCTCCACCCTTTTTTGGTGGGAGCATGGGCCAGTATCTGACCTTTGCAGTATAGTGCAGAAACTCATTGACTGTTTTATTTATCAGGTCAGATTCCTATATAAAAAGCCATCAATTCCATTAAAGCCTACCACATACCAGACTAACCACAAGGTCACAGTTCCTCCCGTGAGGAAGTTCTGAGAGTTGATTCACCCCTCACCTTGCCCCCCATGTTTAGAATGGTTCTGCTCCCCTGGTTATGAAGTGCCAGAATGCCTCAAGTCTTAAATTTCGAAATTTTCTTGGGGCCCAAGCCCCCACACCCCCAAAATTTCAAATTCAAGAAGCTGAATACAAATATTCTATTTTGTATGGCCTTCAATAATGCACCAGGATCAATTTCTTCCTCATAGAGATAATTTAGACGTTCCATTTGATTCCATTTGTATATATGGGTGGACGTTCATGTCACACATCCCTAAACAATCTTTTAACAACATAATTTTTTTTTCACTTAAGAATGTACAGACCTGAGAACTGATATTTTCAATTAGAATGAATCAAAATGCACCATTTCAAGTCTAAACCTTCACAATTTTCTTCGGGGGCATGCCCCCCAACCTCCCTACTTTGGCCGCTGCGCTTCGCTTGAGGTGCTCGGGGCTAATGTAGGACCTCACCATTTCACCAGGTCTTGCCCCCCCCCTCTAGAGAATCCTGGATCCGCCGCTGCAGAGCTGTCTTTATTTGACAATTTGACAATAGGCAGACCTCCATTAAAATAAAATGAGGAGGAAAACTGACTTAATGATTATATTCAATGGAAGCTAGGTATGGTTTCTCTACTTCCCTCTCCTCAGGCCTAGCCCAGCAATGCATGCAGAGAGTCTGGGTGCACAGGTTTTTTTTTTTATGTCAGTAAAGGCCTTTCATTGACAGGCAACTAAACCACTATCACGACCCCAAAATCACGGCACTAGGGATCCCCAACTCCCCAGGACAGCAGCAATCTGCTGGTTACTTGTACTCTTGTAATTGTGCCAATTGTGAGAAACCACCACTATGTGTATTGTTTAGTCTCAGCTACCGTATTTGACTTTAACTGCAAAGAAAAGTGGCATTGACTCATCACATAATACCTACCTTTTGCACAATTAATGCACAAGATATGCTAGATGAGATAATGTGGAAAAAAGCATAATAATCATGTCTAGAAGAGGATCATTGTTATCAGCCAGAGCACACATTCTTGGTTCATATGAAAAGAACAATATAATATAACTTTGTGAAATAGGGCTTATTCCTAACTTTAAGCATAGCTATGTTACTCATTTAATAGAGCATTATGTAATATACATCCATGAGCAGGTTTCGGATTATGCCATGTCATTTAAATGTTTCCTATATCTCTAATGGCTGCAGAAGGGTAAGCTGAACTGGCCTTAGAATAGCCAGACCCCCTCCCCTCCCCGTATCCTCCTCTATCCGCTTCCCTATGGCTACACCATCTCTCCTTTCAGTCTCATTTATACACTCTGACTTACAAGATCTTTTGATTCTTTTAACATTTTCAGAACTAGGCTTTCATTCATTTGTTTATATCTTTATAGTTTCTGTATTCTATAAATAAAATACTCTGGTTTTCCTCTCTAATTTCACCCTAATCTACCTCTCTCCATCACTAACCACAATTGTGAATATGCTCATAAATGTTGAAATACCATTAAACATGCATTATTCACTCACTCACTCATCCCTGATCCCTCACTCCCTCATCCCCAACAGAGCTATATGTGTCCGAAGCTCTTCTAACAAATATCATGGCACCACGAATCCCCCATTTTCACACAGGACTGAGCAGAAATCTGTTGGTTTCAAGGGTGGGACAGCCTTGAGTCTTTCCCAAAGCAGCATCATCACTGCCACAGTCCCCTCCTCTGTCCTCCTTCACACTGAACACACCCAAAGGATAGCTAATACCGCTAGCTTCTGTCCTAGGGGAATTACTATTGCAATGACATCCACAATAATCTACAGTTCTATTTCAACAGCAGCTTTAAAGTGGATAGATCAACATGAAACATGGTAGACATATGGAAATCTAGGTTTTTTTGATGATGCAAATATAGCCTCCTTTTCAAATCATCACCTTCTGTCTTCTATCAGATTATTTGTCGTGCAGATGTATGGGATGATTCTTCTTTCATTGCAAGGTTTTGTGGAACTCACACAGATAATGATACACCATAACACATTTATAAAGCTATATCAAAGATGAAAACAGGAAGAGGACACAGCCCTATCCCTGACTAGTTCAGCTTGGGGAGTTTGTGATATGATATGATCATAGTAAACTAAGCCCCTGGGGGACAGGGTTTATGTTACACCCCAGCATTTATTTGCGCCAATACCTGTCATAGTAGGAGTTAGGGGAGTTGACCCGGCCTAGGGACATGACATCACCCCTTCCCCCACTACTAGTGCTACACTCCCCTGACCGCTAACCACATTACCCCTCTCCACCCTACTACCCCACTTTCTTCCACAATGATGCTCCTCCTCCTCCAATGTACCCTTACTTATGATGTAAAATGATTAGCATTATACCACATATATCAAATTTCAGAATGATTTTGGGTGCCCAAACTGGATAATCTTTTATCACATGATAAAGGCACTGAGTTGACACTTGAACATTGACAGTGTTGTTTATACTATTCTTATATGTGACAGCAGCTCAGATTTACCTATAAAGCTTTGACAGTCGTAGGTACCAGAAAAGGTCAGCATGGTCGGGAATAGAACCAGCAATCTTCTTATCCATGGGGCCCGTGAATGCAGCATGCATTCTGATGCATTTTGATGCATCCTAAAGATGCAGACCATGGTATAAACACAATGTGTGATGACTAAAGTTGCACTTGTTGACTTTAGGGCCTAGATATAAGCACTTGACTTTGCCTCATGCTTTTATCTGACCCTAAAGTCAACTTGTGCATCAATAATCATCATATATTATATTAATAAAGAAATGATGATTAACTTGCATCAATGGAACCATATGTTCACCATTTGTACTTGGGGACCATTATCAAGATATTACCTTAACTTGGGACTGACTTTTTTGTATCGAGCACCTAACCCAGCTACATGTGTATCATGAGTGTAGAGTGCTGAGGTGCACAGGGCTCTCGTGTCAGAAAAGGACTCTTATTGACCAGCAGCTGAACCACTATTGTGACCCCAAAACCAGGGCACCAGGGATACTACTACACCCGCCATAAACAGGAAGGCCACCAACACACAATCCTCTCCTCAGCATTACCTAACCCTAACAATTAGAGGGTAGACAGTCACTGATGTTTCTGTCCCAGATCCACATAAAACATTGGAGACATCATCTGATAAAATCTAGTATTTGTTTGGTAACAAAAAATAGCGCCTGCTTGAGATAATCGTCCTCTTAAACAAATATCAGATTAAATAATGTATAGATTTATCAGATCAGCCCTCTCTTTTGTGAGGTACTGTGGAAACCAAACAAACAACAAGACCCTGGGGGGAAGGGTTTATGTTGCATGACACTATTTAAATGTCGCCGATACCTGTCATGGTAGGAAATAGGGAGCTGACCTGGCCTCCTGACACTACACTTCCCCTTCCTACACTTCCACACTGCCCTGACTAGCTTCCACACTACCCTCATTGTCAACCATACTAACCATCCTACTCCCTCCTTATCTCCTATCATTTTACCCCCAACTCCTACCTTACTCCCCCAGCTCCTACCACACTACTCTTACCTGTTGCCATATAACTCATCTTCCTACTACAACACCTCTTCCTCAATGTGACTAGCATGTTAAGGCCTCTTTACTGGCTTGCACAAGGGTACAGCAAATGACATTGGATTATGCCGCCACCTGTTGGCCCTTCTCATTTTGACATGGAAAATGTGGAAAATTGCATGTCCTTTACAAGGCCAACTATATAAGGGACAAACTGGTTTATGTAGAAACCTTGGTTTGAACCAGTTTAGTTCTATTTTAATGCATTTTTCCGTGCCTATTAGGTACATCCCTCTTTGGGAGGTTCTATTGGGCAGAAATATTACACAGAAATATTAGTCATACTTAAGGAGAACTGGATTTTTTATAACGGTTATCGGAATGTGCACTTACAACATCAGCATCAGCCAACTCGTTAGAAACATGTAAATTGTATTTTGTTGGGTTTGAAAAAAGTTATAAAGCTATATGGCAGTATTGAACATCGACTTCTATGAGACATACAGCTCATCTCCATCCTAAGGAATTTTCTACAAGACTATAGTGAACAAGTAATCAATGGATAATTCATGAATTATCCATTGACTACTTATTTTATACCACAAAACCAATAAATAATCAATAGAATACCAATAAATTCAAGTTGAAAACAAAAATTATTCCCCCTCCCCAGGAATCGAAGCCAGCCATAGTATGTGTACACAGGTACATACACCTCGTCACCCGGCAGCGGACAGTGACAGCGCCCGTCTCGGCTAGGCTTGGCAGCGGCACATGGCGAAAAATAGTGTACACACACCTCGTCGCCTGGCAGCGGACAGCTACAGCGCACACGACGAAAAACAGATGCGTCTCGTGGTTATGTTTGTGTATAATACACCTCGTTGCCCAGCAGTGAACAGCTAAAGCTTTGAAAGCGTCTCGTGGTTATGTTTGTGTATAATACAGCGCACACGGCGAAAGAAAGATGCGCCCGGACCGGGACTCGAGCTGCGTACCTCTAACAGCTGAGCGCAATGCCCTAACCACTAGACCACCACGTCTCCTCCTTCAGTGCCCGTCTCGGCTTGGCTTTGTTTGAATGCCTCCCGCGGTTATGTATACACAATCGGTACACACACCTTGGTGCCCAGCTAGGCTTGCTAGGGGGGTCACAACCCAGAATGCTGGGGATTTTCACACTTTGAACGTATAGAAGTTATATGTGAGTGACCTCCCTGGGCTTTGTATCATATCCAGACCTGGTTCTAGCCAGCCACTACCAGTCAGTCCCTGTGGCACAATGCATAGGGAGTTGGGCCAGGGATCTGAGACTGCAGGTTCGACCCTGGCAATGAAAAATTCCATAGGTTTTAACATGTAACATATGACATGGAAGGACATGAGAGGTGTGCAGGTTATCCATGGATAACTGCATGGCATGCGGGTTATCCATGGATAACCACATGCCTCTCAAAAGTGATGTTACAGCCTACAGGGTGTGCAATATCGACAGGTATGTGCATGGGAATATCCAACAAAAAGCACTGAGCAACCCAGAAATCGTGGTATAACAGTAGGTAATACATCCATGTATATATACATAGCATACTAAGCCCCCAGGAGCAGGTTTTAGGTGACACTACGTCGTTTTAATGTCTCCAATATCTGTCATGGCTGCAGACGGATGAGCTGACCTGGCCTTCGGATATCCAGGCCTCCCCCCTGCCTGCTGCTCTGCCCACTCCCCTCCAGCTACACCCGCTCTCCTCTTTCCAGCACTCATATGTCTGACACATGCCCGGTGTCTCTCATGTGTATACATATATACCAACCCACCTACATAAACATCTTTTTTGAAGTAAGTTCTGAACTCATTTACCATCGTTCTGTCCATTTATCCCATCCCAGATTTATCCCATAATTCCAATACTCTACTTTTCCTGCATAATTTCACCATACTAACCCTCTCTAACCCTCACAGTGAAGATTAATTTAACTGTTGAAATGGCACTAACTCACTCACCCAATTACCTGCAGCCAATTCTTATGATTATGTCTCTAAGCAGATATTAGAATAAAAATTAAATCTAGACAGTAATTTAACCTCCAAATTTCCATGGTCAGAGACTCCTATTGACAGGCAACTAATAGGACCCTATTATGACAGCCCCAAAAAGGACCCCTAACCCTCATCAGCAATCTGATTACAAGGTTGGGCCTTCCATTACACATCTTTTTGGGATGACAGGTCCAGTACCAAAGTCCCCTTTCAAACATTCCTTCACCCTGTTCATCAGGTAGGTGACAGCTGCTGATTCTGTCCCAGGGGTTATACTATTGCAGCTCCCCGATTTATAAGATTATCTATTCCATCTAATGTGGGGGATATCTGAAATCATTAAGTATTTGTGTACCATTAGAATAAACACTGTGCTCTTTTGTAATCCACATTATTTATTCCTTTACAATATAAGATTCAATGACGTCCAGATTTATCAAACATAATTATATGAAAAACAAGGTGTCATAGTACATGTTGCAGATAGAAATAAAAGTATGGCACAGCTCTATTCTTGGGTATATCTAGTGCAACTTGGGTAGTTTAGAAAAGCATCCATGTATAAACATAGTGGTCTGAGCCCCTGGCTGAGAAGGGTTTATGTTACGCTGCAGCGTTTTAATGTCGCCAATACCTGTCATGGTAGGAGATAGGAGAGCTGACCTGGCCTGCCGCCCCTTCCTCAACTACCACACTAGCCATCCCAGCATACTACCCACCTATTATCAGACTACACCCATGCATAGAGCTTAGCTCCCTGCTCTAAAGTCTAAAAAGCTTACTGACCCATTGACTACATGTCTCATCTATACCTTTAAGGTGGCTGGCAGGGATAGACTAAAAGTTAACAGAACTTCACAGGCTTGTTTCCGAGATGATTATTCTTTAGTTGTGAGTGACTGGTGGTAAGAGTATGTAGCAGTATGTTACACATACTGATCAAAGTAATTTTAAAAGTAATTCCATCTTTACATACTATTGCCACAACATCATTTCTGATCTCAATCATGCTCCTAATCACTCTCTCTCTCTCTCTCTCTCTCTCTCTCTCTCTCTCTCCATTCTCTGTTAATTCCCTCCTTTATTCCTCCATACCTCCCTCATCTTGGTACGCATATACAGTAGACATGCACATGAAGGGCTTCATACTATATGATCTCCAGTGGTGACAGAAAAGACTCTTATTGACAGATGTCCAAACCACCACCATCCCATAGCTTCCCTTCCCACACATAGCCCCAATCAGGGCACCAGAAGTCCCTTAGAAATATGCAGTTGGATGTAATGTTGGACCTGCCATACTGTGCCTTCCCAGGCCAACAAGGCCACATATCATCACCCAACCACCCCTAATCCCAACCCTACACTTGTACCTGGTGCTATGTTTTGACACTAGCAGACACCAGCATGACCCTGAAATTCACACTGTTTAAGCATATGTCGGTCTTATCAAAAAGATACAAATTCTGCTCTAAGTGTCAAAATTATTTAGTGTTCTGCTGACTGGAGGAGATGTATGGTGTAAGAGATCCATGACAACCATGCAGCTGGAGTAACCAGCATGCCCTGGGTTTCTGTGATACGGTATCTTTTGGTTATATACAGAAATCCTCAGGGCACCATAATGCACCCCTTCCCACTTCCCATTTCTGTCACCCTGAGTTATAGAGCCACTGAGAGAGAAAGCAGCATGATGCACATGGCTAGAAAAGGGCAGCTACTACTACACAACCCTCAGCCCACCCCAATGACTCCTTCCCTCTGTCTCAACTCATCCCTCACATTGATTCATAGAGTATAGACAGACACGGTCGGGTGTTTATTTCTAACAGTTGAGCTGCTCGATCTGGTCCAGACGCTTCCTGTATGACTGCACCATAGGGCCTCATAAGCCCTACCTCTATATATGTAAATTTCTTTGTAGCATGCTAAGGAATTCCCCTTGTGTTACACAGCCCTACACCCGACCACTCCTGCACTCCGGCCCTCACAGAGTAGACAGCACCAGTGCAGCTGAGTACAGCGACTCACCCCAGGTCACACCCAGCTGGTGGGGGCTGGTGTTGTTTAGTGGGTTTCTGTTTTCCTGGTGTGCTTTTTTTTAGTTGCTGCTATTTTAGACCGAGACTGATCGGCCTCCTGCTATCTCCTGACCCAATCATCCCACCCCTCTAACCTTTAACCTTGGCTGTGGTACATGTAGAGTATGCCTGCTTTGCTAGCACTTTCCAGGTGCTCCTAAGTCCATGTCAGTTTACCTTTTATTTCTGATGTGCTGATGCAGTTTACTCATCACACCTTGAGGATGGAGATAGTCAGGACATGCACCCATTCATATTTAGATGCACAAATTATGAGAGAGATTTATGTACCATTAGTGTTTGATGTTACCACTGGGAGATAAGGCACTGGTGGATAAGCAAGTGCAACCACCGGTATAAAGGTCAGGGCTGGCGTCCTCTCCTGTGCTGTCTTCTTGCCAGCAACTTCCAAACCTCGTCAGTTTGCCTTTTCTGATGTGCTGAAGCAATGGTGATGACCCTCTGGGATCCACTGCCTCAAGGGAATACATGTGCACAAGAATATAGAAGGGCTGCAAGCATGCATCATGACAAGAAAGGGGTAGAACGCATTTGATGCTCATGAATTTCATCGTGCATTTATACAACTTTTATGATAAAAAGAAAGGAATTTCTCACCATGGGTTTGCCTGTTTCAGAGACAGAAAGTAGTTTAGGAAAAAGTCACTTACACTCAGGTGTTTACCCTCTCAGAAAATGTGAGTGGTATTATATATTATGGGCAAATAGAACTCTCCTCTTCACTCCACCCCTTGCACTCAGCTGTGCTTTGTAGATTACACTGCTTTTACCCCTATTTATCACCCTGCGTTTATATCTTCGGCATTATATTGTTCAAATTAAAAGTCTCTTTAGTTTGGCTAATATGGCATAGACTCCTATAAAAGAGTAGTCAAAACATATCATAAGTGTTTAATCCTAGCATGAAGCGACATAGAGACAAGTAAGAGTGGAGCACCTACAGAAGTGTGGGGATGAACTATGTAAATAAAGGTTACGTTCAGGTCTGAAATGTTCTGTCCCCTCCCCCATCTGACGGGCCTGACATTTGTTGCTCCCCCTTTTGTTTTCTAGTAACATGCAGGCATTTTTGCTGAAAAGGGGTGGTATATTTCTGACCCCCAAGAGGGGTATGAAATCTTGGGGTTCGTCCCCCAAATTGATCACCAATTCCCCCCTGATCCCTAAAGTGTAAAGCGTAATTTGTCCACACGTCCGATTTTACCTCCTTCTCCAATTAGCCATAAATCAACTAAATAATGCAAAATAGATTCTTTACATACATGATCTCATGTTTTACAACCGTACCTCCCACTGTTTTACCACAGGGGTAGTGTACCATTTCCAGTAAACCTAGCTAATATAATCGTCAGCCTAAGGTGTTCATGTTCAATTTTACCTTGCACCAATGCAGTGAGCTGCTAAATCATTTGCTGATATTACCTGGTCTATCAAACTGATCCTTTCAGAGTGTGTAAGCCCCATTCAGTAGACATGATGTAAGAATACAGCACTGACGAGTTAATTGCCAATGCTCACAGGAAACCTTCATATATATATATGCTGTACAATGTGCTGATGCATTGCGATAATTTGGCATGATGATGATGTGGAATTTCTGTCCCAAAGTTAAAGGAGTTGCATTACTCTGAAGGTATTTTTACAGTTCATGAGCATAG
Organism: Acholoe squamosa; assembly: GCA_949317995.1. NCBI lineage: Eukaryota > Metazoa > Annelida > Polychaeta > Phyllodocida > Polynoidae > Acholoe > Acholoe squamosa. The sequence continues at coordinate 77,402,590 of OX439038.1, forward strand.
CCCTCTCGCTCTAACTTTAGTCCAACTTTGATAGTTTAAAAAACATTCATGTATAAACATGATGGACACTGCAGCGGTTTGATATAACCAATACTAGTCATGGTGGGAGACATGATACCACACTAACCCTGATAGTGTACGACCCACCTCCAATCAGAATACCCCTATGCACAAAGCCTGGGTCTCTGCTCTTAAGTCTAAAATCATACTGACCCATTGACTTCATGTCTCCACTGTATCTTTAGGTGGCTGGCAGGGATAAACTTAAAGCAAACACATAATTTCACCAACATTGTATCATAATGTACACAATGATATAGTTACTACATCTAGGGACACAAAGAGAATAGCTTGGTCCCAGGCTCATTTCCGGGATAAGGGGTGAGGGACTGGTGGTAGGAGTATGCAGTATTTTGTCACATATACCAATAAAATTATTTTCAAAAGTAGTCTTATCTTTACAGACCTTCATCACAGCATTTTCTATAATCTCAATCATCCTCCAGGTCCCACCTTCCCTTGCTTCCTTTCTCCATTTGTCTCTGTAATTCCCTTCTTTCATTCCTCCATGTGGTCTGCAGTGGTGACAGAAAGGACTCTTTTTGACAGATGTCTAAACCACCAAAATCACACAGGCTCTCCTCCCCACTCAGCCCCAATCAGGGCACCAGAAATCCCTTAGAAATCTGCAGCCGGTGTAATGCTGGACCTGCCATACTTTCCAGGCTAGATCTAGCGACACAAAGACAATATATTTATTCCACAACTGTTTCTGAAATAAATAGACTTTAGATGTAAGTGACTGGTGGTAGGAGTATACATGTAGTATTTAGTTGCACATACCGATCAAATTACCTTTAAAAGTAATCCCATCTTTCTATAAATATACCTTCATCACAGCATCATCTATCATCATCATCCCAATCCTGCCTTCCCCCTCTCTCAGTCTCCACCCCTCTCTGTTCATTGCCTCCTTCATTCCTCCATACCTACCTCACCTTGGTACACATTCATATGAGACCCCTCATGTATAGTCTCCAGCGGTGACAGAAAGGACTCTTATTGACAGATGTCTTAACCACCACCGTATCACAGAGCCTCCTCCCCACCATTCAGCCCCAATCAGGGCACCAGAAATCCCTTAGAAATCTGCAGCTGGATGTAATGCTGGACCCGCCATACTGCGCTTTCCCAGGCCAACAAGGCCACATAACACCCCCCCCCCCACCCAACCCCTACACTTGTACCTAGTGCCAGATTTTGGCTCTAGCAGACATCAGCATAACCCTGAACCTCATGCTCTTCAAGCATATTTTTCTGACTGAGATGGTACTTATTCTGCTTGAAGATTGAGTATTATGGGGTAAGAGATCCATGACAACCATACACCTGGAATACCCATGATGCCCTGTGGTCTGCTTAGGATTTATATCGGAAACCTCAAGGCACCAGGATACACTCCCTTCTCAACATGGCTGCGTCACCCTGTGTTATAGGGGAGACAAGGGTGCCTATAGTTTACTACAAAATACCTTTCAGTTTTAACTCCTTTCCTCTGTCTCATAGGGTAGACAGGAGCAGCAACTACTTACAACACAGCCAGTGCTACAGTGCCCCCTCCTCCTTTCCTACGGGCTCATTTATACCATTTGAGCTGTTTTTACATGAACATGAAGCATCCTACATGTCTATGTAACATTTCAGTAATAGAGTGCATTCATAATGGCTCATTAGCCTATAGACATCAGTGTGCTTTCTTTGAACTCAGGTCATTGAGACTGGTCAGTGTCACTGACCGCCCTCTGTGTCATAGAATCTTTTTGTACCATGTTAAAAATACCCTCCAGTACTACACATCCCCCACTTTGCCTGCACTCTGTCCCTCACAGAGTAGACTGGTCCCTCACAGAGTAGACTGGTGCAGTGTACCTGACTACAGGCCATTCACCCCAGGTCACATCCAGCTGTTGGTGGAGGCTGGTGCTACTTTTTGTGGTTTCCTGTTTTCCGGTGTGTTCTATTTTAGTTGCTGCTATTTCAGACCGAGACTGATTGGTCTCCCGCTAGCTGCTGACCCCTTTGACTTCACCTGTGGTATGTGTAGACTATACCAGGGGGCTGATTTCAGTATAGCTGACGACAATTTCATACTCAAATTGTTCTCAAGTTGGAAAGAAAACCTGTCAGTGAATTTTGAAATCGTTAGTTAAATTGTAATAAGCCTTTGTATTACTGTGACACTTTCAGGGGCTGACATGACGCCGGGCATGTCGCCCGGCTCATGGTCCACAGTCATTATGGTGCATCCTGCAGTGCTGTATTGGGGTATCATGGCGTCCCTCTGGAGGTGAGAATAGAGTTATCATGATGAACACAGGAATACAGCTTTGGTAGATAAAATCATCAGGAAAGCATTAACATTCAGTGACAACAAAGGCTAGAATGCATTCAGGCAATTTACAGCCTAAAATACGGTTACCAGTGTAAATGCCATTTCAGCTCAAACTTAGTCCATTATTTTCTGTCAATGCTGTTCATGATGTTTTGATTTATACCAGATTCAAGATGCTCATGAATGAATTTCATGTCGCATATGCAGCTTGATAGTAATGATAAAAGAAAATGTGACTTCCTCACTATGAGATTTCTCTCTATCATATGGGTGGTATGGAGAAACGGAGCCCTCCTCCTCAGTCCACGCTTTGCACTTATGCTAATCTATGCTGGTGAAGTGGCCAATCATCAGCCCAACTCCAATCAACTAATGCAAAGGAAGTTCTCTATAACAATCTTTCACGATTGAACTTGTTCCGGAGAGCACCACACGCATGCTGATAGCAGTGACTTCTGGCACCCACCTTGCACTGCAGCTGGCTTCCTCCAATATCAACAATTGCACAGTGTAAGGCTGGCAACTTTTACATGCGATTAGAACCGCCAAGGCTGCGTGCACACAGCCTGTTTTACAACTGCACCGCCCACTGTTTTATTACATACCTCGTGTGCCATGTCTACTAAACCTAGTAAATCCTCAACCCGATGCCTCAGGCGTCTGTATTTACTTTTTGCCATTATAATGCTGCTGGATAATTTACTGGCACCACTTGATGCATTATGCTGACCCTTCGGGCTATATCAACACTATGGACTTGGCATGATACATGGACACTGATGGCGAATTACTCGCCAAAGCTGACGGAAAAGGGGATTTGCCAAAAATGCTCTATCCGTATCTAAACCTTCATATGCTGCATGTGCGAGGCACTATGTGTAATTATTGAATTTACCAGTTATCCTCGTGAAAATGCAAAGTGAACCACCATAATTGTTATGCAATGAAGCATTGTAGTTTCACAACGAAGCCCTACATGTATATGGCAGTATAGAGTAGAAAGTGCTTTATTTCAAAGACAAATACCGATGAAATCTTTGTCTCAAAGTTTCATCATGCATACATCATGAGCACCAAACATGGATTCATAGGTCCTGCAGGGTTCAAGATACATGACTACAATATACAGCCCTTACAGACCTAGGCTCTAACAGTTATTTACTTGTCTGAGTCTGCTCCCTCAGTTAGAGTGTAACGATAGTGTGTCATTTCTCCAACTGTCTGAATCCAATCGATAAAGTGCCCCACGGCAACGGGTGTGGTACTCTTACTGGCCTGGTTTTACCGTCAACCCTTTGGGGGCCGCATTGTATCCTATGCCAAATGGACAGCATGATGTAGGAGTATAGCTCTTGCGAATCACTTTCAGATCTATTAATCATGAATCATGCTGACACTACAAGTTTGCTTCATCCCCAGAAAGGTCAGCAATGCGGTGTCGGCATTGCTGTATCATGGCAGATAACATTCATCTGGAGCCATCACGTTATCTGAAAAGGGTTAACCCTCTAAGGCCCACTGATGCAGGAGTGCATCATGCTCATTGGTTGTCATGATGCACCAATGAAGTCCTGGCGAGTCTGCTTGCAGCACATCATTGGTGCATCATGCTGACCTGTTTGGATTCCATCAACCCCACGGGGTTGGCATAATGTATGGGGTTGGCATAATGTATGGGGTTGGCATAATGTATGAATGTAACTCGCCAGGGCTGCATCTATGCATCATGACAACCAATGGGTATGATGCATTAGTGCATTAATGCATCCGTTAAAGAGTTAAAGGATAATCTGAAATCGGTAGAGGACAGTAGAATGCCTTTTATTGTGTGTCCTAAAACCTCTTGGAGTGATCGCAGAAACATCTCCCTGTGTCCTCATTATCCTAATCAGTTTGTTCTCGCGGTATCTCGCGTTATCCCCCCAAAGCAGTCTTATTTATGATCCCTGGCATTTGTCTTGGTTACACTCAGAAAGACGCTGGGAATCTGGGAACGCTGTATCTAACAGTTCTGTGAGAATACTGTCTTATTTCCTGGATTTGGTATATCGAGAGATTCTTTGGGAAATTGGGGGCAATGTCCTGCTGGTGATGGGTAGACTTGTCACCAATATAGTGTTGTATTATGAAGAACAAAATGTTTTTGAGGTATTATACTGATCTTAAAAGGTTAGATATACCACATATTCACGACATTTGATCTTAATATAATACACAGTTCTGAAACATATATATTGTAGCGTTTTCCGACTCTATGGTTAATAAAGAATTACACAACTCCGACAGCTTGACTTCAGTGTCTTTTATTTCCTGGCAGTCCTCGCCACACCATCTAAGTCTTATATCATATATATTAATCCGGAGATAAGCCTTTTAGAGTTCTGCTCCTCTCTGTCTGCAACTCGGAACTAACTAATCGGAGTAACAACTCCCTTATTTATACATAGGCAGATACTCCGACCCCGGCCCGCTTTACAGCAGGCCAGCGTCGGAGGATCTCCTCCGCCGACTACTATTGCCGACGTAACCGCGTTACTTCAGGACCGCTGGCCTCGCCGCCCCCACACCAGGATGGTTTCGGCTCCGCCAACGGCCCCTCCGTCTCCGCCACACTCTCCCCAACTAATCTATAGCCTTACCGGGAGAAAGAGTGTGATATTACCCTCCTGCAGATGGGTTTCCAATTTTGAATAATCCTGCCACGCCATGGCCCCTGGGCGTTTAAGTAAATAGCTACACATAACATACACACAGTAAATCCTACTTAAACCTCCTCTGTAGGCGGCATTAACTACTAAGTAAACCGAATCCGCCGTCCCCTATGCGGAGTATAACCATACAACAACTTTTACACAATAATACGACGTCATTTCGTCTGGATCCGGCAGACATTCTCCGCCCGTTCGCCTCAGGCTGTCTTGTCGCCGCCCTCATTGGTTCCAGCCTTGGTCGTCCGCGCCGCCGACGTCTTTGGCCACCGCTGTCCGCAGCGGCTGCAGCATCCCTTCTGATCACGGCCATAACGGGTCCGGGTAACATGGACCAGTTCAATATCCCCATTGGGGAGAGTGTGAATGGAGGAAGATTGCAGTCCCCCGGGTATAACCCTCATCTCAGGTCCTAGGGTCCGAGGCTGCCCCAGTCGTCTAGAGTGTTCCTTGAGGGCCTCCGGCCCGGTAAAATCCGAATGCCATGGCATAGCCCCATCCTCCTCCGCCTCCTCGTCCCTATTGTCACCCGCTTTATCTCCTTGTTGATCTAGCGGCAGGCGGTGCACCTCCTCTACCCCCGCCAACCCCTCAGTGCTGGCTATTCCCCCTTCCCCCATATCTCCTATAGGTAATCCGGTTATTACAATCACTCGGTCTGTCTCAGTGTTGGGTAGGGGCTCCGGATCCCCAGGCCCTCCGACCACCGTCTCGACCCCCTCCGGCACCATCACCATAGTCTCCGCCCGTCCACTCTCCTCCCCCACTTCTACTTGCAGCAAGAGTTCCCCCTTGGGCGAGCAAAGGACTAACCCGTCCAACCCCACAGTCACGGATCGGGGGTACCTATCCAACTTGGGTAGAGCAAATAAGGTCCCCGGCTCTACGAGGGGGGTCTTCGGTACCTTCTCCTCCGCCTGTCCTTTCTCCTTCACCGGTGTCCCTACGGAACACGATTGAAATTTACTCATTAATTGGGCGGTACCCTCATCCATGGATCGGTTCTGTATGGCCTCCTCCTCCGCCTCTTTTAACACTCCCTCCAGGCTGAACTTCCTCGTAGACTTTCCCACCCCTTTTCCTTTAGGGCTTTTACTTTTAGTTTCCATCTCTTTCCTCAGTCTTTCTTTCTCCGCCTCTTTGGCCTTCCTCTCCTCCTCCTCCTTTCTCCGCTGTTCCTCTTCCGCCTTCCGGCGCTCCTCAGCCTCTCTGGCCTTTCTCTCCGCCTCCTCTCTCTCTTTCCGTTTAATTTCTCTTTTCTTCTTTCGCTCCTCCTCCTTGGCATCGCTGAGTACGGCCAGGAACTGGGCTTTCAGTTTAGGGCAGGATTGGACGTATGCCGGGATGGCCACCTCCTCCGACTCCTCGCTGGTTTCATCCTCCCCTTCCACCTCCCCCGCCTCACCCTTCTCCGGCGGCTCAGGCGTCACGATTGTAACTGTCTTCAGGATGGGTTTCGGTTTGCTAGGGGAAGGTTTACTCATATCCTCATAGGAGGGCAATGTCTCGGGACTGGCACCGGAGAGGGTGGGTTTGGGCTTGTTAACTAGTTCGTAAGGGGGCTGCTTCTCGGGGCTAGAGTCCAGCCCATTTCCCCCTAGTCCCAAGCTCTCTCCGTCCTCCCCACTCGTGGCGGAGATGTCCTCGTAGGCAGCCGACTTTATGGAGGTTCGGGAGGTCGGAGTGTCTTTCTTGGTTTCCTCGTACTCCGCCTCCAGGGCTCTCACATTGACTTCCCCTAGAGGCACCTCCTGTTGCATTCGTAACAGAGTCTTGGTGGGGGTCTCCCCCGCCTGTCCATATCTCTCTACCAGTAATCCTATGACGAACTTCAGTTTCCCCGCCATTTCCTCGTCTATTTCCACCTCCCCCCCGCTCAGTAGAGGTGTCAGGTCGGGTATCCCCGTGGCCAGTGGCGGGGTGGAGGGTCCCGCTTCCTCCTCCGCCTGCCGCTCCTTACCCCGTGGGGATTGTCTCTTCCTCTTTTCCGCCGATTCCTCCCCCCCCTCCGGCTCGAAGGCCCTCTTGACCCCCTTCCCTGACATACTCCGGGTGGACCTGACGGAGAGACAGCTCTGGGGTGTGCTGGTCCCCTCCACGCGGAATCCCAGCAATTGCTCCAAGTATTTGGAGGCGACAGCAGCCTCCGTCTCCTCCTCCAACGTTATTCCCGGCAACGCCATGCCGCTGAATGTAGATCCGCTGGGGCTGTCCCCCGCACCCCCTCCACCCGCCGAGGTGCCCTGCTGCGGCGGGGGGACCCTGGGCTTGGAGGCAGCGTTTACCGGTTTCTTTTTCTTGGCCACCGCACTCCCCCTCTTCCTCTTTGTGGTGGTGAGCCTAACAGCTTCCTCCGGGCTAGCTGGGGCAGCCACGAGGCTACTGTCCGCCGAGGATCCTCCCGCCTCTGTTGCCCGGCCCACCGGTAGCATCCTGCACTCCTCCGGCGGCTGCCAGTCCTCCAGCTCTGGGTGGATACGCGTGATGTGTCGCCGGAGATCATCCACCCGGATCTTGGCTACCATGTACTCACACTTAGGGCACTGGTAGCCCTCTTGCATCTCGTCGTGAGTGCGGAGATGGCGGTTCATCCCATCGGATCTCATGAAGTACCACTGCTTGGAGTCCCCCCTTTTCCGGCAGATCTCGCACCGATACTTCGGCAGCTCCACCCCGTCCACCCACTCCGTGGGGACCGGCTTCTGGTCTCTGTTTTTGAAGACAGGCATTACTAGTTGTGGCGTTGTCCATAGGCTAACAGGAATTGAAGGGTGAGGCGGATAGCGCTCCCTTATATTCCCCCCGGTGGTCACGCCCCCTCTTCCTACTCCTCCAATCACCGTCCCCTGGGTCAGGCCACCCTCCGTCACCACGCCGTGGGAAACCCCCGATTGCATCATAGCCTTACTCCGGCCACCGTTGTCGCCATTGGCGCCTCCGCTCTCACGTGCCTGCTGTGAGCCGTGGGAACGTGATCCGCGGTCAGCCGAGGACCTCCGCCTACGATAGCTCCCACTCCGACTCCGGCTCTCCGAGTCCCTCCTCCCATGTCTGGCTGCCTCCGTCCGGGCAGACACTCCGTCCCTTCTGTGGCCACTAGTGGAGCGGCTAGAGGAGGAGTGGCCGGAAGATCTTTCTCTCTCCCTCCTCCTCCGCCGACTCTCCCTGTGTCTTGAGCGTGTGGAGCCCTCCCGGGAGTGGCTGGACACTGTGGAAGACACTTTCTTTGACCCTCCACCAGCATTTCTACCCCGACTCGATTCACCCTCGGACCTTGTCCCTCTTAGAACCACCAACCGCGTGTCATCTCCGGCCTGCATTGTAGACTGACCGTTAACGGTCCTTCCCCCGCCTTTTATTGGGGAGAACCTGTTATGAGGGTTGCTTAGTGACTCCCGCCTCTCCGGCCCTGCTCCGCTAGGCGGCGCTCCGGCCGCCGGCCGGCCGGCCTCACCGCCCGCCGTCGAGGAATTTGGAGCCTGGCCTCCCGACCTCCCCCTCGTCATGGCTGTTCTGCAGCGTCCAACCCTCCTGGCTTCCCTCTCTTCGTTTTCATGGTTGTTGTAGATGGCTTCCTCGATCATTTCGTAAATAAACCATCTTTCCCTATGCTTCTCCCTGATTCTCCTCCGGCCAGGATCCGCCGCCCTCCTTAACCTTTCTGCCCTGATTTCCACGTTTTGGCCATGGTTCCGCCTTCTGTGGGCCAACTCACTCTCATCACTCACCCCCTCTTCATCCGACTCGCCCATCTCGGGGAGGGACCATTCCTCGTAGGGAGGGTCCTCCTCTGGTTCTACCCCCCTCCAATGTGACATTTCGGCTTCTTCCTTCAACCTTTTTTCATTTTCCAGCCATACATCGCACCAGTCGCGGCCTTCTTGACTCATCTTGCTTTTGCAGCTCCTCCACTCCGCCCCAAGGTAAGTATCCAGTTGAGGCGCCAGTCTGACGGCCCGGGCTGCGCTGGTTCCGGCAGGCTTCGGTGCACTCCTCCGCAGACCTTCTTTCTGATTTCCATTATCCGCTGCCCCTCCCTTACAGGTTTCAGTTATTTGATGTCTCTTTTTCTCTTTGCAGGTCAGCAGTTTCGCCTCCCGGTCAGCTCCAGTCCCCGGGGTCACCTGAACCAGCCGGATGGTGCCCCCTCCGGATCCTCCTTCCTCCTCGTCTGAATTGTCCGAAGATAGGGGCTTGGCCTCCCTTGTTTCATCCTCCATGGGAACATCCTCCGCCGTGGCCCGCGCCGGGGCCAGTTTTAGGGCGTCGTAATGGACTACCCTGGTAGTTTTACCCTTTTTAATTTTATACACCGCCTCCCCTAAGCGCCCCACTATCTCCCATGGGCCTGTCCAATAACTCTGGAGTTTAGGTGTCAGTCCCCTCTTCCGGAGAGGGTGGTAGTAGAAGACCCTGCCCCCAACAGCGAATTCGCCTGCCGAGGCTCTTGCATCATAGTTCCTCTGTTGCCTGCAGAGGGACCTTCCAAGGGCCTCCCTAGCGACGGAGTATGCTTTTGCCATGGTGGTTTGTAATTCGGCCACATAACCGACTCCTCCCCCTACATTGGGCTCCAGCGGATAAACCAAATCCAGGGGGATGACCGTTTCCCGCCCCAACATCAGAAGATTGGGGGACAATCCCGTGGAGGCGTGTGCGGAGGAGCGATACGCCGCCATTACAAATGGCAGCCACCGGTCCCAGTCCCGTTGGTCCTCCGCCACCACAGTCGCCAGCAGCATTTCAATTGTTCGGTTGGCCTGCTCCACCATCCCATCGCTTTGGGGCCTAAAGGAACAGGTTCTGGTCTGCCTGACTTCCAGTAAGGCCACCATTTCCCTGAATAGTCCCGACTGGAAGTTCTTGCCCTGATCTGTGTGCACCTCCGCCGGGGCTCCAAATCTACAGATGAACTCCTCCACCACAGCCCTGGCCACCGTGGGTGCCTCCTGGTTGGGTAAAGCGTACGCTTGCGTCCATTTAGTGAAGTAGTCCGCCGCCACTAAAATATATTGGTTCCCGGCGGAGGACAAGGGCAATGGACCCATCACGTCTAGAGCTATCCTCTGTAGGGGTAGTCCGGCACCCACATGTCCCATTGGTGCCCGGTGCGGAGGTGGAGCCGCCTTCCTCCGGAGACAGGGTTCACAGCTGGCGCACCACAGGGTCACCTCCCTCCTGAAGTCAGGCCAGTAGTAACCTGTCTGGAGGCGCCGGATGGTTTTATTGCGGCCCAGATGCCCCGCCAAGGGTTCTCCGTGGACCTCCCTGAGCACATCATTCCTGCTCAGGGTGGGTACAGCAATTTGGAAGCATCGTTCCCCCGCCGCACCTTCCCACCACCGGCCCAGTATCCCTTTTTCTATACTCATGCGCCCCAATTGGGCATGCCAGGCTCTCAGCTCATAGCCCCAGGTCCTTCTTTCCTCCTCTGTGGTGGTCGCCTCCCCGTTCACCCATGCTCTGACCCGAGTCAGCACAGCGTCCTCCGCTTGGAGTGTGCCCCACTCTCTCCCTGCCGGCGGAGTGGAGTCCCCCGCCGCCGGAGGCGCCCCCCGAACCATTTCCTGGCGTTGAGACCTTGTGAAAACCCGGCAATGCAGTAGCTCCTCCTCGTCCTCTCGCCCACATTGCTTGCAGGGCTTCCTGGACAGCCCATCCGCATTCCCATGTAGTTTTCCCGGCCTATGCTGCACCACTATGTCGTAAGTACTTATAATCTGCAGCCATCGAGCCAGCTGGCCCTCCGGCTCCTTGAACTCCAACAGCCACTGCAGGGAGGCATGATCTGTTCGGACTACCACCCTCCTCCCTATTAGGTAATGCTTGAATTTCCTGAGGCCAAAGACTATAGCCAGCAGCTCCCTCCTTGTAACGCAATAGTTACGCTCCGGCCTGCTGAGAGTGCGGCTGCCATAGGCTAGGACCCTCTCTACCCCCGTCTGCTCCTGGGACAGTACCACTCCGAGGCCTGTGTCACTGGCGTCGGTGTCTAAGGTAAGCTGTCCCTCCGCCTGGGGGAAAGCCAGGATAGGGGCCTCGGTTAGTCTCTTTTTTAGGTCTTGGAATGAGGCCTCGCATTCCTCCGACCACCGGAACGTCCTCCCTTTCTCGGCCAGCGCGCTCAGTGGCTTAGCCCTCGTAGAGAACTCAGGAACGAAGGTCCTGTAGTAGCCGGCTAGCCCCAGAAAACTCCGGACCTCCGTCACCGTGGTCGGAGTGGGCCACGACTGCACCGCCTCTATCTTTTCCGGATCCGTCTCCACCCCCGCCTCACTCACTTGGTGGCCCAGGAATAACACTCTGCGGCGAGCCAACTGGCATTTGGAGGGCTTGATCTTAAGCCCAGCATCCTCCAGCCTTTGAAGTACCTCCCCAAGCCGGCCAAGATGCTCCTCGAAGGTGGCGGAGAATACGACTATGTCGTCTAGATAGACCAAACAAGTTTTCCACTGTAGTCCCCTCATGGCCACTTCCATCACCCTCTCGAAGGTGCCTGGCGCATTGCACAAACCGAAGGGCATTCTCCGGAATTGGAACAGCCCCCGGTGTGTCGTGAATGCTGTTTTCTCTTTATCCCCCTCCTCTATATCCAACTGCCAGTAGCCGCTGGCCAGATCCACTGACGAAAACCACGCGGCCCCCGCCATGGTATCGAGACAATCTTCCACTCTAGGCAGGGGATAAGCATCCTTCACGGTGGCGGCGTTGAGCCTCCGGTAGTCCACGCAGAAGCGAGTGGTCCCATCTTTTTTTCTTACTAGGACCACCGGAGAAGCCCACGGGCTAGTGGATGGCTCAATCACTCCGGCTTCCAACATCTTCTCCACCTCCTCTTCTACCGCCTCTCGTCTATGGGGTGCCAATCGCCTCGGCGGTTGTTTGATAGGTGGATGTACCCCCGTATCAATCCTATGCTTGGCCAATTGAGTGTGCCCTTTGTCGCCCTTATGCCTCTGAAATGCCCCCAGGTGTTTCCTTATAAGCCGTGCAAGCTCCTTTCTACGGTGAGCCTCCGTCCCGCTCACTAACCCGTCCACCAAACGCTTTAGCTCCTCCGGCTCACCTCTCTCCACCATCCGGCACCATCCCTCTCCGGCCACTGCCTCGCCTCCGCCTCTGCACTCCACTCGTTGAATGGCCCCTAGAGTCATGTCTCTATATATCACCACTGGCTCAGGACCGGGATTGAGCACCCTGACCCAAGTTGCCCTCCCCTTGGGGCATACCAGCCCCCGCCCCACCAGGAAGCTCGGTTCACCCTTGTGTCCGGCCATCCCTTCAATCATCCCGTCGTCCCCCTGTTGCCAGGGTCCGGCTAGAGTTCCCTCTAGCATGGCCTCCTGTCCGGATCCCAGCACCGCCGCTCGGGTGCTGACGATTCGGCACACAGAATCCTCCTCTGTCCACACTAGGCGCCCTTTTGCTACGTCGACCATTAGTTTGTTGGTGCGGAGGAACTCCGCCCCCAGGATTCCCTCCGTCCCGGTGTCGCTGACTACGAAACGCACATTGATAGTGTGCCTCCCGATTTCCAGCTCTGTGTACACTTCCCCTTTTATGTCCATAGGCCGCCCGTCGACGGAGTAGATCTTCTCCGCCGTTTCCCCCAGGCGCCCCCGTCCGCCCCACCTGCTCCACCATCCTTCGGAGACCAGATTAAGCGACGCACCAGTGTCCACCAGCAATTGGATGGGGGCCCCTGCCAGCCGACCCTCTACTATCAATCCTCCTCCGCCCCTCTCTCGGCGGCCCTGTATCACATTGATAGGCCCACTTCCCTCGACCTGTACTTGGCCTTTAGTATAGGTCGATTCTAGTTTCCCGCCGCCGGACTAGCCTGTTCGCTCACCGGCCTGGATGCCTCCTTGGCCTTGATATTTGGGCATTCTCGCTTGAAATGGCCTTCCTGTCCGCATCCGAAGCAAGCACCACTGCTTGGCTTTTTCTTCCTCCCCAACACCGCCGGATCATCCAGCCTTTGAACTAACCGCTCCATCAACTCCGCCATTTTGCTCATTTCCTCCTTGTTGGACTTGAGGTGTTCATTTACTGACGCATCCGCCGCCCGCACTTTGTGGATATTCTCCTGCTCCACTTGTAAGTACGCCTCCGCTCCCACCGCCGTCATTACTGCGGATTGTAAATCTTTCGGTGTTGACTGATACACCCACTGCCTGAGTGGATTGTCGAGGCACAATAGGAATCTATCGAGCGCTAAGGTGTCTGTCGTCCGGGCGTCTGCCTCCGGATATGCTAACTTAGTGTACTTTTTCAGTTCTTCCTGTAACTCTTGCAGTCCCTCCCCCTTTCGCCGGATCCTAGTGCGGAGGAACGCTTTGTAGATCTCTTCCTGATTAGTAGGCTCAAACCTTTCCACGAGTGCCCTTCTTAACTCCTCATACCCCTCCGGCGTGGCTGGTTTCCTTCCCGTCAACAATCTCCGGGCTGCCCCCGACAGACTCAGACCTAGGAACATACCCGCCTCCTCTGGCTTCCATCCGTTTACTTTGACGCACAGGTCGAAGTGGTTGAGGTAGTCAGATAGGTCTGTGGTGCCATCATATTTAGCGGGTTTCACCACTGGCTTACCCTTTGCCTCCTTCTCCCCATCGGCCCCTCCTCTCCAGCCGTCCTCCGGACGACCCATAACTCCTCTACCCTGCCGGAGATCTCCACCTTCCCCTACTTCGTCCTTATCCGCCTCCTCCGCACGTCTCCCGGTTTCGGGGCGAACCTCGGCCGGTGCCCGCTTGCTCCCCTTCCTTGGGTTATTCATCTCCGCCTGCTCCTCCGGCCACCAAAGCACCTTTCCGCCATCGTCCCTTCCCGGGTTGAACCCCAGCCAGGCATTTGCATCACCCAGTTTTCCTTTAGGGTGCCTCAACCTCCAGGCCGCCGGTTTCTCCTCCCTCTCCCATGGCCACAGGTAGGGCTCCTTTTCTTTAACGCGTGGTTCCTCATTCCCCGTGTCCGTTACCTCCTCCCGGGATGCTCTATCGGCGGGTTCTGCTTGTCTCTCCGGATTCATCTCTTCCGGCCTCACCGCCCCTCTCTGCCGTAGCGTCACTTCCTCGTCCACCACTTCCAGCAAAACCCCTTTTTCCCGCTTAATCTCCTCCGTATCCCTCTTCTCCACAGGTAAGTTTATCGTTTCTGAAGCCTCCGCCATCTTCTTTCTCTCGTGGGTCTTCAAACACCGCTGTCACCAATGTAGCATTTTCCGACTCTATGGTTAATAAAGAATTACACAACTCCGACAGCTTGACTTCAGTGTCTTTTATTTCCTGGCAGTCCTCGCCACACCATCTAAGTCTTATATCGTATATATTAATCCGGAGATAAGCCTTTTAGAGTTCTGCTCCTCTCTGTCTGCAACTCGGAACTAACTAATCGGAGTAACAACTCCCTTATTTATACATAGGCAGATACTCCGACCCCGGCCCGCTTTACGGCAGGCCAGCGTCGGAGGATCTCCTCCGCCGACTACTATTGCCGACGTAACCGCGTTACTTCAGGACCGCTGGCCTCGCCGCCCCCACACCAGGATGGTTTCGGCTCCGCCAACGGCCCCTCCGTCTCCGCCACAATATGTATCCCAATTTAATATTTTGAAATCAATGTCGATCTACAATAGCATAGTATAGGAATGTAAATATTATAGGGTGGAATGATTATCTTCAAACCTATGCCTGTTCGTCCCTTACTGTGCACTAAATCAAAGGGTTCTTGCCTTTTCTTCTTATCAGTAGATAAGAACTAAAATCGATTACCTCCTACTCCTGGTGGTTGCATAGGAATGTAAATATTATAGGGTGGAATGATTATCTTCAAACCTATGCCTGTTCGTCCCTTACTGTGCACTAAATCAAAGGGTTCTTGCCTTTTCTTCTTATCAGTAGATAAGAACTAAAATCGATTACCTCCTACTCCTGGTGGTTGCATCAAAGCTCTGCTGTGCCGCTGTAGTTCTCTTTGGGGTGCATTAAAATGCCACTTATTGCAACCTGCGCCTTTTGTATGGGCTGGTTTTTGTTGCCAATTACCAACATATTGCCTATAAAAGGGGGAGGAGAACCTAGCCTTTATGCAGTCTAGTCTTCTACTAATTGGTATCTGGAAAAGAGGGGATTTTATATGCCTTTTTAACAGCTGAATCAGTTATATAGGCTTTTCGTGTTCCATGTCACATCGATACCCCTGCCGATAAGTATATAGTATAATCACAGGCCAAGTAGTGTGCTGTAAGCAATATAATTTATTTAGCCCTTAGTCTACCTGGATTAAATGCCCCTTTCTGCACAGGAAGTCCCATACATCCATTGTATATATATAGACAAAGGTCCATGAGTATTGGGACTGATCGAGGGTTTTCTCACGAGGCGAACCCTCAGTCAGACCCACCACGGGTGAAACTTTCTATTTAATTCATGTTAACTGAGTCAGAACTATTCAAAACATTTTTGAAATTGCATAAAAAGATAAAAAATTACATATTTTATAATCATTTTGGGTGGTTTTACTGGCTGTGAGATACGGGGATGGGTTATCTGGGGCGTAGGAAAAGGGGGGCCCAGGGCTGTTGCCCCTCTGTATGGTGCTACCACCTGGTGTTGGATATCTGCACTACTCTCAAAACCATTCATTATAAACAAACAGCGTCTTGTTCCTTTATCATCATGATGCACCAAATAAATGTTGCAGTGCTGGTGGTTCAACACGTCAGTGCTGCACTGTAGTGCCGGCATGATGCAGCTTCAGCCCAGCACTGCACTGTAGTGCCAGCATGATGCATGAATGCAGCTTCTGCCCAGCGCTGCACTGTAGTGCCAGCATGATGCATGAATGCAGCTTCTGCCCAGCGCTGCACTGTAGTGCCAGCATGATGCATGAATGCAGCTTCAGCCCAGCACTGCACTGTAGTGCCAGCATGATGCATGAATGCAGCTTCAGCCCAGCACTGCACTGTAGTGCCAGCATGATGCAGCTTTAGCCCAGCGCTGCACTGTAGGACCGGCATGATGCATGAATGTTGCTTCAGTCCAGCGCTGCACTGTAGGACCGGCATGATGCATGAATGTTGCTTCAGCCCAGCACTGCCCTGTAGTACCAGCATGATGCATGAATGCAGCATCAGCCCAGCGCTGCCCTCTAGGGCTGCCATGATGCATGAATGTTGCTTCCGCCCAGCACTGCACTGTAGTGCCAGCATGATGCATGAATGCAGCTTCCGCCCAGTGCTGCACTGTAGTGCTGACACGATGCATGAATGCAGCTTCTGCCCAGCACTGCACTGTAGTGCTGGCATGAATGCAGGTTCAGCCCAGCGCTGCACTGTAGGGCTGCCATGATGCATGAATGTTGCTTCTGCCCAGCACTGCACTTTAGTGCCAGCATGATGCATGAATGCAGCTTCCGCCCAGCACTGCACTGTAGTGCCAGCATGATGCATGAATGCAGCTTCCGCCCAGTGCTGCACTGTAGGGCCGACATGATGCATGAATGCAGCTTCAGCCCAGTGCTGCACTGTAGGACCAGCATGATGCATGAATGCAGCTTCAGCCCAGCACTGCACTGTAGTGCTGGCATGATGCATGAATGCAGCTTCAGCCCAGCGCTGCACTGTAGGACCGGCAAGATGCATGAATGCAGCTTCAGCCCAGCGCGGCACTGTAGTGCCAGCATGATGCATGAATGCAGCTTCAGCCCAGTGCTGCACTGTAGGGCCGACATGATGCATGAATGCAGCTTCAGCCCAGTGCTGCACTGTAGGACCGGCATGATGCATGAATGCAGCTTCAGCCCAGCGCTGCACTGTAGGGCCGCCAAGATGCATGAATGCAGCTTCAGCCCTTAATGGTGTGGTCAGAGAGACACTTCCATTGTTGTTTAATCAGGCCAATAGATCTTCATGATAAATGCTCGACCTACTTTTTGGTCTCTACAGGTGAATAGCCTGTTTGTAGAAACAGTCTAAAGGTGTATAACATTTGATCCAAAAATACCACTTTTCATTTCAATCTCTTAAAGAAACAGTGCACAATATTATACCTACTAGTGATCCAAATTTCTGAAGTTGTCTTTTTTTTTCTCTCTAACGTGCCTTCCTTTCCTTTGAATTTATTCTAGTGTCTTCCCTCTTTGTCCTTGAGTGGTCAATTGTGTGCAGAATAAGCGTTGGTATATTTAATGGTTATAAATGCCATCAATATATACCAAGGAATATCAAGAAGCTCGATAAAACACTCATATTTTCCTTGACATAGACGAGCATGAAAATCCGAGTTTCATCCGATGGTTTAAGATTTCGAGAATCCACCCATTTCCTGTGCCCTCTTTCATATGTCAGCCTTTCTATCCTTAGTGTTAGGTCTGTGCACTCAGGAGCAAACTAGGTCTGTGGAAAGAATCAGGGCCACCTTCGACCGACGCCTGTATCCACACAACTGTTACAAGACAGTCACTGCAATGGGGTACCAACTGTTTTATACTATAAATGTCTTTATTCCATTTGCTGCCCTTCTGTTCTGATTCACCAGCTCATTCACTCATCCACTCACTCACTCGCTTGCTTGCTCGCTCACTCACCCACTCGTATTTTCAGTTGGCACATCCAGGTTGGCCCCCATCTCTTGGCATCCCATAAACCTACTGCAGCCTGTTGCACAGTTGGTGCCCCATAATCCACCAATGCTGCCTTTTGTAACGTTGACACCCCATAGCTCACCAACTTCTATCTGGACATTTGGCCGCCCATGGAACACAGTATACTTCTTTATATACAACTTATACCGCTGAAGCACCCTGGTCATTGCTTCCCTGTACAGTTGGCGCCCCATAGTACACTAACTGTGCCTGGCTTACAGTGCCTGGTAGCAGGGTGTAAGGATGTGTGTAGAACTGTGCAAGGCAGGCAGGAGATGCCATGTGGACACCCCTCCGCTCCTCCCTCCTCCCCTTTTCTACACCCCTTTTCTCGCTCCCTTACACAGCCTTCCCCTGCCCATCTCAGCCGAAACAGGTCCGAGTGTGGCCCGCTAATCACTCGGAAGAAGCCCCCGGGCGCTGCAGCAGCTCTGTTCTGCACAGAGTGGCAGGCATAGAGGACAAATGTGGGCCAGCGTGGTGTTTCTCAATATGCTACGACTTGTGATTTTCAAATCGTACCAGAAACAGCCTGCACTACTGTATTACATCCTAGCAGACTGATCGCAAGGTCTTCTAGGGCTTATTTCAATATCACTGAGGACAACGTAGCCCCCATAGACTTAAAGGAAAAGACCATTGTGACGTCATAGGCTAATAATATGTCAGAAACGGTTTATTAGATATAAAGTCTACCAAATGAAACAGGGCTTCCCTTGTCCACTCAAAAGGGTCTATATCCCCTCTTTCCTATCCTCTGAGATGCATGTGGTTCACATGCATGGGCACTGACACATTCCTCTGTGAATTGGTGTAATGTAGTTCTCGCTGTTGAAATGGCGTTAAACATCTTAATTACTAGTACTCAATCACTCTCACCAAATGAAGCCTACATGAAAGTAGGGGGGTCCTTTAATATTGCTACTATGTTGTCTTCAGTGACATTGAAATGGGCATCTGTCGTACCATCATAGAACTCAGTGTATTTCCCCCACCCTCACCATGCAAGAGCCCTTTGGTATGACTGCTCTGTACAACTAGAGCTCCTCTAGGACGCGCTGGCTGGCTGTGTCAAGTCGTACCACGTTAAGAAATGCTCTCCTGTATGTGGATTGGTTGTGGTGGTGTGTGTGGGGGGGGGCGGGGATTTGGGAGTTGTGATCGGATACAAAGTGTTCTATGTAGCCCGTACTAGCCCCCCTCCCCTCCCCTCCACACCCTAGGGTGGTGTACAATGTGTACCGAATGGCACCCACGGAGCTACAGATGAGTCAAAAACCCTTTATGTGTCATATGGTGTATTATTTTATGTGTCGTGAAAAGGCGATTGTATTGACACATTTCCAAATGGTCTGTAATGCCTTTATCTCACGAAACACTCAAAATTGTACAATTTTGAGGGGTAAATGCTCACACGGTCCCTTATTGCACAAACTGATAATGAAGCTAAGTTTGTGAGATAGAGGCACCAGCCTTAAGATCAGGCCTAATACGCTGTCAAACGTACGTCCCCAACATGTCAGTATAATACAGAAACGGTTGGATGGATGTAAGATGGCAAATTTCCTATCTTACCCATCGTCCACCTTTAGCCAATGTATGCTACATGTAATTAAGCTCTCATTGCCTCATATTTCTTTTTGTTAGTGAGAAAGTGAATATATATATATATATATATATATATATATATATATATATATATATATATATATATTAGTTAAACAGTGCCAAGGTCTAAAAGGTTAGAAAGGCTCAAACCAAGAGGTCACTTATAAGTATAAATACTGTGTGTGGCGACATTAGTGTATGACTAACTGGCATCAAGTCCTATATTTTCATGGAACTGACTTATTTTATATCCTATGGACCACCAAGAAGGTGGTCCGTAAAAGGTGTGTTGTCTTGAGTCTGAGGAGGTATTCAGCATTTCCTATGATCATCTGTAAAACACAAAAGGCATAAGCAGAATTAATATAATGCAAGTCATACACTTCCCATTTCCAGTTGGGATAGACAAGCACCTTCAAAGATGTGGCCTTCCACTAAAGTTGATAATAATAAAAGTGACTCTAAAATGATAATTTACCAACGGATTTCTGTACGGTGATGAACGTGAATATGAAAGGGTTACACTATATTTAACAGCATTCAGGTGACAAACAAGGCGGATGTGTTATGGAGCCCAAACCATGACTAGCCACACTGCTTGAACAATACATATTTTACCAGTTAGACATTCCATAACAACCCATAGAGCTTGCCTGCCTTCCTAAAGAACAATCACAGTGAGCTAAAAGGGTTATAAATAGACTCTGGACCTGTTTGTGTGAGCTGCTCACTAGGAATGACTCATATAGTATTCTAGGATAACCGCCTCCTTATTAACCTCCTCCTTTTTTTACCTTTTCTAATAGATACCTTTGTATAAATAACATGGGGTTATATATCGATTTCCTTGATCTATCTCATGGAAAGGCAAATTTAGTTTTGGGGTGGTGGTGGTGAAATTTTGTGAGCGTCAAAAAACGTTCACAAACGAATATGATGGAACTCGTCATCTCTCAAAGTTCCCTGACCTATCCAACTTTTAGAATACGGATCATATTTATGACAGACGAAATGCCAACTTGAACGTGAAAGGCGATAAAGTCATGCACTTATCTGAGCGCCTTCCTGCCGCCCTTTGAAAATTGTTTCTTAAAGTTCTGCCGACCCGCTAACGTCCCTGTGCTTTCCGATTATTCTATGGCTGGGCTGGAAAAAGACCAATTATAAACAGATTAATAACCATTTAAATGCCACCTAATGTTTTAATAGAGTATGTCAGTTTGATGCCATAATACTTGAATGCCAACTTTGCAAGCTACTCATGATGCTGATCTGTTGGGGTCGATATCGTCCCAAAGGATTGGCATGATGCACCAATGCAGTGATAGCGAGTAGACTTGCCAGCACTGCATTGATGCATCATGACGCCCAAGGAGCAGACACCTTGAGGCATCATGATTCCCTTTAAGGGCTAAGACGGAAATGAAGGAGTTCTCCCCCGCCAAATACTGTGTATGGACCGGAGGAATGACTGGCTGTAGTTTAACTATCTCACACATAGACATCCAGAGGTGAGATAAATATAATCGAATTTTCTATCACAGAGTGTAGTCTACCTTCCGGAATAAAAGCCAGATTTGGTATAGATGAGTCAAATCAGGTGACATACCCAATAACGTATTGAGCAATCCAATAAGGAACAAAAAAGGGGAGGAATAATCAGTTCTGCAAAAGTAGCACATGTGTATTCGTATACCTGCCAGTCCCTGTACGACCTATTTCTGGCCTGGACCAATTATAAACAGATTAATAACCCTTTAAATGTCATCTAATATTTGAATGCATCATGCCAATTTGATGCCATAAATGCAGCCTTGGCAAGTTACTCACCAAGCCTGCATTCATGCATCATGCTGACCAGTTGAGGTTGATATCATCCCAAAAGGTTGGCATGATGCATCAATGCAGTGGTGGCGAGTCTTTTCACCAGCACTGCATTTGCGCATCATGACGACAAGGGCACATGGATGCAGAGGCATAATGTTTCCCTGAAAGTGTTAAGACGGAAATGAAGGAGTTCTCCCCCGTGGAAGGACCAGAGGAATGACTGGCCTTTGTGTAACTATAGACATCCAAAGGGGAGATAAATATGACAGTCGAATTATAAATCCAGGATTTTCAAGATTTTCCTTCTTCCTCTTTCCTTTTTATCTTATTATATAATACCGAGATCGCAGATTGTAGTCTACGTTCTGGAATAAAATCCATATTTGGCATAGATGACTCAAATCAGGTGACATACCCGATAACGTATTCAGCAATCCAATAAGGAACAAAAAAAAAAGAAAAGAAAAACGGGAGGAGTAATCAGTTCTGCAAATATAGCGTGTACACGTGTGTATTGATAAACCTACCAGTCCCTCTACAACTGGTTACGTATATCAAGTATGTTTATAAAATATGTTTATTTGTTTATTTGTATGAAAGGTTTATATTTTCATGCCCATAATCAAATTAATTCAATTGTTGATTGCTGCAAAATTACCCATTTGCAAAAAAAAAAAAGATAATTCCTTACAATCGATCTTAATTCTATTCTTTAGTCGGTGTAGTCCGTATTGTACACCGACACTTTTTCTAAATCTAACCGCCCTTAGTATATCATAGATGGGAATCTATGTCATACAAATGTGGAAAGAAATTGATATTTTCCCCTGGCGCCTGTCCAACCACAAGTAGCTTCCTTTGGCCAATGGTGTGGAATGAAACTTGGCAGCTGGTGCTTCTACAAATAGAATGGCTGGCCAAATTCCAAAATGATATGCTGTTCAATGATTTTTAAATTTCAGTCTGGCAATAGGCCATCTGGCAAGGAATTGGAATTGCAAATACAGCATCTGATATATGATTGATAGTAGAAGGTCATTGAGATCAAAAGTAACTCAAACAGTGTCTTTGGTAAAGGAGATGTTTTTACTCTCAAAAAGAGTTGTTTCTCTTGCAAGAGAGAAGGCTTCGTTTGTAAGAGCATAAAGTGACAGGGAAATGCTTTGAACATGTCTGTTATAGAAATAGATCAATATCTCCTGTATATTCAAGAGAAAATCAAAACTGCTACTGCTATAACTGCTGGTGTGAGTAGACCCTATAGAATAAAGAAAGCACACAGGTAAAATAAAGGTGTACCCATCAATGTTGAGGTATAGTCTGATAATGTCATGTGTATGTAATTCATTATCTGCAATGCAAAGAGAGCTTTTATCATATCATTTCCTCTTTAGGCACAATACTCCAGTACAGCTTCATAATATGGAGTATAAAAGGTGCATAGCCTATGGGTACTTACCAACCCTATAAAGACTGCTGGATATGAATACTGCTGCCAAACATGTCATCATAATCTATGAATGGACACCTGGTGAGTAACTCGCCGGAGCTGCATTCATGCATCATGCCAACCCCACAGGCCCAATGAAGTAGTAGGATGGTGCATACATGCATTGCTAGTGAAGAAAATGCATCGGTGTATCACAGGATCAAAGGAAAATAAACCTTGAGGCATATATGGGTGTGGCTCCTTAGGGGTTAGGGATTGGTACAGCAAAGAACCTTATAAATATGCCACCACCAACCCCAGGACCAGGCCCTGTAAGTGCTACAGTACACCTACAGATGGTTTATTACACATATAAAGATCAATTCTCTAGCCCCATTTCCACACCCTGCACTATTATATATATATATATATATATATATATATATATATATATATATATATCCAACTTTCCCTCCTGGGGCCTGTTTCAGAATAAATGGAACAAAGGCAGTCCCAGATTTAGACTTTCAAGAGCTCTTTTTAAGCCTATAGTTCAGAGTCGATTCTTCTTCGTTTTAACTGTTAATGGTCCCAGAAATCATGTGTTTACCCCCTCCCTTTAACACGTATGAATGTTCCTTTTACTTTCCAAGTCATGGGTCTGGCACTGAAAGGATTATCAATTCTACTGTTGAGCAAAAGGAAGTAAAAAAGAAAATAAATTACAGAAATTTATCGATTTATTTCTGAATGAATCTTTGATCTTACCGTTGAATGCCTTGTTGCATGCATTTCCTTTAACATTATTATTATTCGGAAATCAATACCTTGATTGTAAAACAGCTATAGGTATGATGGCACCTTGCCAGCACACCTAGCTCTGCCCGCCTACGTATATGATTCTAATGCATAATGTACAAGTATGGCTTTGGCAGCTTACTGGGTCTTATCATACACCCCAGTTAGCTTGCTATAGATGCACTTTGTGATTTCAGGCAATCTGTTATCAATAAACTGCTTATCACGCCCACTGATTTATATCTTTTTAAGAACAGAGATTTATAGGGAATTCAATAGTCAGCACCTTTCCTCGGCGATTTGTGAGCAATATTCTGAAATCAGTACCTATATCGCTGTTCCTTCGTCAGTGATTTGGATATAAAACATTAGGTGGTGTGCCTTGAGAATATCAATACTCAGTATGGATAGTTATTTTGGTCTTACCTGTAGGTACACTAGTGGCCTACACTATCATCAGGAGGTTCATTCAAAACATCCTGTGATTGCAACCCCAGCGATCTTAGTGTAGGCACATATCCTAAGACCTGGCCGGTCTACCCTGTCTAATGCAGTGGTTGCAGGCCTGTCAGGAATAATAAGTCCTGGGATCACTTCACTATTCCTTTTCCAGCACCAAGATCACTGCGATTTTAGTGAAAGAATTGCATAGTGGTTTCACCTGAGTACAAGAGCACTTACAGGGAACACTCCTGATCAAAAGAGTGAACAGCCTGCTGCATACATAAACAGGGGAGGGAGGACGTTTACTGAGAGTCCTTGAGGGCCCTTAGGCCTACTCATGCGTTAAGAGCACTCTAAGGTAATTCTTCCTTCTCAAGTTTTGAAGTGAAGTCCTACCCAACTCCCTTTGGTATCCTCTTGCTGCAAGCCAGACTCTGTCTTCGGGGAATTTCATCTGTCTCTCTCTATTGAGGTAAGATATTTTTATTTAATCCTGGTTGAACATTCTAATATATCCGTTCCCCACCCCCTGTTGAGTCCATGGGTTATATGCTTTTTGGTGCTTTGTCATAGGACGTCTATATATAGGAAATCATCTGCCTGTAGGTTCACACTATTACAGAGGAATCTGCTCTTTTTATGTCATATTTCATATAAGTAGAAGATTCATTGGGGGTGGGGAGGCTTAAGCTATGGTGGATAATAATCTCCACATATCCCTTTTCTTAGTTGGCTCTGAAATTACTAGTTCCTACAATTCTCCCCAGATTGCAGCACATATATAGGTCATCTTTTCCTCTTACCCATATCACAGTATCACAGGGAACGATGGTATTGCACTCTTGTGAAGAAGAGTGACTCCACAGTTATTCCTTTATTTTGGGACTCTTACCCCTGTGCCTAGTCAGTTACTCTTGGAATAGTGTAGGAGGGCTGAGGCTAAGATCGATGCGATCTTAGTGCTGGCTAGGAAATGTGAATGCAGTCTAATCTTAAGATCGCTTAATAGGATAAGGTAGAATAATTCCTAAGATCGCTGGGGTTGCGATCCCAGGATGTTTTGAATTAACATCCAGGTCTTAGACTCAACACGAAGGGCTTACTTCAATATTGCTGACAACCTGGATATCTACCGACGATTTAGCTATCTTAATGTAGATTCATGCTGTCACCGGTGATTGCTGATTGCTCCCTAAGATTCATCCCTATTTAATCATGTATATATATATATATATATATATATATATATATATATATATATATATATGCCAGGTGAGGGAAAACATGCCTCCTGGGGGGAATGGCTAAGGTTTAAGGGTTAAGTCATGGGCTTTAAAATGAGATATCTTGAGCTAAGATATCCCCAATAGTTTTGCTGTAATTGCTTGTCAAACTAAGGTTGGTGTGTAGAACTGAAAATAGGAAATAAGCTTTAAATGCATTACATCCCATCTTAAACACTTATAATGCAAAAAAATACAGTTTTGTGGAAAAATAACCAAATAAAAGTGATGTTTTTGTCATAAACTTGGTTCTAGAGGGAATTTTTGAGCTATGTTTTCGGTTCTGGGTTCCTGAGGGAATTTAAAAAAGGTTTGTGGCAAAAATTACCAATAAGAATAGGGGAGTGGTTTCCATGGCCACGAGAACTTGCCTTATCTACTGATTTTCTATGTTTCCATGTCAACCAACATTCCAAAAATGGAACATTTTCAGTGGAGATGAAATGATTTTAAGCATACCAAAGAATTCCTTATCAAAAATTGGTCTAAAGCTTTTTTTAGCATATTTGTCAGTGTTTTACCCATATACTGCCCACTGGTGGCCAATATATATATATATATATATATATATATATATATATATATATATATATATATATATATGATAAAGAATACATAGGATGGAAGCATTCATGTAGGTCACTGCGGGTGGCACATAGCATGGTGCACTTCTTGCCCAGCTAGCACTACTCGTGCAATTTACGTCATTCTTACGTGAAAACTCATCTTATTTATGTAAAAAAGACATCATTTGGATGAGTCGTGCTAGCAGGGTGGCGATTAGAGGCTTATGTTGTCATCTGAAATATTGAAAAAAAGGTCAAGGCCTGATGATATGCCAGGCTTGCAGCACTATCTTTAGATACTTGCCACCAGTGGTTCAATAGAAGCCATTAATGATACAAATAGGGATTCCCTGTGGGTTAAACAAACTTTACCCTTATCATAGGCAGACCCTCTCTTATGGTAAATTTCAGATTAAGGATAATACAAAGATTTCCGTTTTGATACCCTGTTCAACACTTGATACCCTGTAACAATGCGGCAACCTATATCTTATTTTCCAGGCCAATTTGGTCTTTGATTTAGTATTGTTTATTAAGCTATGAGAAACGACCATCATGTGAGTATGATGACACAACAGGCTTTGTATCAAAAAAGGGCATCATTCTCTACTATAGACTGCATAGATAAAAGAATTACAAACAAACAAACAATCACAGTGTGTACTACTTATGTCAACTACGGTAATGCACTACATTCCTTTCTGACGCTAACAGGGTTAATCTCCAACACTTGGATGCAAAGGAGAACCCTGTAAGTTAAGGTCCGCTCCAGGAGCTGGGTTAATCAGCATCCAGGCACAGGTACCACAGGTGCATGGAGAAAGATCCCATTAGGATCAAAGCAAGGTAAAGGGGTGGGTCCCCCCTCCCCCCAACTACCCCGACCACCACGCCCACCCCAGGTAGATACAGGTAGGTACAGGTAGGGCATGGAGGACACACACCTGTTCATTAACCCTCTTTAAAGGACGATAATGCACTAATGTATTATGTCCTTTAGGGCGGGTCCATAAACTATGTCACGCTTTTTTAGGCATTTTTGGATACCCACCCCTCACCCCTTTGTCACACTTCACTATAAAAATGTATGGGAGCCATGAAAACCCCCAAACCTACGGAGCCCCTAATAGGACATACCAAAAATATTTTTTTCACCAGAAAAAATATTCTTGCGGGTACTGAACAATTCTTGCTGGTACTGAACAATTCTTGCGGGTACAGAAACAATTCTTGCGGGTACTGAACTATTCCTCCGGGTACTGAACAATTCCTGCGGATACTGTATAATTCAGCCCCTAATAGGACATATCAAAAATAATTATTTTTTTCTGAAAAAATTATTCTTGCGGGTCCTGGGATATTCTTGCGGGTACTAGGATATTCTTGCGGGTACTGGGATATTCTTGCGGGTACTGAACAATTCTTCCGGATACTGAACAATTCTTGCGGGAACAGAACTGTTCTCACAGGTGCACAAAGAATTCTTGTAGGTGCTATACAATTATCCTTGTGGGTGCTAGAATTATGTATTCACCTGCCCGAAAAATCTTTCTTTGTTCCTGTATGTACAAGAATGTTCCTGTGCCCACATTAATTGTTCCTGTATCCACAGAAAAATTATTTTTGCAGCCGCCAGAATATTTTCCCTACCTGCAATAATTGTTCCTGTACCCGCAGGAATATTCCTGTATCTGCAAGAATTGTTTAGTGTCTGCAAGAATTGTTCAGTATCCGCAATAATTGTCACACAGCAAAACATATTTTCTTGATATAAGAAAGTAAGAAAAATAATCTTTCCTGTCGGACAAAACTACCAGCTTTAGGAAAATAAAAAACCTTAAAACTAGTTGTTTTGTCCATTGGGCAAGATTTTTTAAGATTGTAAGAAAATTATTTTTAGCAGTGCAGTTTCCGCAAGAATTGTTCAGTTTCCACAAGAATTTTTTTTTCTGTGGAAATTTTATTTTTGCTATGTCCTATTAGGGGCTCCGTACTAACCCCAAACCCTATGATGTGACATACTTTATGGATCGAACCTTATGCATAGATACATAAATTTCCAAGGGGTAAATCATCCATCGTATCTTGCATGCAACAAAATATAAAATGGAATAGTGATAAAAGATTTTTTTCTACTCAGATGGTTGGTATGATGCCCCAATGAAGTCCATTTGACATCACACTCCTGTATCAGCGGCCCAAACCTAGTGAATCGTCATAATCCCAGACACGATCTGCGAAAAGGGGGCTTAGTGCAGAAGGTTCTAAGACCCCTTCTTCCAGTCCATGCCACCCGTTAATGATACACTAGTGTACTCACCAGTTCTACATTGGTGCATCATTTGTGGGTGCATTGACCCTAATACAGTGGGCAAGATGAATGGATGAATATACTGGATCAATATAGATCTGAGTCCAAGTTACTTTGTCAAAGCAACAAATGATTGAGTAGTGCAGCGTGCAAATTTTGCAGGGTTAGGTGAACCGCCATTATGACATTGTTACCTACATACACAACTGCTGCCATACTACCCCCTGTGTATATATGTGTTGCTGCCATTCAGGTAAGAGAAAATGATAACAAACAACTGAGGTGTATTTCACAAGGGACAATCCCATCTGAGAACAGTACTCTATACATGGCCAACTTTGGTTGATCATCAGCTTTGCCTTTCTAAGGAATTCTTATTAAATATAATGCCTGATATAAAAAGGAACGGACATATTTGATAACCTGCTCATATTTCCTCATTTCCGATGATAATCCATTATAGCAATACAAACCTTGCACTAATCCTACATGCAGTACACTATTTAATGGCCAGCCATCTCATACTTCATAACAGGCCGTAAACCTCTCCCACTTTCTGTAAACTACTTCATGGTTAACCAGACCCTGATACCGCTTTATATTTACTATTCCATAGTCAACCACACACTGATGCTATTGTCTGTATACTACTTCATAGTCTCAACTTCTGGATACAACTGCATAATCAACCATAAAGTAATCCCATTTTCCATACACAGGGCTTACTACTTTCCCGCTTTCTGTATACTCCTTCATAGTTAACCACACACTAATCCCACTTTCTCTATACTACTTCATAGTTAACCACACACTAACCCCACTTTCTGTATACTACTTCACAGTTAACCACACACTAATCCCACTTTCTGTATACTACTTCATAGTTAACCACACACTAACCCCACTTTCTGTATACTCCTTCATAGTTAACCACACACTAACCCCACTTTCTGTATACTACTTCATAGTTAACCACACACTAACCCCATTTTCTGTGTACTACTTCATAGTTAACCACACACTAACCCCACCTTCTGTATACTACTTCATAGTTAACCACACACTAACCCCACTTTCTGTATACTACTCCATAGGTAACCACACTCTAACCCCACTTTCTGTATACTACTCCATAGTTAACCACACACTAACCCCATTTTCTGTGTACTACTTCATAGTTAACCACACACTAACCCCACATTCTGTATACTACTCCATAGTTAACCACACACTAACCCCACTTTCTGTATACTACTTCATAGTTAACCACACACTAACCCCACTTTCTGTATACTACTTCATAGTTAACCACACACTAATGCCACTTTTCGAAACTACTCCATAGTTAACCACACACCAATCATACTTTTTTTATGGTACTTCTGACATACAATGGCCTTTCAGTATACTACTCAATACTAACTTGGGTGCAACCTCTTAATGTATTATAATGGTCACAGCTGAAATCTTCAGAATGGTTTAAAATTAGAGTAGCCAGTACCCTAATCTCCCACGTATAAGGCGCAGCCCGTGTATTGGCCACTAGCTGGTCTTAAGCTGGTTCCTGCGACACACACTGATAAGAACTGATAAGATGGGTTCAGCATGTCCCTGGAAGTAGGTGTTAACCAATGACAAGGTACCCATCAGGGTATGTCTTATCAGTGGGGGTTAGCTCAACCAGTGAAATTCAACAAGGCGGCTCCACTAGGCCTCCATACTGAGTCCTATAAGGCGCACCTAGAGTTGTGGAAAATTAAAAAAAAAGAAATTCATAACTTTGGTTCTACTGAATGAATTTTCAAAATTCAAAGACCTATGTGTAACTTGGACCCCATGGACCCCCCTAAGCTCCCATATATCCTATAATGGCTAAGGGGGCATGTACCATCTCAAAGAAAGGTCTTGGAGTCCCCCTTGTGGATGCAATGAGAACTAAACCCCCCGTATAAGACGCACCTAATACACGAGAGATTACGGTAGTAATATATATGAGCTTAAAATATCTAAATTTATGATTATGGTAGTGAACCCCTACAGCCCTACAGACTCCCACACTCCTGCACCTTCTCACCTCCACCCATGTAGGCCTTTACACACCCACCCAACCTCCCTACCCATAGATGTGGCCTCCTATCCAGGTCTGTAATCTCCATAAGGTGCGAGGGCTTGTAGTGGTGGTCAGCAGACTGGGCTAGTTGATCTTCAGTCGATACCAGCAGGGTACAAAGAATCTCACCCCCCCCCCCTCAAGCTCTCCCACCCTCTCATCTGCCATCCGGCTACTACCTGCTGTTCGCGTGGGCTGGCCTAATCCCCTGCCTGGTACCGTAATACACCACATATAAGGCACGGCTTACACGCTAGGAAGGACCTCTCCCCAACATTCCCCTATCCTATTACAGTGACAAAATGGTATTGCATTTCTGGTCTTTTTCTACATCCTGAAAATCTGAGTGCATTTTATATGCAGGATGCACCTTATGTGCAAGGTGTTATGGTACTTTGATGAGCCTCCCCCCACCACCATCACAGACCGGGCATGATGCAGGGTCCATGCTTCACATGCCTCCCAGAAACCTACTGAAAATCCTTCTGTACAAGCCACACCCACATATTTATAAGCCACACCCTGAACTTTGGAAAACACTAAGAGACCCACCTGGGGCTTGAATATTTTCAACTTAAGTGCTTTTCTATAAAATTGCAGCTATAAGCCGCACCCTTAGTTTAAAGTAATGTTATAAGCCACAGTAACAATCTAAAATGGTCTTTAAGCCACGGCTTATAAATCTTCGTGGTTTTACGGTAGTCTGGACATGTACCAGGTGTGAGTGGGTAGCTTTATGACCTTGCATGGGAGGGAGTCTGAACCCATTGTACAAAGATACTCAAGACCCTCTTGATCCTATGAGGGCCCCACAGAATTTGACCATTTTTTACCCCCCTCGTCACGTTTTTGCCAAATTTGCAATGCTGAAGGTATACAAAAAATTAATTCAATCACGCCGAGGCTGACCCCCCTTCCCCTCCAGTGTGACGTCAGAGTCACATTTCAGTCAATTATCTGCTTAAATGCTTGAATGCAGCATTGTTCAGTAACGTTGTGGAACTTTATACATTCATCATACCAATCTTGTAAACTCCCCAGCTCTGAATTTGTGCATCTTGCCGACAAAGCTAAATTGGTATGGAACAACCTTGTAAAACTGTTTATGGGTAAAATAAAGAGGCAACGATATTCTATTAACTGTAGTTATGACATTTTTGTGGTACATCCCACTTATTTGTCTCAGTATATTTAGGGAAACCGCAGCTTCATAGACAATCTAGGCAACTAAACCAGACCTATATTGCAATGCTGTCATGCCACTTCATCACCTGTATGAATAAGTCTAGTGAGTGAGTGAGTAATATATGTTTAACGGCATTTCGACAGCTAAGGTCATATTTATGGCGAGAACTACATTACACAATTTTACAGAGGCATGTGTCAGTGCCCGTGCATATGTGCACCACACACATCCGAGGGGATAGGAAAGAGGAGATATAGACCCTTTAAAGTAGGCTAGGGAAGCCTGTATGAATAAGTGGAAAATTGATTAAAATCTGTATCTGCATGTAGAGCACTAGGTGTAATCTCATACTCCTCTATAGTGGAACAGTGGCTATAATTACAGTGTATTACCCTGACTTATCATATCTCCTCACTCAGGCCACATCAGCTGAAGGATTACTATTACACTACATTGCCCACAGGGTATAATGGTCTTTACTATCTCAATCAGCTAATCAATGCATGGAGATCACTGGCTAACTAGTTGAGGGCTGCATAATGCCTTGATGCTCATCTGTCGTCTTGCATCTATGTAGTGCTGGAGAGTGTACCTGCTAGAGCTGACTTGCAATTGGTGCAACATACCAGCCCTCTGGAAGTGTATCAAACGCTCGTGGCGAGTAACTCACAATGGCTGCATTCAACTGTTAATTTTGCCAATGGGTATACAGTATATAAGCAAATGTCCACGACCAGTGAATAATAAGGGGAATGCGATGCAAAATTATTCACTGGGAGTGGACATTTGCATTTATGCCATGGCCCTACGGGATGAATTTGCGTTTAAATAAAGAATTATAACAATATTTTCTCATTTTGAAGAGGTTGAGTCATCGTGGTTTGTTTTGATCTGCCCTGACAGCTTGCTCGGGATGGTTGGGAGCTAGCTGCAGAGCTCAAGCCCTTAGTTTCGTATTAAGTCTTATGCACGGGATATTTCCATTTTAAATATGGCCTTTCACTTCTATTTACATCAACAATTCATAACATAATATTATTTAACTAGTTCAATCATTCTTTTATCGTAAAACATCTAATAAGCATACCTGAATACAATACTAATTAGCTCTGTATGAATTTCAAAATGGCAGCATTGAATATGGGAGGATCGTATTCCATCCCCCCATTGAATATGGCGTGAATAGTACAAATCTATAGTGTCATTAGTATTTGCCATGACATAACAATGCAGTCAACATCACTTAAGGGGTTAGGATTGATGCCGTTGATCAATCAGCCTGAGCCAGAGACATGCAGCGCTGCAGGAAAGCAAAGGCAATCCAGGTCGCCACCAATGAGGACATCACTCAATTTACGCTGCCAAACCCTAAATTACTCATACTACCAGCAGCCCTGGCACCGAGGCTGAATCAGGAGCCTGCCCCTTGTATTGCCTGTGAAGGGTTCACTACTGCAGGTAGGCCTTGGTCAGGTGGACTATAATTAATCCACCTAATTAATCCCTGTCAGAGACTAATGACTGCTCACTCCGCCCCCTCAAGGTGACCCGCTGACCGCCACTTTGATGTGGCTGCCAACTTCTTCCGTTCACAAGTACTCTCTGAAGGCCCAGTGGAGTGGGCATTGATAAGAGTGGGGATTTAGGGGGAGGGGGTGTCTGGGATGTAGGGGGTTTTATATCTGGAGCTTATTTCTAAATAAATGTTATAGCGGTTGACAGTAACTATTATTTAAAGATTGTTAACTTTGGAAGAACCTTTTTATGAGGTTCACGGCTGTCTGGTAAGGTGGGGGTGATGTTTTGACTGATGAAATGATACACTGGTATCTAGTACATTGCAGAATCCTTAGGGTTTATGGTAACCATCATTGTGACTTCAATCAAGCTTACCCAGGAGGTACTAGGAGTGCAGACTCCTAGGATGTATACTTAATTCATGGCTCCAGACATATTGCAATGCGAGAGCGGTCTGCAGTTGCTCTATATATAAGCTGGTCCCTAAGTCTCTACACTTCATAATTATGTATGACAGGTATATACTATATACCGTATTGGCCGATTCAACTGCCCGAGTATATAAAGGTTTCAATACCCCTGCATCAATGGCCCTTTTTTACACTGGCCCTTTATTATGTGAATACAACTTTTAGTGCTTAAGATCGATTCCATAAGAACTGGGGAACAAGTATAGTGAGAAATTTCCCATGCCTACAAGTAATATCTGAGCCCATGTTAAAGAACAAGGTTCTGGTTTTTATCATAATTATAGGCCTTTTAACGAATTATGCCAATTATGTAGAGATTCAGGAGAATGAAAGATTTTGCAGCATGCATAACATATTATATCATGCCATGATCAGATTACAATGGTAATGTTAAGGTCGGTCGAGGACATGTCATATATCTGTGATTGTCAGTTCTCACAAAGGAATACACTGTGTATCCTCCAGAGCTGTAGCTACCTGTCATTAACCCCCCCCTCCACACACACACACACACACACACACACACACACACACACACACACACACCTCACCACCAGTTTCTGCCTGAGCTCACTCAGCCACCATGCTTTTCATTTATCCCTTTATACAACTCCCAGAGGGTTTGTATGATGCTCCAATGAAGTGCTGGTGAGCAGTCTCGCCAGCACTTTATCAGTGCACCATGCCAACCAATAGGCATGATGCATTAATGCCTCTTTTCCTCAGAATTCCTTTTTTACCTGCTGCTTGTTAGCTGTATACCTTTGGTTCCCCAGTGTCTATAGAGTTCTCCAGGGTATAGTTATTACCCTCAGCAGTACCCTTTAAGGGCCGCAAATTACAATGGTAATCATTCAATATAGCCCTGGTAAGAACCATAAATCCTCGGGTAAAGGACGCACCCTGAGTTAGGTTAAATTCTATAGGATGCACCTAGTGTCAAATCCTGTTAATTTCTGTACTGTTCTATAGAGTAGAATCCTCGCATATCCGATGCACTCTCAGTTTAGCTTAACTCTAGAGGATACAGATGATGTACTACTGGTATATAAGCTGCGTCTATACGCGAGGATTTATGGCAATCCACCAGCACTGCGTTCTTACTTCAGGACTTGTAGAAGTATATCAACCCTACAGGAGCAGCATGATGAATGGATGTATGCCTTTTTGAGTTACTGACCACAGCCACAGTGTGTCTATTAACCCTTAAGCAGCCACAGGTGAAGTGCATCATGTTTATCAATTATAAGCCTGTCCCAAATATAAGCCTGCCCCAAATATAAGCCTGGTCAATTTTCCATTTGAAATGAGTATAAGCCGGGGCTTATAATCGGGGATATACGGTATGCATCACGGCGACCAATGTGCATGATGCGTTAATGCATTAGCGGCACTTAAAGACTTAGAGGCCATACGGTAAAGGAGTGATCAACACGGCAGTACCAGGGGCTCTTTGTTCTTTATGTTCTACCAGTGACCCCTGCACGGCTACCTCTCGTTCCCAGCACTGTGTCCACATGCCTATTTTCTACTATTACTGCTGTCATCCAGCCTGACCATGTTAAATCACTACTATTTGATGTAGTGCTCCATTTTGTTATAGCCCCTACTAGCATGATTTAGTTGGGGCTACCAGTGGGTATTGTTATTGACAAGACGATCAACATTTGTGACTGGGCAAGCAAAAACACCCCTCTGCAGGGAATTCTGTTATCAAAGTTCATCTCAAGATCTTTAAAATGAGACATCATTGACTTAAATATTCCCAGTAGTTATGTCTGAACCCCTCCTTGAACATATGTCATTATTCATATTTGAAATCGAGGATTAAGCACAGAATACATTATTAACCTTGATCTAGAAGGAACTTTCCATTTCTGTTTTCAGTTTTGGGTTTTTGGTGAATATCCTTGAAAATTGGCATAAAAATCAGCAAATTTTGATTATTGGAATGGTTGCCATGGCAACCAGAAACCGGCATATAGGTTGACTTTTCATGAAAAATGTTCATTTTACCATCCAAATATGGGCCAATTTTACTGACAATGGTGCATTTTAAATGAGACCACTGAATTATGCATCAAAAATTAGCTTAACATATTTTTTTAATGATTTTAGAGTAATTTTGCCCATCAAATGCCCCTTGGTGGTCAAATGGGGAATTAAAAAAAACCGCCGAGGTTTTTTTTTTACCTTGATGGGTCTGATTCCCACTGACTTGATTGAAGTGTGCATTTACAACGGCCATTTCGTGCACTTCCGTCTTCTTCTTTTTTTAATCTCATTTATTCTTTTATTTTATTTTATTTTGGTTTGAGAACACTGATTTTGTTGTCATTGTGATTTTTCTCATAGTTTTCCAAATTGCTCTCACTACCATGATTCTATCTATTTTTTCTTTTCTTATTGGCTTTCTCGTTATTTCTGTATTATTCCTCTCTCCGTCTCTCTCTCTCTCTCTCTCTCTCTCTCTCTCTCTCTCTCTCTCTCTCTGTCTCTCTCTCTCTCTTTCTCGCTTTTTCATTTTCTCTCTCTAGACCTTTGTAATTTTGCTTCTTCGTGCTTATGTGTGCAAGCTATTACTGTGATCATATATGATCTCTTTGATTTTGTCCAATTCATGTTTGATACCAGGAGATGTCATGTTGTGATTTGCAATATGATATCAGCTTATATTTTGTGCCGTGCGCGTAAATGAAAATCTTGCCTTAAGCATAACAGACCCCCAAGCTGAGATGTTTTTATTCACACTCCAAAACATGCCAGGAAAATAACAGTACCTAGTAAGATTACTTGTGGTAAGTAGCACAGTCGTATTGTTTTTTTTTTGTGTTTTTTTTTTTGTTTTCTGGGGCTTCATTTTAGAAATAACACTGTGTCACTGCAACAAAAATACGCTGATCCACTGTCACATTCTGGGGAAACCTGGACCTGGTAGATCTTACAGTCACTTCTTAGTGTGTGTGTCTGTGAATGGAGATGTTCTTCACAGCATTGCATGTTAGTAAATTAAGGATCACACAGGTATTTAATGTACCATCTCCCTTTGTAATCATCGTCAATGAATGAATGTACCCTTGCTGAGTGCTGCTGACCCCACAGTGGTGACTGGCCAAACTGATGCTGGTCACCCACGTGTCCTGGATCTGTGCATTGCGATTCTGCATTTACAGAAATCCTTAAGGCATTTTGGTGTCACCAAGAACTACATACATAGATCTGTGCATTGTACAGATCTATGTATCTATGTTGTAGAAATTACATGAGCTCATTCAGATTTTGAATAGCATAACCTCGTTATAATGTAAGCTCACTATCAAACACGTCCTCACCAACAATCCTCTGCCTTCTACTAGTTTTAGTCTGTGTAAACTACTTATTATTCGTAAACGTATTGCTCGTCTCCTGTACCAAGAAAACCAATTCAGGGAAAATGATTACTATTTTCTTTCTTATCATATGACATTTTCAATTTCCAAAGAATAATTTCAGATTCGCCAAATGTTACTGACTAGGTCTATTGGTTAAAGGGTTTTTAATGATGAAATCTTTATTCTACTCATGCACACATACAAACATTGCCTCATGTCTGTCTAAAACACACCTGTCCTGTAACAAGTGTAGTCTGTCTGTACCTGTCACAGCGTGTTGTCCTTCATGTGCCCTACATCTAGCACTGAGTAGGTCTCTCCTCACATGCCCTTATGGTGCCTCTGTGTGGGGCGGAAAGGTTGAGGGTGGGGGCACTCGAAACTTTGGATACTATAATGTGCGAGTATAAGGTATGAGTTACCTCCTGGAGTTACACGAGAGGTAGGTTTTGGACCAATACCCTTTATCATTGTATAGGCCTACTGTTTGGCATTCCCAGAAAGGCTCCCATATTTTGTGCTTACCCCATCCCCTGATTTAAATGCCATAGGACTGGCCATGTTTGCACATGTACATACACTGTAAAAATGGCGATGAAATGTTGGTGAAATCCTTGTCCCAAAGTCACAGAGATCCATATTTTACACGGGGATTCCTTGTACTACCATGCTGCTATCTAGGGCTTTAACGTAGAAATTGCACTGCCTCACTGCAATACGACTATGGTGGTTCAGTTTTTACAGTATAGATACTATAGAAGCTATATGAAGTGCCTCCCCACTGTTTGTATGGTTTACCTGAGAGCTCTTTGAGCTGCTCAGAGCAGCTCAGCAGGCACAGGGAGCAGCTCACCTGTCCCTCATTACTCTGTATTACTACCTGTTGGGCTCTAGATGTGGGACCCTATATAATATTCCTGTCAACTTTCTGGAAAGGCCCTTTGGATGTATTTATTTCCATTTTGTTATCACCCTAATTATCCAGCCAAATGTCACTTGTCATTAGTCTAAAATCCAAATGTGACAAACTACGGGTTTCGGATCTAACTTCTGGATAGTCCTTACACAAGGTGTAAAAGAGAAAAAAAGAAAACCGGGGAAAATTGGAAAAAAAGAAAGATCCTCCTCCCTGTCCTAGATGTCTAGGCCAGGTAAGCTGAAATATGCATATACTGTTTACCTCAAACTTTGCTCTCTTATGTCACCTTGTCGATTCCCAGGGTCTAGACCCTCACCCATAGGCACCTAGTACAGTAGCTGCTGTCGTGTAGCAGCACTCTGTGTGCAACATGAACTAGGGTAGATTAACCACGAGTTGGACAGATATACCTACAATGGAGCAGGCACATTCTGTGATTTTTAGAAGGGGGTGTGGGTGTATGCTACTGGAAAGTAGTCCTCTCAAATATACTAAATTTTGGACAACATTTAAAACGAGTTGGACAGATATACCTACAATGGAGCAGGCACATTCTGTGATTTTTAGAAGGGGGTGTGGGTGTATGCTACTGGAAAGTAGTCCTCTCAAATATACTAAATTTTGGACATTTAAAATCAAAAATGCAAATTTCTCTTCACACCACCTCTAAATACTCCACTCTGTCCATGTGCTTCATGTCAAAGGTAGGTAAATGACGATATATCATAAAGAAGGGGAGAAGGACCTAGTAGTTAATCTTACCAAAAACTATCGACAAAAGGGCATATATACACTATATATATTATATATATATATATATATATATATATATATATATATATATATATATATATATATGTATATATATATACACAACACACGGTTTGGCCTTTGCCTGATTGGAAGGTTTGTGCCCTTCCCTTATATATATATGTATATATATATATATATATATATATATATATATATATATATATATATACACACAACACACGGTTTGGCCTTTGCCTGATTGGAAGGTTTGTGCCCTTCCCTCATTTAAAGCTTGGTGCACTTTGCTTATACCGTAGCACCTCATGTATACCGCATATAAGGCACAACCTGAATTGAGAGAAAGAAATAATATAAGTACTTCGGTTACTTTTTTCATTCCATGGGTAAGATATCATTTTAGCTCAGGATTATTGAGACTGGTTCTCCATTATCTGAGTGATACATGCATACATTGGCAATATACATGGACAGTGTCTAAAGGACCCCAAATGCTGACAAAATGGTTCAATGACCCAAATGGAGAGGATAATAAGTTCACTAGCTTCTTTGATTATACCCCAGCTTCTTTGATTGCCTATACCTTAAATAAACATGATTTAGGTAGTTTCGTTTCTTGATCACCAGGTGCCGTTGGCATAAATGGTGGAGTATACCTTTGAGTGTTATCTGTACTTAAATTTCATAGATAATGTATGGTCCCTTTGAGGATAAGACAGAGATCGCAGGGAGTCATTAAAACTACCTCATTCCTATCACACTGTAAAACGTTATAATCAAATTTCATTGAAACAGATGGAAGCTTAAAAAGCTAAATTCTCCATTGGCCTACCTTTTTCCTCTTCTCCAACACCAAGAAAACCACCTCGTAACCTCAAACTATCGGAGGAGGCTTCAGTAGTATGAAGACAAGAAACCATTAAGACATGTTTTGTCAGTTTGTTCTCCTTCCTTGTCATCCTCATGTTACACAATAACAAGATTCCTAAAATTATGATTAACGAAGGAGTAACCTAATTACCATCAGCCTAAAAAGTATCCATTTTAGTATTGCCAATATGCAGTAAGCCTGTCATGGAGTACCCAGTTTTCCATAACTGTCTGTAGTGAAAGGTACAAAAAGAAAATACCGTAATATCTCGCATATAAGGTGCACCTCGCATATAAGGTGCACCCAGACTTTGCAGATGTGATTGTAAAAATAAAAAATGTCATAAATTTTGTTCTAACCAACGGATTTTCAAAATTCAAAGATCTATAGCCATCTTAGAGCATCCCCTATCCTGTTTAACCACAATACAGGGATAAGGGATTACTTGGGCAATTTTAGAGAGAAAAATCTCTCCTAAATAATTCTGCTTCTATAAGGCGCACTAAGGATGCATCCTCGCGTATAAGGCGCTCCTTGTACTTGAGGTATTACGGTAGTGCTTTATCTGAGGTGGTACTTTGGTTAGGCTAACACTCCACCCATCTTTAGACTTAAAAAAGTGCAGGCCTCATATAAATGCACAGTAAATCAAAGGCTGAAATATTTAATCGCTTGTGCACTAAAATGGGCCAGTATATATATATATATATATATATATATATATATATATATATATATATATGGATCTACTGTTATTTCCTGTGAATAAGGTGGACCCTGCATATAAGACGCACCTCAAACCAAGGCCAAACCTGTAAGATTCATCCCTCAAAGTTCAGTGCCTGAGATATTATTGAAGAATGTGGAATTAGTGAGCTAAGTTTCCATTAGCCTGATTAAATGAAAATAGAAGTGTTCACCTGATTAACTCAATATGAGGGCCTACTGTGCCACGAGGAGTCATTGAGATCTCTGCAGCATGTGATCCCAGCATACTTCACCAATTGAAAATGTGATCAATGTAGGGAAATTGTAGATTTTTGATGATATAATGAGGCATAATGTAGATCTATGATATATAATGTTAGTTGAAATGTATATCATTAGATTGAAAATGGCAGACATGATAACTTTGTTTTATATTTAATAACATGTCTGCTATTAATGTAAAGCTAGGATTTAGTCTTGCCTAGAATCTAGTGTGACCTATATTAACATATTGTACGCTGGGGAGTGTTTCTTCCGTAGTAGAGATCTAACTTCTACAAAAATATCATCTTTGCTCCTTCTTCCCATTTGCTCTTGTCAATCTGTCTGTCTCTCTCACTCTGTGTTTCTGTCTCTGTCTGTCTGTCTCTCAGTCTCACTCTGTCTGTGTGTCTCTGCCTCTCTCTCTCTCTCTCTCTCTCTCTCTCTCTCTCTCTCTCTCCCTCTCTCTCTGTGTGTTCCCCATTCTCTTCCTTTAGCCGTTCATGTGACTCACTTTATGCTTAGTCTCTCCTCCCACCTACCCCCAACATACCAATACAACCTCCCCTTATCTGAAGTAACATCATCAAGCAGATACAGTTCGGTAATTGTCATTGGCGACACTGTCTCTCACTACAACCAGTGCCAAATGTATTTACAGAACAAAAGAAATAGTCCCTAACCAAGCTAGCCCCAATGGCTTCAGGTCATTTTGCCTCAGATGAAGCGCAAGCTTCTTTTTATCCCACTTGCTACAAACAGTTATGGAAAACATTTAACTGGTTACTCCACAATGGGCTTCCTGCATATCAGCAAAGCTAGAATGGATGCTGGGTGTTTTAAATGGCCTATGGTAATTGGTTTACTCCTTTGTTAATCATAATTTTAGTAATCTTGTTATTGTGTAACAAGATGAAGACGAGAAAGGAGAACAAACTGACAAAACATGTCTTAATGGTTTCCCGTCTTCATACTACTGAAGCCTCCTCTGGTTGTTTTAGGTTAGGAGATGATTTCCTTGGTGTTGGGGAAAGACGAAGGAAGCTGAATGGATAACTTAGCTTTTTAAAATTCCTTTTGTTTAAATCAAAATTGAATATGAAGCTTCAAAGACTGATGATATTGGAGTACCTATAATTACTTCATGTTATCTCTAACTTATCATCAAAGGGACATCCTATAGTTGAGGTGATCATTACATTTTCTAATTTATTTTATCATATCAATTTAGTCTTGAATAATTCATATATCAATCTACCTCTCTACTCGATGACATTTTTACCAGCACAGCAGCATTAAGGCATCTATAGTGGGAACTATGGAAAGATGTCAGTTATGGTGGGTATCATTTTCTCACGACTTGTTGTCAGCATGTATTATAAAGAACCTTTATTAACTCTATGAAACAAAAGCAAAACGTGGTGCATACGTAGTACTTTTTGTTATAGCTCATGAATTAGCCCTGTATATCACATAAAGTTACAGATCTGATATCACAAAAAAAAACAAATGCACAGAAATGGGGATATCGGTAGAGAAGTGTATAAAAATGTTTCATCTGAAGATTTAAGTACCTTTGGTTTATCAGACCCAAAGCTTTAATCATTGCTTCATACTCAAGATAAAGTTTTAGACAGGTCTAATCATCATAGAAAGGCTCAGGGGAAATTATGACGGTGGATGTCTCTAACTATCTACACCATTTCCGTTGTAAATAAAGGTCAAAGCTCTTCCTAGACTCCCACTTCCAAGTGTTTTCTTTATTTCAATTTTGCTTGGCGACAAACCTACACAGAGTGGAGAGGATGAAGATCGAAAAGGTTATTGCCACTCGAACACCACCAAGACGGGAGTATCATAATGCCAACGTATTAATTAAGGAACAATCAATTAGGAAAGGGCAGTGAAAGACAGAGTAATTATCGTGTAGGTTTAATTGACTTAATGATGTCAGTGTATGTTTGTATATCACAGACTGGTCGCATTAAGAAATGTCCTTGATATTGGTTGATTTTTATTTCCCCCTCTAACATCTAATACCCTCTTCTTTGTTCTCTTATTTATGCCCAAATCCTTTCTATCATCACTTTCTCCTCTTGTTGTTCATTCTGCTTATCGTATTTGCCAATCCCTCGTGTCAATTTTTCCTTTTAATCTCTCTATTGATCCTGCCTACTATCCAACCCATTATCCCATCTTCTTATCACCTTGCGGAATCTCTGAGCTTCCTTTGTATCCTTTGTTGGCAGTATGACTAGAATCATCAAAGGAGAGCTAGATTTATTCCCTCATAGTCGTCATCCCCCTCCTTAATCCCAATTCTTTACTCAGGAAATAGAGCAGCTCTGTACTGATAGAGGACCTGGTTTATTCAGTGAAGATGAAGGGACTTCCCTGCTGGTTCTGCCAATGCCTCCCATTGTCAGGAAATAGTCAGGGCTGCTACATAATGACTCCATTTCCTCATGGAGCCTAATGCTACAGGACCAGGCCTATAGCTCAGAGTGGGCCTACCCCAGATGGGTTTCTGCTGGGCTATTGAGGTTATAAACCCCCAAAGAGGGTAATTACCAAGGGGTGCTGCTGCAATCAGAACACATTTAGTACTGACATGGACCCAATAACATGCTCTGCGCATGCGCAGCATCATACCCTCTGATTGGCTACATTTATGACTAAGCAACATGATGGCTGTGCCTGATCTCCTTTTGAAGAGAGGCTGAGGGCAAATGGTTGAGTAAGAAGGGGTTAGTACCCATAAACCCTTTAACAACATACTCAATTTTTATTCTGATAGCCTAAAGGATATTGGAAAATTGGCTCCGCTGGTACTTAATTCTTTTTATATTTTCCCATTGGAAAAATACAATCTAGTCTATGATTCCCTAATTAAGAACAAGTTAGATAATTATAGCAAACCCTTTATTATAATGGCTGAGGCTGAAATGCTGATGAGCACAAGCCGTGAGAGAATTCCCAGAGCTGCGCGTGCTGTATAAGACATTTCCCATGCATCGGTATAAATTACCCGACAGGAGTCATTTTTTACACAGAATAACTGGTTCTGTTTCCCCCATTTTTTCGCATCAAACTTAAAATTTGTGATTTCTACAATTCGATGCTAAATTTCTATGAACTACAGCAATGAATACTACTACCTGGTAATTACCTAAAACCCGGTCAGAGCATTGCATGTGCTGGTCTTATAAAAATAAATATTATCGTTTAGAAATAAATGCTGAGAAAAAACAGTGAACAGAATAACAAAGGATCCCATATGCTATTTGTTACTTAATATTGAATTCCCTATCCCATTGTGGATAAGGTGGAGATTACATAGTTCTTTATAACTTTCTTATTCATATGAACGTCTGAAGGTTCATATTCCATATTCACTTTAACAGAAATATAAGTTTCAGAAGCTAGGCACTCCATTAGTCTTTCCCCATCCCCAAGAAAATCCTCTCAGAAGCTAAATCTCCCAGAGGAGGCTTCAGTAGTATGAAGACGTGCAAACATGTTTTGTCAGTTCTTTCTCCTACCTGGTCCTCATCTTCTTCCACAATAACAAGATGAGTGAAATTATGATTAACAAACTAGTAAACTAATTACCAATAAAACACCAAGCAGCTATTTTAGCTTCGTCGATATGGAGGAAGCAGGTTGCAGAATAACAAACTTAATGTTTCCCATAGCTGTTTTAGTGATTGGGATTAGGTGAAAAAGCTAGTGCTTCATTTAAGGAAAAATTGTTATGGAACATAATTCTTCATCTGTAAAAGGATTTGGCAGAGACTGTAGTGTGTAGTGGGAGAGAGTTGTACAAATGACTGGTTAATTATGTTAATTGAGATAAGGTATGGGCGGTGGGTT
Organism: Acholoe squamosa; assembly: GCA_949317995.1. NCBI lineage: Eukaryota > Metazoa > Annelida > Polychaeta > Phyllodocida > Polynoidae > Acholoe > Acholoe squamosa. Next base: position 77,446,659 of record OX439038.1, read on the forward strand.
ATTTTGAAGTAAGGAGAACCAGAACAGCTAGGAGTAGGACACAATACAAAACATGAACTTTGCTGAGAGTGCTTGTTATAATTGGTGATTAGTAATAAGTCAGTCGGCATTATCTTAGTTTAAGTCTCTCATACTAGCAACCAATTTTGGCGACTAGAATTGTGGCTTATTATAATATAGGAAAATTGCGACCACATTTTAGCGACCACTTTATTCTGTGTTTAGTGACCTAAATAGAGATATGGCCAATAAGTCATAGAGGGTCAGGTAAGGTGACCATAGGAATAATGATATTGCAATGACAGATACAGCCAAATCCTACAAAAGAAAACTTGTATGTATATTATTTGTAGGTTCCAGGAGGGCTGTGATGCCCTTCTAAACGTATTACTGTCCAAGATGTCATTCTATATCTGTATCCATCATTTCAAGTATATAATCCGTTGAAAAACTGCAGTAGAATTGGAAATATGTAATGATTGACGGAATAAAGGACAAAACAAGTATCAAAATCGTTTGAGGAACGCCAGTTGTATTGACATAAGCTTCTAGGGAAGGAGGGGAGAGTGCAAGTCTTAGACTGCAGACCTGTAAGCCTCTTAACCTCAACACGGACATGATCCGTACAAGTCTTCTTACCACCTGACTCCACACTCAGGCACTGTGAAAGGCAAGATATTGACACGTGGTGGGAGATTTGGCCCTCTCGGTGCTGCAGCTTGTATAATTAATATCTTACACTCCCAGTGGGCCCAGGATGATGAATCAATGTTAAATACCCGGTCAATCAACGTTGATCAACCCACTTTCAACATTGATTTGATATTCTGCAAATCAAAGATCATTGAATTGTCAATGTTGACTGTGAGTCAATTAACTGTGAGGCAATTGATTAACAATGTTGACAACAGGTTGCTAAATGTTGAAGAAGGTTGTCATTGCAAGTGAATGCGATCCTTATTAGCGGACTTGTATATCTGTAGCAATTATGTATTTTCCACCCTTTTAATAATTGATTTATTGAAATAAAACTTATTAGCTTAGCATTCGTACAATCGCATCCTCTTCAAGCAAGCCAAAAAAAAAAGGTTAGAACATGCTCATCAATATTGCGTGAGCTTCAGGCAAGAAGATCCTCAAGCTGGGAAGTGTTACCCACTTCAACTCCTATTTTTACCCTTTATGGGCCGCTATATATATGCAGGGGCGTATCATGCCCATTGGTCGGCATGATGCATCAATGAAGTGCTGGCGAGTCTGCTCGACAGCACTTCATTTGTGCATCCTGCCAACCCTCTGGAAGTGTATCAACCCCATAGAGTTAGCCTACTGCATACAACACTACCAACCCGTACAAGGGTTAAGGCATGTGGACCAAAGAAAGGGGGCCAGTGAATGGCGGAGATTAGACAGAGGAGTCCCAGAGGAGAGGCCCGTTCCATTTCCACGCCTCCCACGACCATCGTCTCCTCCCTGTCCTGAAAAATAGATCTAATGAGAGACCTGAGAGCTGGCCACATCCTCCGCCCTTTTCTACCACTCCACTTCCGTCACGACCTTTTGATCACGTGAGGCGGGTTTCAGTCATGTGCCTGAAGGGCCGTCCGTACTAGAATGATTTAACTTTGCCAGCGCTACATGATGCCTTCAAGTCCAAGTGTACTGGTTAAATAACCATGCTGCAAGCAATTAAGTAGGCAACCTTACAGACTGCTAGCTGTATGCATAAATACAAAAAAAAAGTCCTTTGTTCTCCAGGCGCCATATAGGATTTATGAGAATTGACCGAAACTCAGTATATCTGTACGAGTTAGTAACAGGCATTTACGATAGTGATGTAGAGACAAGAGGAGGGCTGACTCATGAAATCCTATCATGGTTTATGTACCGTGATGGCCCATGTAAGTACCGCGGTCTCCAATAAACACTGGCCTTGGATAAGCCCTGGTGGTATAGGGGTACTGAAATTAAATTTAAACACTGAAAGTAGTACTCAAATAAGTGCCTGTCTTGTATAAGCGCTAGGGATATTGTGGGATTGAAATCAATGTACACCCGGGCCACTATATAGGCCACTACGCTACATGTAATTCACAGTGCACGCCTTTGTTTGATGTTACTATAAGGAATCATGAAGACTCAATGTTCTGACTTTTCATTCAACTAATGAAAATGTCCCCCATATGGGTCATAAGGCCTCTCATTCCTTCCATGAAATAAACTCAGATCCTGTTACTAGTATTGTTTGTGGACGGGCTAACAGGGCGCCCTAGTACAGAGTATTAGAACTATCAAATGGGGAGGCAGTGTACTGATAAGAGCTGTAGCTAAAGATTGATGAGTTATCTCCTCTGTTGATAAAAAACACACCCTGCCAGGCCATAAGCTAAAGCTCCTTAACCCTTTAGGGAAGACATAGTGCATTAAAGCACCATGCCTATTGATCAGAGTGCTGCGTGAATGTAGCATTGATGCGGGTATCATCTTGATTCTAAAAGGTTGATACTCACAAAGGGTCGGCATGATGCATCAATGCAGTGCTGGCGAGCAGACTTGCCAGCACTGCATTGATGCATTATGACGACCAAGGAACAGGAACCTGGAGACATCATGCTGCCCTGACAGCTCTTGGGTGCTTGGGTTTGGTCAATAATAGAATGCAGATAAAGGCAATACCATTATGCGTTATGGGGTTCTGAGGGAGGGAGGGCAGGGGCGGCTATTCCACATCAGTGCTTATACTCTTGTGTTGACAGTTTGTTTTGTAGGATGGGCGAAGAGTTATTTAGGGTTTGCCTAGAAAAAAAGGAAAGAATTCAAATAATAAAACTGATTTAGTGATTGAGTATATCCAAATCTACATATATAGAGAACAGGCTTGGGAAGCATATTCTATTGGGGGTGGAGGGCTCCTAGGGATAGGGGGAGGGGGCTATGCTGTAAGGATGGATACATGGCAATTCATAAATTTGATGCAGATAATTCTACCATTGTTTGTGGGTCTCTCCCGATCTCCCGATTCATACTGAGCCAGTTCTTTATATACACGTGCCAGATTTTAAAATGGAATTTTAAAATGCTATGTAGCTTATGTCAGGGTATCTCGCCCCCCCCCCCATTGCACTTGAAGAGCATTTTACAAATGGATAAAGAAATAATAAAAAGGAAAAGACCTTTGAAATCAAATAGAGTCTGTATCTGAGGGTGAACACATTTTCCAGGACCAGTCAAATAAAAATCATACTTTCTGACTTGTATGATTTACACCTTTCAGTTGGCACTATGGCAACAACATAAGTACATTGCATATGCTCTATAAATACTCGCAAATACATGCCATCATGGGCTTAGAGCGTTGCCATGCAACCTGACAGTTAGTTCATTCAAAATATAAACGAAATACACGATTCTTCTTCAATATTGGAAGGGCTCGTGCAATATGATAACATTACAGTTCGGATGTAGAGAACTGTTGTAAGATTCAAACATCTCACTTGAACGATGGACTAGATCTATACTGTGAAGTGATACAAGGATTCGTGAGAGGTTGCCTAAACAAGCTTGTCATCACACTAAAGAAATGGTGAATTACCATAAAGGTACAGGGAATTCCCATTAAAACTACAGAGAGTCCCAGCTAACTTACGGGAATCTGGGAGCAACAGTGACCACACTAAGATAACGGGGAATCCCAGCACCCACTATATATATATATATATATATATATATATATATATATATATATATATATATATATATGTTCATGCTCAACTCAAGACTTATAAACATTATCCTGAAAGTCACACATGATACATCCAATAGTTGTTCTACTACCATGGCCCACCTATATGGAACCGTGTAATATCCACGCCCTATAAGGGGAACTAATGCACGTATGTATTATTCCCATTGAGCACGGTATTAGAGCATCATGCCAGTCCTTCGGGAGTGTATACAACCCATAGGGTCTGTATAATGCTTCAATGAAGCGCTGACGAGTTATTTCATCATGGCGACCACTAGGAATGGTGATTTGAATCATTAGCGGCCCTAAAAGGGTCAAATAGTCCTAAACTACTAATGCAATAACCAGCTGGACCTGTTACGACCTTAACAATGGTACAACAGGCAGACTGTGGCAGACCCCTGTTTGAAACAGCTTCATGTCAAGCCGCTCCAATATTGAGGCAGTTCCATCCAATTCTGATGAGGCTCTGCATTAAAGATGAGCTAAAGATTAAATTGCTCACCACACCGGAAGTCCATACCATTTGAGCAGCTCTGCACGGCTCATCTAGCCAGCGGAAGCGTATGACAAAAGTGCTGCTATTAATATATATAAATAAATATATATATATATATATATATATATATACATATATATATTAAGCTAATAGATCATGGATATCGGGGCCCTAGGGCTGTATATACAGCATATACAGGCAGTGGGGCCCCGATATCCATGACCTAATAGGTTTATACCACCATTTCCTCCATTTTGTATCTATTTTTTACCTGATTTCCACAGAATATAGCCAGGAGAAGATATTTTGTAAGTGCAAGCGATCCGGCCCGGGTCACCGCTCTGCGCGAAGCCATTGTTTTTGTTCCTTGTCGGGAGAGGTACCGCCGTGTTTACACTCACTTTTCGTATGGAATCCAACCATGACATGTTATAATATTAAAATCCCAAGAAGTATTCGATCCATAGACGAGGAATGCGTGCTAATTTTCTCCATTTTCTTCAATACAAATAAGAATCCATTGATTTTCCCAAAGTACGCGAGTCGCGGTCCGGCTATTCCCACCCGCCTCCTTGTCCGGCGAAAGTGTGTCAGTGGCCCGGATGTAGATATAGGTCAACTGCTCGTTGTACAAGAAAGACGCCGAAAATTTCGGACCCGTTTGGAAAATCAATGGATTCTTATTTATTTTGAATATATCGGACATATCAAGCATGGAGTACTCATCAAGAATGTCTAAGGATATGTATGTTTGTTTTGAAGACTTGTCATGGTTGGATTCCATACAAAAAGTGAGTGAACACAGCGGTACCTCTCCCGGCAAGGAACAAAAACAATGGCTTCGCGCAGAGCGGCCACAGGCCGCGACTTGCGTACGATGGAAAAATCAATGGATTCTTATTTATATCGAAGAAAATGGAGAAAATTAGCACGCATTCCTCTTCTATGGATCGAAAACTTCTTGGGATTTCAATATTATAACATGACAAGCTTGGAATCAAGACGAAAACTGACTGGAAATGTACCACTAGGACCTCAGGTTAGAATTTATTTACTTTCGCATTGGATTTCATCACCGTTCAGTGTGGCGCTATGGCTAAGGCCTTCGCCTACCACCACTGCGGCCGGGGTTCGATCCTCATACGAGTTGGGATGATTTTTCACAATGGAAGATGGCCAGATTGAATTTGTATATCTGCCACACATTCCCAAAAAAGTCCAACTTGACCCCGAAAAAGTATATACCAAAAATTTCAAAAATGCACAAGGGTGGTATATGCAGAATAATGCACGGCTAAACTGCATATAAACCCACTGGAAGTCCCGAAATCGTGGTATAAATATATATATATATATATATATATATATATATATATATATATATATATATATATTATACTCTTTTGAGAACTATAGAGCTATGGCTTAAACCTATTCCTGGAGGCCGTTTCACCGCATTTACTCAATAAAAATGGACGTCCTTATTAGTAGACATGGAGGTTCATATTTCAATTTTAGGGTCTGTACTTGAGCACTACCTACCTTATACCCCCTCCATATTAAAAAATACGAACACAAATATGGACGTCCGTATTCGCAAAGATTGACGTTCGTATTTATTGATTAAATGCAGTGAAACTGCCTCCTGGGAATATGTTACCCACTACAGCAGTATCTAAAACACATGCATGTATAAACATAGCAGACTAAGCCTCCAGCAGCAGGTTTTAGGTTACGCCACATCATTTTCATGTCTCCAATATCTGTCACTGCAGCTGACGGGTGAGCCGACCCATCCTGCAGACACCATGATCCCCATTCCTGCCCACAATTCTATCCCTTCACCATACTGCCCGAAGCTATACTCCCACCTGCCCTTATGTCTACATAATGACCTATCTTCCTACAGACCTTTCCTGTCTTTTCTTAACCCAACACATTATTTTCTCCTTTTAAACAGCCTCTGCATATCCTGATTCAAATCAGCATGTGGAGGCCTCTGGAAAAAAAATCAGGCATTTAGGTAATTCATTTGATAATAGTCAGGCATCAGACCTGCACCAAAAATAAATGATAAAGGAAAAAAACCTGTATAGAAGATCAAGTAAAAATCACGCTGATTAGACTATTCGGACACCTTTTTACTATAAGCTAGGTATGATCTCTCTACCTTTCTCTTCTCAGACCTAATCTTGCAGAACATGCATAAAGAGAGCCTCATGTATGTGAAGGTCTTTCATTGACAGGGATCGAAACCACTATCTAGACTCCAAAATCAGGGCACCAGGGATCCTCAACTCTACCAGGACTGAGCAGCAATCTGCTGATTACAATGCTCGGTCTGCCATACCACAAGTCTTCTGCAGTAACAAGGCCACTTCGTCTTTTTTCTTTTCCAGACTGCAAGTGTAGGTACTATTACCATGCCATGCAAAATGATCTCCCATGTCCACTTAGATGCATAGATACACATAAAAACAAGGAAGATAGCTGAAAGCGTCTATTGATTAAATAGCTCCTTTTAGGATTATCATCTTCATAATATTGCATTAAATGATTTACAGATGTATCAAATGATCCTTTCTGTCTTGAATGATATTGCAGGAATTATATAAACAACAAGGTAACATAGTATATTTATCAAGCTATTTTAAAACTAGAAATGGGAAGTCCATAGTGGACTAGGCCTCTGGGATATGAGGGTTTATGTTACACCCCAGCATTTTGATGTAGCCAATACCTGACCCAGCCTCCTGACACCACATTACCCTTCCCCTTCCCACACATCAGACCACCTTACAAACAACCCTGATTTCTTACCATACTATCCCCACCTCTGACCATACTACCCCCTACTTACTGACATACTTACCCCAGCTCCTACCACATGTCCTACCACACTGCCCTCACCAGCTCACCTGCTTCCGTAGTAATCCTCCTACCATACTTTCCCTGGTACAAATGGCATAGTGAATCATTTGGTGTGTACTTAAACATATTGACCCTTGTAATTGTGACATTAAACAAGTATTATGTGTATTGTTTAGTCGCAGTTACTGTATTAACTTCAACTGCAAAAAAGGGGCTATTAAATAACCGCAGGACCTTTAGTTACTTCTTACAGAGTAAAAAGCATGGAATAATTATATTGATGAGATAAATGTGGAAAAATGTTTAATCACCCTGCCTGGTGAGAAGAGGATAATTTTTATCAACTAGATCATTGCATACATTCTTGGTTCCTATGAAAAGAATGACAAAATATGGTTTTCTATAATACAGACAATTCTAAAACTCATTTTTCTCTTTGGGTATATGTTACTCAGAAGAGCAGTATGTAATATATATCGAAGTATGTATGTCACATGCTAACCCCCAGGAGCAGGTTTCTGGTTACTCCATCTCATTTCAATGTCTCTGATATCTCTAATGGCTGCAGAAAGGTGAGCTGACCTGCCTTTATGATAGCCAGACCTCCTCTCCTCCCTGTCTACCACTCTACCCCCTTCCCTACAGCTATACCATCCCTCCTCTTGCAAACGCTCTTCTTTTAGACACACAGCCACTTTCGCTCACATTTATACAAACTCACATACGAGATTTTATTTTTCTGAGCTTAGATATTTTCAGAACTAGGCATTCATTCATTTATATTTGTCTGAGGGTTGAGCTATCACACAAAACCAGACAATTTCAAATACAATTCAAAGCTTTATTTCAACAAAATCAACAAAGTAAACCGTACCTTCCTGAGACCCCTCGCGAAGGTAAGTTTTATCTTGTTGGTCCACAAATAACAATATTTACATTCAATCCAATGTAAAAGTTGGTTTGTTGTGGACTATAGGATTATGTTTGTATTTGTCTATAGAATTTATGTTATTTCTTTTATCTCAATACTCTGGGTTTCCTCTCTACTCTCTAAATCCATTTCAATCTCCTAACACCGATCATGACTGTGAATATGATCATAAATGTTGAAATGGCATTAAAAATACATTATTCACTCATCCCCTACAAAGCTATATTATTTGCCCAAGGTTCTATCAGGGCTTTTTTTTCTTATTGTACTGGACAATAATTGGACATCAGGCTTTACAATGTCAGAGAAGATCTCTCTTTGACAGGCAAGTAAACCACTGTTGCAACCTTGAAATCATGGCACCAGAAATTCTCCACTTTCACACAGGACTGAGCAGCAATCTGATGGTTACAAGGTGGGGACAGCCATACACCATCTTCCCAAGACACCATCACCACTACGACAGTCTCCTTCCCACCCCTCCTTTGCCATGTCCACCAATGGATTGGCAAAAGCTTTAGTTTCTGACCAAGGGGAAGTACCATTGCAATGCCATGCACAAGAACCAACAGCTCTGAGAACAATCACTTTAAAATGCACAGATGGATATGAAACATGGGAGATATCATCTAGTTCTTCTTCAATGATGCAAATATAGCCTAATTTTCAGATCATCATCTTTTCTCTCAATATCAAATCAAATGATTTGTCGAAATCATATATACATACAGACAATAAGACGCCATAGCACAATCATAAAGCTATCTCAGAGATCATTAGAAGAACACAGCCCTATCTGTGGCTATTGCGAGCTCAGCTTTTTGAGTGTGTAGTATTAAACATCCATGTATAAACATAGCGGATTGAGCCCCCAGGGGGTTACGGTTTATGTTACACCCCAGCGTTTTAATGGTGCCAATACCTGTCAAAGCGGGAGATATGGAAGCTGACCGACCTTAGGACATGAAACCACCCCTCCCCCCACTACCACACTGCCCTGACCTCTTACCACACTACCCAACCATACTCTCCTACATCCCACACTGCCCTCCCTCCTCAAATATACCCTTATTTCAAGCAGTGGTTTCAAGGCTGTCGGGCAGGCGAATTGTCACTATTCTGATGACTTACAATATGGCTAAAGTATAGAAAAAAGTGGTCGGATTGCCTAACTGACTGAAGTTGAACCATGGCTTTATGCTGTAAAATAATTAATCAACCATAAAGGTAATGATGAGATTTGCTGGCATTAATGGAACCATACTTTCGTCATTCTTAGTTGTGCACCATTATCAAGATGTTACTTTGACTTTCACCTAATCCAGCTACATATGAATGCAGAGAGCTAAGGTTCACAGGGGTCTTATGTCAGAAAAGGTCTCTTATTGAACAACTATTGTGACCCCAAATCAGGACAGCAGTGACCCTGCTACCCCTGCCGGTGATCCAGCAACAATCTGTTGGCTACAATGCTGGGTCTACCACTCATGCCACATCTTTTGTAGAACAGCAAGACCACTAACACACAACCCTTTCCCCGACATACCCTACCTCTGGCCATTAGAGACAGTTGCTGTTATTTCTGTCCCAATGTTTAATGTAAAAATCCACATGAAACATTGGGGACATCAGACACAATCTAATATTTGTTTTGTAACACAAAATATCTGATCTTTGAGATCATCATCTTCTTTATCAAATATTAGATTAAAATAATGGTGAACAGCCCTAACAAATGATCCCTCTTCTCATGTGAGCTACTACATGAATTACATAAATGACAAGGCAACATAGCACATTTAGATTAACTAAACTCTTTTAAAAGAAGAAATGGGAGAAGGACACAGTACTATCCATGGTTACTCTTAGAGCAGCTTGGACAGTGTATGATATTATACATCCATGTATAAACAGTGACAACCAGTCCCCCAACCAAGCCTATGGGGGTGGAGGGCTTATGTTACACCACATTGTTTAAATGTTGCCGATACCTGTCATGACAGGAGTATGGAGCTGACCTAGCCTCCTGACACTTTCCTCCTGACACTTCCCCCTTCCACACTACCACACATTCCTGACTACCTTCTAGATTACCCTCATTGTTAATCATGCTAACTTCAACTTTCCTATGCCCCTCCCCACCTCCCATCATATTAACCACACCTACCATAGTTTAGCTCTATGTGTTTAGCATATTACAGCCCCTTTACTGGCTCCTACAAGGTCACAGTGAATGGATTGAATTATGCCATTTCTCGCCTGCACTGCATTTGTAAATCATTAGGACAGAGGAACACGATCCTGGAGATCTTTACAGCATTACAAATTCATTTCTTCCTATTTAAAGGAAAATTACACAATATGGCACCAATCCTTTCCTTTACCAATATTTTGCTGTACCTCAATGAAAAAATTGATTGAAGGCTGAACGCAGATCTGTGTACTTTAAACTCTTCATGTTTAAAGAAAACCACTTAATTGAGCTACTTGCTTTCATCTGTTATTTACTCTTGGTTCAAAAATCTTATTATTTCATGGACAACAGAAATCGGTTGGAATAAAAATACAACCAATCCAAGTGTCCAAGCGAAGGTATTTCAAACAATAATAAGTGGTTTTCAACTGTCTTTTTGTTTTTGTAAAAACAATAAGTGGAATCTGTTTCGGAGCACAAAGCATTGAAGTTGGAGCCATCTGTTGCTTTTAGAATTTCTGATTCCCATAATGTCACTTGAGAGTTTGGTTTCGAAAAGAGGTAATGAAAGTTTTATGTGCTTGCTCAAATACTCATTCTCTGTCTAAATGAGGATTCTACCAGTTCTGTTATTAAATAACATTAAATTTTAATCACCCACCCTCCCTAATAGTCCCAGACTCCTTGTACCGGTTCCATATGGCTGAATATTTCAATATGATATCCTTATGAGAACAGCATGATACCTGAAATCTTCATATCAATGTAATATCACGATACCAGTGGTTCACTTGTCTGGGCTGTATTGGTGCATAATGCTAACCCCTCCAATTATGAATATTGTAACCACATATGGTTGGCATAATAAAAACCTGCTCAAATTCAAGCATTATGCAGGCTAAAGCCAAGAGCATTTTAAAGTGCATAGATCTCATATCTATAAAACGCAGGACATTTGTCGTTAGTCACTTCTCAAATCAGCTAGGAATATGAATCTTTTCTATAAGAACAAACATGGGAAGACTTTCTGAAGCTGGTTTGGAAAGATCAGTCTGATATAGACCTTTATATATATGTAAGTAGATTTTCAAATGTAATATTCTAACAGGTCACTGAAAAGGGCATAAAAGAGATGGGCAACACATATAGCCAAGGCCCAATGCCAGTACATCACAACTGAATAAGATAGATGAATAGTTTCTATGTCCATGTACCCATTTGGGGGAAAGCACATCTGATGAAAGATGACAATACACATACAGCAAATATGATTGTTTGAAGCCCATCTCATGCAAAACTGTCATAGAAAAGAATTCTTGGTTTTAATTTTGAATCGAGATGAACCTTAGGATTATATAGAGATGTCGATGTTCCAACTGAAGCAACGGCATATCAACAACTCACAGTCTGCACAGTCTGTGTTCATTGGTGACCAATTAAAGTTCTGATCCGTTTGATCAAAGGTTTGGTTTTACTTTACATTGTATTTGCTTCCCAATGTGAATACCATGTTGCCAATGTGTCATTGGCTTGTACAATTGGCACAATGAAAGGATTGATTTGTGCCTCAACATATTGAACCTTTTCATTGTGGGTTGTATTTATTTAGTTTTAGTTCCTGTATTTGACTTCAACAGTAAAAAAGAGTGTCATTGGGCATTTGCATGATAGTTACTTTCTACCTGAAAAAATAAAGCACCACATATATGATAGATAGGATAGCTATGGAAAAAAGATGTAATTATGCCTGATAAGAACAGAATTTCTGAATATCATATTTTTATAAATCAGATTATCACATGCGTTCATAGTTGTTATGGAAAGAATACAATAATGATATACTCTAGATTATAGACACATTATAGCTTATTCCTATCCTTTGGCATATTTATGTTACCCCCTAGAGCAGTATGTAATACACATCCATGTATATACATGTATATCAAATTAAGCCCCAAGGGCCAGGTTTTAGGTTACATCACATTGTTTTAATGTCTCCAATATCGGTCATGGATGCAGACGGGTGAGCTGACCCAGCCTGCAGACACCATGATCCCCTGGTCCTGCCCACCATTCTCCTCTCCTCGACATGCCATCTCTGCTCTTCCTGACACCCGTTTGTCTGCCTATGGCCTGACATACACCTGCATGCCCTCATATCTACATAATGACATACCTCCCTAGAGACCTTCATTTCTTATCTGGGCCCAAATTAATATCTTACCTCTGAATTTTCCATCATCAATACTACGAATATGATTCTCTTTTACAAATAGTCCTTTCATAATCTTACTCCCTTCATCCTGATTCAAGCCTGCATGTGGAGGAAACAAAGTCAGAGTTGCAGTGGCGGATCCAGGGGGGGGACTGAACGGGCCTTTCCCCCCAGAAAAAAGAGAGAGAGAGAGAGAGAGAGAGAGAGAGAGAGAGAGAGAGAGAGAGAGAAAAGGAAGGAGAGGGGAAAGGAAATGGAGGCAGTTATTGGAATATGGTGTTCCAAAGCTTATATCATCAGGAAATGAACTGTTGGCTTCCTATATGTGTGCAATAAAAACTGAATTCAAATTTCACTGCTCTAAGGTTTAAAATATACCTTTCAGCCAACCCCCAGTATGGCTGGGCCCACAGGTTTAATTTGCAATTTACTGTGATGACCCATCACTGGGACCTCATGCTGACCCTCCTGGAATAAGTCAATATGGTGCAAATAACATGCAGCATTGCCAAAGCTTTAGAAATCTATGGGCACATATCTAACTTAGCAAGAATGGCTAGATTCCTGCTGATTTTCCCTTTCCAATGATACACAACAAGCCAATACTCATATGAATTAACTTTTATAGATGTCTCTCTGTAACCCCTTGGCCATCCCGGGCCCACAGTAAGGTATTTCTTGAGAAAACTACTGGTTTGCAGCCAAAACTGTGGGCCAATTGCTCCCAGGCTGGCATTGGTGTCTGCTCCTGCCATTGTGTGTGGCACTAACAACGTACTCACCTGGGTCCTATGTAAAGTCCTTACCATAACCATCAAACCTCCCAGGGTATTTTCCGCAGAAAGCCTGAAGGTACTACATTATAGAATATTTAATAGTGCAAATGTACCTTTTGTCCTGGTAGTTTTCAGAATCTCTGGGGGATACAGACCCCCTACCCCCATCATCACAACTGTAAACCCCCACTTCACTACCAATACAACTCAATAATACAGGTACATGTACACCAAGACATCTGTGCTTAGGACTTCATTTTCCCCATGCAATAGCTCTCAGGTATTCCGCTAATGTCATTGCCCCTCCCCATTCTCATTTTCCTCCTCCACCCCTTTTTGGTGGGAGCATGGGCCAGTATCTGACCTTTGCAGTATAGTGCAGAAACTCATTGACTGTTTTATTTATCAGGTCAGATTCCTATATGGGTCAATCCAACGAAAGTGGGCACCTGGGTCTTTTTGGTCTTTTTTGGATACAGGGGGCTGTAAAATAAGAAGTAAGTAACCATTCTTCTTATTTCTGGTTTCATTTCAAAGAAAACACCTTGGGCTTCAAAAGAAGGGCAAGTTTACATATGTCGGCCTGCTATTTTTTTAGATATGGTGGCCCAAAGTTAAAAAATGGCCAAAAATTGCCTTTTTATTCAATTTTCACCTCGTCCCAGGGTCTATACCATCAAGCAAAACAGCAACAGACCAATATAATTTTATCTATTCCTTAGTGGGGGGTCCTATCTAACATTTTCATGTTGTTTGGAGGTGCTCTGGTTGGCATTCCTTTTCCCCTGTTCATTTCTATAACCAAATACAGGTGCTGTAATGGGCGTGAGCAAAATGAAAGTACACTGGTAGGCCTACTAAAACACTACCCTCAGTCTTCTTATTTCCCACCAAGATTAGGGTCATCATAGGGGATTTTCTGGTACAGAAACGTAGGGTCTACTTTAAGGCATGACTGTGCAGTACATATTCAAGTATTTTCAAGTCCATTTTGCTCATGGACAAAAACTATCAAAGTTTTCTTTCTTTCAACCAGCCTAACTTGAAGATCTATTGTTAATAAGTCATTTTAAAAAAAGACTGGAGTCACTACATACCTTGGTTATGCCAAAAAGAGGGGTTAACTGACAGATGTAATGGGCATGAGCGTAATGGGCGTGAGCGTAATGGGCGTGAGTAAAATGCACTGCAAGCATGTTGGCAGGCTTGATGCATTCCAAATGCATCCTATAAGTATTCTTAGATTATTTTTATTGCCTAGATTAATTCTGGGTGATGTTATATTGCTAAGTTGCTGTCTGAAGCCTGGGAAAGTTGTTTCGCTCACGCCCATTACGCTCACGCCCATTACATTCATATTATTTCCTTATGTATTGTAAATATCCATTTTTTTTCCCTATTTTCTTCATAGTGTGTCTATGGGACCTTTTGTCAAATATCCTAACTGAAAATCATGTAGTTCTGACAAATATTTCTGTGAGGTAGAGAAGAATTCATTTTGCTCACGCCCATTACATTTTCATAATTTTGAATATTTGCAATAAAAACTGACCGCTTGGGAGTTAGTGACTTGAATGAGAGCCAAGATATAGGGCTATCAATAAAATTTAGTTTCATGATCTAATTCTTAGTTTTTAAAAATGACCCTCTCCCATGGACAAGTGCCCACTTTCAGTGGATTGACCCATATAAAAAGCCATAGATTCCATTAAAGCCTACCACATACCAGACTAACCACAAGGTCACAGTTCCTCCCGTGAGGAAGTTCTTAGAGTTGATTCACCCCTCACCTTGCCCCCCCCCATGTTTAGAATGGTTCTGCTCCCCTGGTTATGAAGTGCCAGAATGCCTTAAGTCATAAATTTCAAAATTTTGTTGGGGCCCAATCCCCCACACCCCCAAAATTTCAAATTCAAGAAACTGAGTACAAATATTATATTTTGTATGGCCTTCAATAATGCACCAGGATTAATTTCTTCCTCATAGAGATAATTTAGACTTTCCATTTGTATATGGGTGGACATTAATGTCACACATCCCTAAATAATCTTTTAACAACATAATTTCTTTTTTTCACTTTAGAATGTACAGACCTGAGAACTGATATCTTCAATTAGAATGAATCAAAATGCACCATTTCAAGTCTAAACCTTCACAATTTTCTTCAGGGGCATGCCCCCCAACCTCCCTACTTTGGCCGCTGTGCTTCGCTTGCGGTGCTCGGGGCTAATGTAGGACCTCACCACTTCTTGCCCCCCCCCCCTCTAGAGAATCCTGGATTCGCCACTGCAGAGTTGTCTTTATTTGACAATTTGACAATAGGCAGACCTCCATTCAAATAAAATGAGGAGGAAAACTGACTTAATGATTATATTCAATGGAAGCTAGGTATGGTTTCTCTACTTCCCTCTCCTCAGGCCTAGCCCAGCAATGCATGCAGAGAGTCTGGGTGCACAGGTTTTTTTATGTCAGTAAAGGCCTTTCATTGACATGCAACTAAACCACTATCACGACCCCAAAATCACTGCACCAGTGGGGTGTTTAAGAAGCCGGACATGATAATGAACGTTAAATATCTGTTTCTAAAACTGTTACATTCTAAACTTACAACTGCAACCATTATCATCTCTCACCAGTCATATAGTTATAGACACAGTAAGATAATGGTAATGCTTTAGAAACACATGCAGTTATAAGCCTACTACTATTAAAACTGCTATCATATCTCCTTATGACCAGTTGTAAACATTACCTGCTTCTGAAACACCCCACTGGGATCCCCAACTCTCCCAGGACAGCAGCAATCTGCTGGTTACTTGTACTCTTGTAATTGTGCCAATTGTGAGAAACCACCAATATGTGCATGTTTAGTCTCAGCTACCGTATTTGACTTTGACTGCAAAGAAAAGTGCCATTGAATCATCACATAATACCTACCTTTTGCACAATTAATGCACAAGATATGATAGATGAGATAATGTGGAAAATAGCATAATAATCATGCCTCGTGAGAAGAGGATCATTGTTATCAGCCAGAGCACACATTCTTGGTTCATATGAAAAGAACAATATAATATAACTTTGTGAAATAGGGCTTATTCCTAACTTTAAGCATAGTTATGTTACTCATTTAATAGAGCATTATGTAATATACATCCATGAGCAGGTTTCGGATTATGCCATGTCATTTAAATGTTTCTCTCTAATTTCACCTTAATCTACCTCTCTCCATCACTAACCACAATTGTGAATATGATCATAAATGTTGAAATGCCATTAAATGCATTATTCACTCACTCACTCATCCCTGATCCCTCACTCCCTCATCCCCAACAGAGCTATATGTGTCCGAAGCTCTTCTAACAAATATCATGGCACCATGAATCCCCATTTTCACACAGGACTGAGCAGAAATCTGTTGGTTTCAAGGGTGGGACAGCCTTGAATCTTTCCCAAAGCAGCATCATCACTGCCACAGTCCCCTCCTCTATCCTCCTTTACCCTGACCACACCCAAAGGATAGCTAATACCGCTAGCCTCTGTCCCAGGGGAATTGCTATTGCAATGACATCCACAATAATCTACAGTTCTATTTCAACAGCAGCTTTAAAGTGGATAGATCAACATGAAACATGGTAGACATATGGATATTTAGTTGTTTTTTTTTTTTTGATGATGCAAATATAGCCTCCTTTTCAAATCATCACTTTCTGTCTTCTATCAGATTATTTGTCGTGCAGATTTATGGGATGATTCTTCTTTCATTGCAAGGTTTTGTGGAAATCACATAGATAATGATACACCATAACACATTTATAAAGCTATATCAAAGATGAAAACAGGAAGAGGACACAGCCCTATCCCTGACTAGTTCAGCTTGGGGAGTTTGTGATATGATATGATCATAGTAAACTAAGCCCCTGGGAGACAAGGGTTTATGTTACACCCCAGCATTTATTTGCGCCAATACCTGTCATGGTAGGAGTTAGGGGAGTTGACCCGGCCTAGGGACATGACATCACCCCTTCCCCCACTACTAGTGCTACACTCCCCTGACCCCTAACCACATTACCCCTCTCCACCCTACTACCCCACTTTCTTCCGCAACGATGCTCCTCCTCCTCCAAAATACCCTTACTTATGCTGTAAAATTATTAGCATTATACCACAGATATCAAATTTCAGAATGATTTTGGGTGCCCAAACTGGATAATCTTTTATCACATGATAAAGGCACTGAGTTGACACTTGAACATTGACAGTGTTGTTTTTCTATACTATTCTTATATGTGACAGCAGCTCAGATATACCTATAAAGCTTTGACAGTCGTAGGTACCAGAAAAGGTCAGCATGGTCGGGAATAGAACCAGCAATCTTCTTATCCAATGTGCTACACTCTATGCATTAAAGGCCATGGGGCCCGTGAATGCAGCATGCATTCTGATGCATTTTGATGCATCCTAAAGATGCAGACCATGGTATAAACACAATGTGTGATGACTATAGTTGCACTTGTTGACTTTAGGGCCTAGATATCAGCACTTGACTTTGCCTCATGCATTTATCTGACCCTAAAGTCAACTTGTGCATCCATAATCATCATATATTATATTAATAAAGAAATGATGATTGACTTGCATCAATGGAACCATATGTTCACCATTTGTACTTGGGGACCATTATCAAGATATTACCTTAACTTTGGACTGACGTTTTTGTATCGAGCACCTAACCCAGCTACATGTGTATCATGAGTGTAGAGTGCTGAGGTGCACAGTGCTCTCGTGTCAGAAAAGGACTCTTATTGACCAGCAGCTGAACCACTATTGTGACCCCAAAACCAGGGCACCAGCGATACTACTACACCCGCCATAAACAGGAAGGCCACCAACACACAATCCTCTCTTCAGCATTACGTAACCCTAACAATTAGAGGGTAGACAGTCACTGATGTTTCTGTCCCATTTTCTTACTGTCTAGCTCCACATAAAACATTGGAGACATCATCTGATAAAATCTAGTATTTGTTTGGTAACAAAAAATAGCGCCTGCTTGAGGTAATCGTCCTCTTAAACAAATATCAGATTAAATAATGTATAGATTTATCAGATCAGCCCTCTCTTTTGTGAGGTACTGTGGAAACCAAACAAACAACAAGACCCTGGGGGGAAGGGTTTATGTTGCATGACACTATTTAAATGGTGCCGATACCTGTCACGGTAGGAAATAGGGAGCTGACCTGGCCTCCTGACACTACACTTCCCCTTCCTACACTTCCACACTGCCCTGACTAGCTTCCACACTACCCTCATTGTCAACCATACTAACCATCCTACTCCCTCCCTATCTCCTATCATTTTACCCCCAACTCCTACCTTACTCCCCCAGCTCCTACCACACTACTCTTACCTGTTGCCATATAACTCATCTTCCTACTACAACACCTCTTCCTCAATGTGACTAGCATGTAAAGGCCTCTTTACTGGCTTGCACAAGGGTACAGCAAATGACATTGGATTATGCCGCCACCTGTTGGCCCTTCTCATTTTGACATGGAAAATGTGGAAAATTGCATAATGTCCTTTACAAGGCCAACTATATAAGGGACAAACTGGTTTATGTAGAAACCTTGGTTTGAACCAGTTTAGTTCTATTTTAATGCATTTTTCCGTGCCTATTAGGTACATCCCTCTTTGGGAGGTTCTACTGGGCAGAAATATTACACAGAAATATTAGTCATACTTAAGGAGAACTGGATTTTTTATAACGGTTATCGGAATGTGCACTTACAACATCAGCATCAGCCAACTCGTTAGAAACATGTAAATTGTATTTTGTTGGGTTTGAAAAAAGTTATAACGCTATATGGCAGTATTGAACATCGACTTCTATGAGACATACAGCTCATCTCCATCCTAACGAATTTTCAACAAGACTATAGTGAACAAGTAATCAATGGATAATTCATGAATTATCCATTGACTACTTGTTTTATACCACAAAACCAATAAATAATCAATAGAATACCAATAAATTCAAGTTGAAAACAAAAATTATTCCCCCTCCCCAGGAATCGAAGCCAGCCATAGTATGTGTACACAGGTACATACACCTCGTCACCCGACAGCGGACAGCGACAGCGCCCGTCTCGGCTAGGCTTGGCAGCGGCACACGGCGAAAAATAGTGTACACACACCTCGTCGACCGGCAGCGGACAGCTACAGCGCACACGACGAAAAACAGATGCGTCTCGTGGTTATGTTTGTGTATAATACACCTCGTCGCCTGGCAGTGAACAGCTAAAGCTTTGAAAGCGTCTCGTGGTTATGTTTGTGTATAATACAGTGCACACGGCGAAAAAGAAGATGCGCCCGGACCAGGACTCGAGCTGCGTACCTCTAACAGCTGAGCGCAATGCCCTAACCACTAGACCACCACGTCTCCTCCTTCAGCGCCCGTCTTGGCTTGGCTTTGTTTGAATTCCTCCCGCGGTTATGTATACACGATCGGTACACACACCTTGGTGCCCGGCTAGGCTTGCTAGGGGGGTCACAACCTAGAATGCTGGGGATTTTCACACTTTGAATGTATAGAAGTTATATGTGAGTGACCTCCCTGGGCTTTGTATCATATCCAGACCTGGTTCTAGCCAGCCACTACCAGACTGCAGGTTCGACCCTGGCATAGGTTTTAACATGTAACATATGACATGGAAGGACATGAGAGGTGTGTGGGTTATCCATGGATAACCGCACGGCATGGGGGTTATCCATGGATAACCGCATGCCTCTCAAAAGTGATGTTACAGCCTACAGGGTGTGCAATATCGACAGGTATGTGCATGGGAATATCCAACAAAAAGCACTGAGCAACCCAGAAATCGTGGTATAACAGTAGGTAATACATCCATGTATATATACATAGCATACTAAGCCCCCAGGAGCAGGTTTTAGGTTACACTACGTCGTTTTAATGTCTCCAATATCTGTCATGGCTGCAGACGGATGAGCTGACCTGGCCTTCGGATA
Source organism: Acholoe squamosa (assembly GCA_949317995.1). NCBI lineage: Eukaryota > Metazoa > Annelida > Polychaeta > Phyllodocida > Polynoidae > Acholoe > Acholoe squamosa. Next base: position 77,466,919 of record OX439038.1, read on the forward strand.
TCCAGGCCTCCCCCTGCCTGCTGCTCTGCCCACTCCCCTCCAGCTACACCCGCTCTCCTCTTTCCAGCACTCATATGTCTGACACATGCCCGGTGTCTCTCATGTGTATATATACCAACCCACCTACATAAACATCTTTTTTGAAGTAAGTTCTGAACTCATTTACCATCGTTCTGTCCATTTATCCCATCCCAGATTTATCCCATAATTCCAATACTCTACTTTTCCTGCATAATTTCACCATACTAACCCTCTCTAACCCTCACAGTGAAGATTACTTTAACTGTTGAAATGGCACTAACTCACTCACCCAATTACCTGCAGCCAATTCTTATGATTATGTCTCTAAGCAGATATTAGAATAAAAATTAAATCTAGACAGTAAATTAACCTCCAAATTTCCATGGTCAGAGTCTCCTATTGACAGGCAACTAATAGGACCCTATTATGACAGCCCCAAAAAGGACCCCTAACCCTCATCAGCAATCTGATTACAAGGTTGGGCTTTCCATTACACATCTTTTTGGGATGACAGGTCCAGTACCAAAGTCCCCTTTCAAACATTCCTTCACCCTGTTCATCAGGTAGGTGACAGCTGCTGATTCTGTCCCAGGGGTTATACTATTGCAGCTCCCCGATTTATAAGATTATCTATCCCATCTAATGTGGGGGATATCTAAAATCATTAAGTATTTGTGTACCATTAGAATAAACACTGTGCTTTTTTGTAATCCACATCATTTATTCCTTTACAATATAAGATTCAATGATGTCCAGATTTATCAAACATAATTATATGAAAAACAAGGTGTCATAGTACATGTTGCAGATAGAAATAAAAGTATGGCACAGCTCTATTCTTGGGTATATCTAGTGCAACTTGGGTAGTTTAGAAAAGCATCCATGTATAAACATAGTGGTCTGAGCCCCTGGCTGAGAAGGGTTTATGTTACGCTGCAGCGTTTTAATGTCGCCAATACCTGTCATGGTAGGAGATAGGAGAGCTGACCTGGCCTGCCGCCCCTTCCTCAACTACCACACTAGCCATCCCAGCATACTACCCACCTATTATCAGACTACACCCATGCATAGAGCTTAGCTCCCTGTTCTAAAGTCTAAAAAGATAACTGACCCATTGACTACATGTCTCCTCTATACCTTTAAGGTGGCTGGCAGGGATAGACTAAATGTTAACAGAACTTCACAGCCTTGTTTCCGAGATGATTAGTCTTTAGTTGTGAGTGACTGGTGGTAAGAGTATGTAGTAGTGTGTTACACATACTGATCAAAGTAATTTTAAAAGTAATTCCATCTTTACATACTATTACCACAACATCATTTCTGATCTCAATCATACTCCAAATCACTCTCTCTCTCTGTCTCTCTCTCTCTGTCTCTGTCTCTCTGTCCTTCTGTCTCTCTCTCTCTCTCTCTCTCTCTCTCTCTCTCTCTCTCTCCATTCTCTGTTAATTCCCTCCTTCATTCCTCCATACCTCCCTCATCTTGGTACGCATATACAGTAGACATGCACATGAAGGGCTTCATACTATATGGTCTCCAGTGGTGACAGAAAAGACTCTTATCGACAGATGTCCAAACCACCACCATTACATAGCTTCCCTTCCCACACATAGCCCCAATCAGGGCACCAAAAATCCCTTAGAAATCTGCAGCTGGATGTAATGTTGGATCTGCCATACTGTGCCTTCCCAGGCCAACAAGGCCACATATCGTCACCCAACCACCCCTAACCCCAACCCTACACTTGTACCTGGTGCTAGGTTTTGACACTAGCAGACACCAGCATGACCCTGAAATTCACACTGTTTAAGCATATGTCTGTCTTATCAAAAAGATACAAATTCTGCTCCAAGTGTCAAAATTATTTAGTGTTCTGCTGACTGGAGGAGATGTATGGTGTAAGAGATCCATGACAACCATGCAGCTGGAGTAACCAGCATGCCCTGGGTTTCTGTGATACGGTATCTTTTGGTTATAATTATACAGAAATCCTCAGGGCACCATAATGCACCCCTTCCCACTTCCCATGTCTGTCACCCTGAGTTATAGAGCCACTGAGAGAGAAAGCAGCATGATGCACATGGCTAGAAAAGGGCAGCTACTACTACACAACCCCCTGCCCACCCCAATGACTCCTTCCCTCTGTCTCAACTCATCCCTCACATTGATTCATAGAGTATAGACAGACACGGTCGGGTGTTTATTTCTAACAGTTGAGCTGCTCAATCTTGTCCAGACGCATCCTGTATGACTGTACCATAGGGCCTCATATGCCATACCTCTATATATGTAAATTTCTTTGTAGCATGCTAAGGAATTCCCTTGTGTTACACAGCCCTACACCCTACCACTCCTGCACTCCGGCCCTCACAGAGTAGACAGCACCAGTGCAGCTGCGTACAGCGACTCACCCCAGGTCACACCCAGCTGGTGGGGGCTGGTGTTGTTTAGTGGGTTTCTGTTTTCCTGGTGTGCTTTATTTTAGTTGCTGCTATTTTAGACCGAGACTGATCGGCCTCCTGCTATCTCCTGACCCAATCATCCCACCCCTCTAACCTTTAACCTTGGCTGTGGTACATGTAGAGTATGCCTGCTTTGCTAGCACTTTCCAGGTGCTCCTAAATCCTCTAAGTCAATGTCAGTTTACCTTTTATTTCTGATGTACTGATGCAGTTTTACTCATCACACCTTGAGGATGGAGATAGTCAGGACATGCACCCATTCATATTTAGATGCACAAATTATGAGAGAGATGTATGTACCATTAGTGTTTGATGTTACCACTGGGAGATAAGGCACTGGTTGATAAGCAAGTGCAACCACCGGCATAAAGGTCAGGGCTGGCGTCCTCTCCTGTGCTGTCTTCTTGCCAGCAACTTCCAAACCTCGTCAGTTTGCCTTTTCTGATGTGCTGAAGCAATGGTGATGACCCTCTGGGATCCACTGCCTCAAGGGAATACATGTGCACAAGAATATAGAAGGGCTGCAAGCATGCATCATGACAAGAAAGGGGTAGAATGCATTTGATGCTCATGAATTTCATCGTGCATTTATACAACTTTTATGATAAAAAGAAAGGAATTTCTCACCATGGGTTTGCCTGTTTCAGAGACTGAAAGTAGTTTAGGAAAAAGTCACTTACAGTTACACTCAGGTGTTTACCCTCTCAGAAAATGTGAGTGGTATTATATATGGGCAAATAGAACTCTCCTCTTAACTCCACCCCTTGCACTCAGCTGTGCTTTGTAGATTACACTGCTTTTACCCCTATTTATCACCCTGCGTTTGTATCTTCGGCATTATATTGTTCAAATTAAAAGTCTCTTTAGTTTGGCTAATATGGCATAGACTCCTATAAAAGAGTAGTCAAAACATATCATAAGTGTTTAATCCTAGCATGAAGCGACATAGAGACAAGAGTGGAGCACCTACAGAAGTGTGGGGATGAACTATGTAAATAAAGGTTACGTTCAGGTCTGAAATGTTTCTGTCCCCTCCCCCATCTGACGGGCCTGACATTTGTTGCTCCCCCTTTTGTTTTATAGTAACATGCAGGCATTTTTGCTGAAAAGGGGTGGTATATTTCTGACCCCCAAGAGGGGTATGAAATCTTGGGGTTCGTCCCCCAAATTGATCACCAATTCCCCCCTGATCCCTAAAGTGTAAAGCGTAATTTGTCCACACGTCTGATTTTACCTCCTTCTCCAATTAGCCATAAATCGACTAAATAATGCAAAATAGATTCTTTACATACATGATCTCATGTTTTACAACCGTACCTCCCACTGTTTTACCACAGGGGTAGTGTACCATTTCCATTAAACCTAGCTAATATAATCGTCAGCCTAAGGTGTTCATGTTCAATTTTACCTTGCACCAATGCAGTGAGCTGCTAAATCATTTGCTGATATTACCTGGTCTATCAAACTGATCCTTTCAGAGTGTGTAAGCCCCATTCAGTAGACATGATGTAAGAATACAGCACTGACGAGTTAATTGCCAATGCTCACAGGAAACCTTCATATATGCTGTACAATGTGCTAATGCATTGCGATAATTTGGCATGATGATGATGATGATGATGATGATGATGATGATGATGATGATGATGATGATGATGCCTGGGTCTGTGCTCTAAAGTCTAAAATCATACTGACCCATTGACTTCATGTCTCCACTGTATCTTTAGGTGGCTGGCAGGGATAAACTTAAAGCAAACACATAATTTCACCAACATTCTATCATAATGTACACAATGATATAGTTACTACATCTAGGGACACAAAGAGAATAGCTTGGTCCCAGGCTCATTTCCGGGATAAGGGGTGAGGGACTGGTGGTAGGAGTATGCAATATTTTGTCACATATACCAATAAAATTATTTTCAAAAGTAGTCTTATCTTTACAGACCTTCATCACAGCATTTTCTATAATCTCAATCATCCTCCAGGTCCCACCTTCCCTTGCTTCCTTTCTCCATTTGTCTCTGTAATTCCCTTCTTTCATTCCTCCATGTGGTCTGCAGTGGTGACAGAAAGGACTCTTATTGACAGATGTCTAAACCACCAACATCACACCGCCTCTCCTCCCCACTCAGCCCCAATCAGGGCACCAGAAATCCCTTAGAAATCTGCAGCCGGTGTAATGCTGGACCTGCCATACTTTCCAGGCTAGATCTAGCGACACAAAGACAATATATTTATTCCCCAACTGTTTCTGAAATAAATAGACTTTAGATGTAAGTGACTGGTGGTAGGAGTATACATGTAGTATTTAGTCGCACATACCGATCAAATTACTTTTAAAAGTAATCCCATCTTTATATAAATATACCTTCATCACAACATCATCTATAATCATCATCCCAATCCTGCCTTCCCTCTCTCTCAGTCTCCACCCCTCTCTGTTAATTGCCTCCTTCATTCCTCCATACCTACCTCACCTTGGTACACATTCATATGAGACCCCTCATGTATAGTCTCCAGCGGTGACAGAAAGGACTCTTATTGACAGATGTCTTAACCACCACCGTATCACACAGCCTCCTCCCCACCATTCAGCCCCAATCAGGGCACCAGAAATCCCTTAGAAATCTGCAGCTGGATGTAATGCTGGACCCGCCATACTGCGCCTTCCCAGGCCAACAAGGCCACATAACCCCCCCCCCCCACCAACCCCTACACTTGTACCTAGTGCCAGATTTTGGCTCTAGCAGACATCAGCATAACCCTGAACCTCATGCTCTTCAAGCATATTTTTCTGACTGAGATGGTACTTATTCTGCTTGAAGATTGAGTATTATGGGGTAAGAGATCCATGACAGCCATACACCTGGCATACCCATGATGCCCTGTGGTCTGCTTAGGATTTATATCGGAAACCTCAAGGCACAAGGATACACTCCCTTCTCAACATGGCTGCGTCACCCTGTGTTATAGGGGAGACAAGGGTGCCTATAGTTTACTACACAATACCTTTCAGTTTTAACTCCTTTCCTCTGTCTCATAGGGTAGACAGGAGCAGCAACTACTTACAACACAGCCAGTGCTACAGTGCCCCCTCCTCCTTTCCTACGGGCTCATTTATACCATTTGAGCTGTTTTTACATGAACATGAAGCATCCTACATGTCTATGTAACATTTCAGTAATAGAGTGCATTTATAATGGCCCATTAGCCTATAGACATCAGTGTGCTTTCTTTGAACTCAGGTCATTGAGACTGGTCAGTGTCACTGACCGCCCTCTGTGTCATAGAATCTTTTTGTACCATGTTAAAAATACCCTCCAGTACTACACATCCCCCACTTTGCCTGCACTCTGTCCCTCACAGAGTAGACTGGTCCCTCACAGAGTAGACTGGTGCAGTGTACCTGACTACAGGCCATTCACCCCAGGTCACATCCAGCTGTTGGTGGAGGCTGGTGCTACTTTTTGTGGTTTCCTGTTTTCCGGTGTGTTCTATTTTAGTTGCTGCTATTTCAGACCGAGACTGATTGGTCTCCCGCTAGCTGCTGACCCCTTTGACTTCACCTGTGGTATGTGTAGACTATACCAGGGGGCTGATTTCAGTATAGCTGACGACAATTTCATACTCAAATTGTTCTCAAGTTGAAAAGAAAACCTGTCAGTGAATTTTGAAATCGTTAGTTAAATTGTAATAAGCCTTTGTATTACTGTGACACTTTCAGGGGCTGACATGACGCCGGGCATGTCGCCCGGCTCATGGTCCACAGTCATTATGGTGCATCCTGCAGTGCTGTATTGGGGTATCATGGCGTCCCTCTGGAGGTGAGAATAGAGTTATCATGATGAACACAGGAATACAGCTTTGGTAGATAATATCATCAGGAAAGCATTAACATTCAGTGACAACAAAGGCTAGAATGCATTCAGGCAATTTACAGCCTAAAATACGGTTACCAGTGTAAATGCCATTTCAGCTCAAACTTAGTCCATTATTTTCTGTAAATGCTGTTCATGATGTTTTGATTTATACCAGATTCAAGATGCTCATGAATGAATTTCATGTCGCATATGCAGCTTGATAGTAATGATAAAAGAAAATGTGACTTCCTCACTATGAGATTTCTCTCTATCATATGGGTGGTATGGAGAAACGGAGCCCTCCTCCTCAGTCCACGCTTTGCACTTATGCTAATCTATGCTGACGAAGTGGCCAATCATCAGCCTAACTCCAATCAACTAATGCAAAGGAAGTTCTCTATAACGATCTTTCACGATTGAACTTGTTCCGGAGAGCACCACACGCATGCTGATAGCAGTGACTTCTGGCACCCACCTTGCACTGCAGCTGGCTTCCTCCAATATCAACAATTGCACAGTGTAAGGCTGGCAACTTTTACATGCGATTAGAACCGCCAAGGCTGCGTGCACACAGCCTGTTTTACAACTGCACCGCCCACCGTTTTATTACAGACCTCGTGTGCCATGTCTACTAAACCTAGTAAATCATCAACCCGATGCCTCAGGCGTCTGTATTTACTTTTTGCCATTATAATGCTGCTGGATAATTTACTGGCACCACTTGATGCATTATGCTGACCCTTCGGGCTGTATCAACACTATGGACTTGGCATGATACATGGACACTGATGGCGAATTACTCGCCAAAGCTGACGGAAAAGGGGATTTGCCAAAAATGCTCTATCCGTATCTAAACCTTCATATGCTGTATGTGCGAGGCACTATGTGTAATTATTGAATTTACCAGTTATCCTCGTGAAAATGCAAAGTGAACCACCATAATTGTTATGCAATGAAGCATTGTAGTTTCACAACGAAGCCCTACATGTATATGGCAGTATAGAGTAGAAAGTGCTTTATTTCAAAGACAAATACCGATGAAATCTTTGTCTCAAAGTTTCAAGAGAACTGTCATTAATTTGACGGCAATTCTTTTACAATGCATTGGGTATAGAACCCTGACGCTCTGACATCCTGCATATATCATGAGCACCAAACAGGGATTCACTCTGACATCATGCATACGTCATGAGCACCATACAGGGATTCATAGGTCCTGCAGGGTTCAGGATACATGACTACAATATACAGCCCTTACAGGCCTAGGCTCTAACAGTTATTTACTTGTCTGAGTCTGCTCCCTCAGTTAGAGTGTAACGATAGTGTGTCCTTTCTCCAACTGTCTGAATCCAATCGATAAAGTGCCCCACGGCAACGGGTGTGGTACACTTACTGGCCTGGTTTTACCATCAACCCTTTGAGGGCGGCATTGTATCCTATGCCAAATGGACAGCATCATGTAGGAGTATAGCTCTTGCGAATCACTTTCAGATCTATTAATCATGAATCATGCTGACACTACAAGTTTGCTTCATCCCCAGAAAGGTCAGCAATGCGGTGTCGGCATTGCTGTATCATGGCAGCTAACATTCATCTGGAGCCATCACGTTATCTGAAAAGGGTTAACCCTCTAAGGCCCACTGATGCAGGAGTGCATCATGCTCATTGGTTGTCATGATGCACCAATGAAGTCCTGGCGAGTCTGCTTGCAGCACTTCATTGGTGCATCATGCTGACCTGTTTGGATTCCATCAACCCCACGGGGTTGGCATAATGTATGGGGTTGGCATAATGTATGAATGTAACTCGCCAGGGCTGCATCTATGCATCATGACAACCAATGGGTATGATGCATTAATGCATCCCTTAAAGAGTTAAAGGATAATCTGAAATCGGTAGAGGACAGTAGAATGCCTTTTATTGTGTGTCCTAAAACCTCTTGGAGTGATCGCAGAAACATCTCCCTGTGTCCTCATTATCCTAATCAGTTTGTTCTCGCGGTATCTCGCGTTATCCCCCCAAATCAGTCTTATTTATGATCCCTGGCATTTGTCTTGGTTACACTCAGAAAGACGCTGGGAATCTGGGAACGCTGTATCTAACAGTTCTGTGAGAATACTGTCTTATTTCCTGGATTTGGTATATCGAGAGATTCTTTGGGAAATTGCGGGCAATGTCCTGCTGGTGATGGGTAGACTTGTCACCAATATAGTGTTGTATTATGAAGAAAAAAATGTTTTTGAGGTATTATACTGATCTTAAAAGGTTAGATATACCACATATTCACGACATTTGATCTTAATATAATACACAGTTCTGAAACATATATATATGTATCCCAATTTAATATTTTGAAATCAATGTCGATCTACAATAGCATAGTATAGGAATGTAAATATTATAGGGTGGAATGATTATCTTCAAACCTATGCCTGCTCGTCCCTTACTGTGCACTAAATCAAAGGGTTCTTGCCTTTTCTTCTTATCAGTAGATAAGAACTAAAATCGATTACCTCCTACTCCTGGTGGTTGCATCAAAGCTCTGCTGTGCCGCTGTAGTTCTCTTTGGGGTGCATTAAAATGCCACTTATTGCAACCTGCGCCTTTTGTATGGGCTGGTTTTTGTTGCCAATTACCAACATATTGCCTATAAAAGGGGGAGGAGAACCTAGCCTTTATGCAGTCTAGTCTTCTACTAATTGGTATCTGGAAAAGAGGGGATTTTATATGCCTTTTTAACAGCTGAATCAGTTATATAGGCTTTTCGTGTTCCATGTCACATCGATACCCCTGCCGATAAGTATATAGTATAATCACAGGCCGAGTAGTGTGCTGTAAGCAGTATAATTTATCTAGCCTTTTAGTCTGCCTGGATTAAATGCCCCTTTCTGCACAGGAAGTCCCATACATCCATTGTATATATATAGACAAAGGTCCATGAGTATTGGGACTGATCGAGGGTTTTCTCACGAGGCGAACCCTCAGTCAGACCCACCACGGGTGAAACTTTCTATTTAATTCATGTTAACTGAGTCAGAACTATTCAAAACATTTTTGAAATTGCATAAAAAGATAAAAAATTACATATTTTATAATCATTTTGGGTGGTTTTACTGGCTGTGAGATACGGGGATGGGTTATCTGGGGCGTAGGAAAAGGGGGGCCCAGGGCTGTTGCCCCTCTGTATGGTGCTACCACCTGGTGTTGGATATCTGCACTACTCTCAAAACCATTCATTAGTAACAAACAGCGTCTTGTTCCTTTATCATCATGATGCACCAAATAAATGTTGCAGTGCTGGTGGTTCAACACGTCAGTGCTGCACTGTAGTGCCGGCATGATGCAGCTTCAGCCCAGCACTGCACTGTAGTGCCAGCATGATGCATGAATGCAGCTTCTGCCCAGCATTGCACTGTAGTGCCGGCATGATGCAGCTTCAGCCCAGCGCTGCACTGTAGGACTGGCATGATGCATGAATGTTGCTTCAGCCCAGCCCTGCACTGTAGTGCCAGCATGATGCATGAATGCAGCTTCAGCCCAGCACTGCACTGTAGTGCCAGCATGATGCATGAATGCAGCTTCAGCCCAGTGCTGCACTGTAGGATAGGCATGATGCATGAATGCAGCTTCAGCCCAGCGCTGCACTGTAGTGCTGGCATGATGCATGAATGCAGCTTCAGCCCAGCGCTGCACTGTAGGACCGGCACGATGCATGAATGCAGCTTTAGCCCAGCGCTGCACTGTAGGACCGGCACGATGCATGAATGCAGCTTCAGCCCAGCGCTGCACTGTAGGACCGGCATGATGCATGAATGCAGCTTCAGCCCAGCGCTGCACTGTAGGACCGGCACGATGCATGAATGCAGCTTCAGCCCAGCGCTGCACTGTAGGACAGGCAAGATGCATGATGCAGCTTCAGCCTAGCGCCGCACTGTAGGACAGGCATGATGCATGAATGTTGCTTCAGCCCAGCCCTGCACTGTAGGGCCAGCATGATGCATGAATGCAGCTTTAGCCCAGCGCTGCACTGTAGGACCAGCATGATGCATAAATGCAGCTTCAGCCCAGCACTGCACTGTAGTGCCAGCATGATGCATGAATGCAGCTTCAGCCCAGCACTGCCCTGTAGTGCCAGCATGATGCATGAATGCAGCATCAGCCCAGCGCTGCCCTCTAGGGCTGCCATGATGCATGAATGTTGCTTCCGCCCAGCACTGCACTGTAGTGCCAGCATGATGCATGAATGCAGGTTCCGCCCAGCTTTGCACTGTAGTGCCAGCATGATGCATGAATGCAGCTTCCGCCCAGTGCTGCACTGTAGTGCTGACACGATGCATGAATGCAGCTTCAGCCCAGCACTGCACTGTAGTGCTGGCATGAATGCAGCTTCAGCCCAGCGCTGCACTGTAGTGCCAGCATGATGCATGAATGCAGCATCAGCCCAGCGGTGCCCTGTAGGGCTGCCATGATGCATGAATGTTGCTTCCGCCCAGCACTGCACTTTAGTGCCAGCATGATGCATGAATGCAGCTTCCGCCCAGCACTGCACTGTAGTGCCAGCATGATGCATGAATGCAGCTTCCGCCCAGTGCTGCACTGTAGTGCTGACACGATGCATGAATGCAGCTTCCGCCCAGCACTGCACTGTAGTGCTGGCATGAATGCAGCTTCAGCCCAGCGCTGCACTGTAGTGCCAGCATGATGCATGAATGCAGCTTCCGCCCAGTGTGGCACTGTAGTGCTGGCATGATGCATGAATGCAGCTTCAGTGCAGCGCTGCACTGTAGTGCCAGCATGATGCATGAATGCAGCTTCCGCCCAGCGCGGCACTGTAGTACTGGCATGATGCATGAATGCAGCTTCAGCCCAGCGCTGCACTGTAGTGCTGGCATGATGCATGAATGCAGCTTCAGCCCAGTGCTGCACTGTAGGACCGGCACGAGGCATGAATGCAGCTTCAGCCCAGCGCTGCACTGTAGGGCCGCCAAGATGCATGAATGCAGCTTCAGCCCTTAATGGTGTGGTCAGAGAGACACTTCCATTGTTGTTTAATCAGGCCAATAGATCTTCATGATAAATGCTCGACCTACTTTTTGGTCTCTACAGGTGAATAGCCTGTTTGTAGAAACAGTCTAAAGGTATATAACATTCGATCCAAAAATACCACTTTTCATTTCAATCTCTTAAAGAAACAGTGCACAATATTATACCTACTAGTGATCCAAATTTCTGAAGTTGTCTTTTTTTTTCTCTCTAACGTGCCTTCCTTTCCTTTGAATTTATTCTAGTGTCTTCCCTCTTTGTCCTTGAGTGGTCAATTGTGTGCAGAATAAGCGTTGGTATATTTAATGGTTATAAATTCTTCAACACCGAAATGCCATCAATATATACCAAGGAATATCAAGAAGCTCGATAAAACACTCATATTTTCCTTGACATAGACGAGCATGAAAATCCGAGTTTCATCCGATGGTTTAAGATTTCGAGAATCCACCCATTTCCTGTGCCCTCTTTCATATTTCAGCCTTTCTATCCTTAGTGTTAGGTCTGTGCACTCAGGAGCAAACTAGGTCTGTGGAAAGAATCAGGGCCACCTTCGACCGACGCCTGTATCCACACAACTGTTACAAGACAGTCACTGCAATGGGGTGCCAACTGTTTTATACTATAAATGTCTTTATTCCATTTGCTGCCCTTCTGTTCTGATTCACCAGCTCATTCACCCATCAACTCACTCACTCACTCGCTTGCTTGCTCGCTCACTCACCCACTCGTATTTTCAGTTGGCACATCCAGGTTGGCCCCCATCTCTTGGCATCCCATAAACCTACTGCAGCCTGTTGCACAGTTGGTGCCCCATAATCCACCAATGCTGCCTTTTGTAACGTTGACACCCCATAGCTCACCAACTTCTATCTGGACATTTGGCCGCCCATGGAACACAGTATACTTCTTTAAATACAACTTATACACCTTAAGCACCCTGGTCATTGCTTCCCTGTACAGTTGGCGCCCCATAGTACACTAACTGTGCCTGGCTTACAGTGCCTGGTAGCAGGGTGTAAGGATGTGTGTAGAACTGTGCAAGGCAGGCAGGAGATGTCATGTGGACACCCCTCCGCTCCTCCCTCCTCCCCTTTTCTACACCCCTTTTCTCGCTCCCTTACACAGCCTTCCCCTGCCCATCTCAGCCGAAACAGGTCCGAGTGTGGCCCGCTAATCACTCGGAAGAAGCCCCCGGGCGCTGCAGCAGCTCTGTTCTGCACAGAGTGGCAGGCATGGAGGACAAATGTGGGCCAGCGTGGTGTTTCTCAATATGCTACGACTTGTGATTTCAAATCGTACCAGAAACAGCCTGCACTACTGTATTACATCCTAGCAGACTGATCGCAAGGTCTCCTAGGGCTTATTTCAATATCACTGAGGACAACGTAGCCCCCATAGACTTAAAGGAAAAGACCATTGTGACGTCATAGGCTAATAATATGTCAGAAACGGTTTATTAGATATAAAGTCTACCAAATGAAACAGGGCTTCCCTTGTCCACTCAAAAGGGTCTATATCCCCTCTTTCCTATCCTCTGAGATGCATGTGGTTCACATGCATGGGCACTGACACATTCCTCTGTGAATTGGTGTAATGTAGTTCTCGCTGTTGAAATGGCGTTAAACATCTTAATTACTAGTACTCAATCACTCTCACCAAATGAAGCCTACATGAAAGTAGGGGGGTCCTTTAATATTGCTACTATGTTGTCTTCAGTGACATTGAAATGGGCATCTGTCGTACCATCATAGAACTCAGTGTATTTCCCCCACCCTCACCATGCTAAAGCCCTTTGGTATGACTGCTCTGTACGACTAGAGCTCCTCTAGGACGCACTGGCTGGTTGTGTCAGGTCGTACCACGTTAAGAAATGCTCTCCTGTATGTGGATTGGTTGTGGTGGTGTGTGTGTGTGGGGGGGGGCGGGGATGTATGCTACATGTAATTAAGGTCTCATTGCTTGTGGTTGCCTTCTCCGTACCAACGACCTAAACTCCCGGCATATTAAACAGAATTTTACCCTTCCCCCTCATATTTCTTTTTGTTAGTGAGAAAGTGAATATATATATATATATATATATATATATATATATATATATATATATATTATATATATATATATATATATATATATATATATATATATATATATATATATATATATATATATATATATATATATATATATATAAGGGTTTAAGCGAAACACCTGTCCAGTCCTTATTTATCTTTAGTGGATTTGAAGCCTACACTGTCGTCAGTGATGTTTAAATGTCGCAGCTCATCCAAACTTGTCATCCCGGCAGGTATGTGGATACACACCCGGTGTCTCAACATCTCTAACCATTAGGAAGAAATCAATCATTAGTTAAACAGTGCCAAGGTCTAAAAGGTTAGAAAGGCTCAAACCAAGAGGTCACTTATAAGTATAAATACTGTGTGTGGCGACATTAGTGTATGACTAACTGGCATCAAGTCCTATAATTTCATGGAACTGACTTATTTTATATCCTATGGACAACCAAGGAGGTGTTCCGTAGAAGGTTTGTTGTCTTGAGTCTGAGGAGGTTTTCAGCATTTCCTATGATCATCTGTAAAACACAAAAGGCATAAGCAGAATTAATATAATGCAAGTCATACCCTGCTAGCACAACTCATCCAAATGATGTCTTTTTTACGTAAATAAGATGGGTTTTCACGTTAGAATGATGTAAATTGCACGAGTAGTGCTAGCTGGGTACACTTCCCATTTCCAGTTGGGATAGACAAGCACCTTCAAAGATGTGGCCTTCCACTAAAGTTGATAATAATAAAAGTGACTCTAAAATGATAATTTACCAACGGATTTCTGTACGGTGATGAACGTGAATATGAAAGGGTTACACTATATTTAACAGCATTCAGGTGACAAACAAGGCGGATGTGTTATGGAGCCCAAACCATGAATAGCCACACTGCTTGAACAATACATATTTTACCAGTTAGACATTCCATAACAACCCATAGAGCTTGCCTGCCTTCCTAAAGAACAATCACAGTGAGCTAAAAGGGTTATAAATAGACTCTGGACCTGTTTGTGTGAGCTGCTCACTAGGAATGACTCATATAGTATTCTAGGATAACCGCCTCCTTATTAACCTCTTCCTTTTTTTACCTTTTCTAATAGATACCTTTGTATAAATAACATGGGGTTATATATCGATTTCCTTGATCTATCTCATGGAAAGGCAAATGTGGTTTTGGGGTGGTGGTGGTGGAATTTTGTGAGCGTCAAAAAACGTTTACAAACGAATATGATGGAACTCGTCATCTCTCAAAGTTCCCTGACCTATCCAACTTTTATAATACGGATCATATTTATGACAGACGAAATGCCAACTTGAACGTGAAAGGCGATAAAGTCATGCACTTATCTGCGCGCCTTCCTGCCGCCCTTTGAAAATTGTTTCTTAAAGTTCTGCCGACCCGCTAACGTCCCTGTGCTTTCCGATTATTCTATGGCTGGGCTGGAAAAAGATCAATTATAAACAGATTAATAACCATTTAAATGCCACCTAATGTTTTAATAGAGTATGTCAGTTTGATGCCATAATACTTGAATGCCAACTTTGCAAGCTACTCATGATGCTGATCTGTTGGGGTCGATATCGTCCCAAAGGATTGGCATGATGCACCAATGCAGTGATAGCGAGTAGACTTGCCAGCACTGCATTGATGCATCATGACGCCCAAGGAGCAGACACCTTGAGGCATCATGATTCCCTTTAAGGGCTAAGACGGAAATGAAGGAGTTCTCCCCCGCCAAATACTGTGTATGGACCGGAGGAATGACTGGCTGTTGTTTAACTATCTCACACATAGACATCCAGAGGTGAGATAAATATAATCGAATTTTCTATCACAGAATGTAGTCTACCTTCCGGAATAAAAGCCAGATTTGGTATAGATGAGTTAAATCAGGTGACATACCCAATAACGTATTGAGCAATCCAATAAGGAACAAAAAAGGGGAGGAATAATCAGTTCTGCAAAAGTAGCACATGTGTATTCGTATACCTGCCAGTCCCTGTACGACCTATTTCTGGCCTGGACCAATTATAAACAGATTAATAACCCTTTAAATGTCATCTAATATTTGAATGCATCATGCCAATTTGATGCCATAAATGCAGCCTTGGCAAGTTACTCACCAAGCCTGCATTCATGCATCATGCTGACCAGTTGAGGTTGATATCATCCCAAAAGGTTGGCATGATGCATCAATGCAGTGGTGGCGAGTCTTTTTACCAGCACTGCATTTGCGCATCATGACGACAAGGGCACATGGATGCAGAGGCATAATGTTTCCCTGAAAGTGTTAAGACGGAAATGAAGGAGTTCTCCCCCGTGGAAGGACCAGAGGAATGACTGGCCTTTGTGTAACTATAGACATCCAAAGGGGAGATAAATATGACAGTCGAATTATAAATCCAGGATTTTCAAGATTTTCCTTCTTCCTCTTTCCTTTTTATCTTATTATATAATACCGAGATCGCAGATTGTAGTCTACGTTCTGGAATAAAATCCATATTTGGCATAGATGACTCAAATCAGGTGACATACCCGATAACGTATTCAGCAATCCAATAAGGAACAAAAAAAAAGAAAAGAAAAACGGGAGGAGTAATCAGTTCTGCAAATATAGCGTGTACACGTGTGTATTGATAAACCTACCAGTCCCTCTACAACTGGTTACGTATATCAAGTATGTTTATAAAATATGTTTATTTGTTTATTTGTATGAAAGGTTTATATTTTCATGCCCATAATCAAATTAATTCAATTGTTGATTGCTGCAAAATTACCCATTTGCAAAAAAAAAAAAAGATAATTCCTTACAATCGATCTTAATTCTATTCTTTAGTCGGTGTAGTCCATATTGTACACCGACACTTTTTCTAAATCTAACCGCCCTTAGTATATCATAGATGGGAATCTATGTCATACAAATGTGGAAAGAAATTGATATTTTCCCCTGGCGCCTGTCCAACCACAAGTAGCTTCCTTTGGCCAATGGTGTGGAATGAAACTTGGCAGCTGGTGCTTCTACAAATAGAATGGCTGGCCAAATTCCAAAATGATATGCTGTTCAATAATTTTTAAATTTCAGTCTGGCGATAGGCCATCTGGCAAGGAATTGGAATTGCAAATACAGCATCTGATATATGATTGATAGTAGAAGGTCATTGAGATCAAAAGTAACTCAAACAGTGTCTTTGGAAAAGGAGATGTTTTTACTCTCAAAAAGAGTTGTTTCTCCTGCAAGAGAGAAGGCTTCGTTTGTAAGAACATAAAGTGACAGGGAAATGCTTTGAACATTTCTGTTATAGAAATAGATCAATATCTCCTGTATATTCAAGAGAAAATCAAAACTGCTACTGCTATAACTGCTGGTGTGAGTAGACCCTATAGAATAAAGAAAGCACACAGGTAAAATAAAGGTGTACCCATCAATGTTGAGGTATAGTCTGATAATGTCATGTGTATGTAATTCATTATCTGCAATGCAAAGAGAGCTTTTATCATATCATTTCCTCTTTAGGCACAATACTCCAGTACAGCTTCATAATATGGAGTATAAAAGGTGCATAGCCTATGGGTACTTACCAACCCTATAAAGACTGCTGGATATGAATACTGCTGCCAAACATGTCATCATAATCTATGAATGGACACCTGGTGAGTAACTCGCCGGAGCTGCATTCATGCATCATGCCAACCCCACAGGCCCAATGAAGTAGTAGGATGGTGCATACATGCATTGCTAGTGAAGAAAATGCATCGGTGTATCACAGGATCAAAGGAAAATAAACCTTGAGGCATATATGGGTGTGGCTCCTTAGGGGTTAGGGATTGGTACAGCAAAGAACCTTATAAATATGCCACCACCAACCCCAGGACCAGGCCCTGTAAGTGCTACAGTACACCTACAGATGGTTTATTACACATATAAAGATCAATTCTCTAGCCCCATTTCCACACCCTGCACTATTATATATATATATATATATATATATATATATATATATATATATATAAATATATATATATATATATATATATATATATATATATATATATATATATATATCCAACTTTCCCTCCTGGGGCCTGTTTCAGAATAAATGGAACAAAGGCAGTCCCAGATTTAGACTTTCAAGAGCTCTTTTTAAGCCTATAGTTCAGAGTCGATTCTTCTTCGTTTTAACTGTTAATGGTCCCAGAAATCATGTGTTTACCCCCTCCCTTTAACACGTATGAATGTTCCTTTTACTTTCCAAGTCATGGGTCTGGCACTGAAAGGATTATCAATTCTACTGTTGAGCAAAAGGAAGTAAAAAAGAAAATAAATTACAGAAATTTATCGATTTATTTCTGAATGAATCTTTGATCTTACCGTTGAATGCCTTGTTGCATGCATTTCCTTTAACATTATTATTATTCGGAAATCAATACCTTGATTGTAAAACAGCTATAGGTATGATGGCACCTTGCCAGCACACCTAGCTCTGCCCGCCTACGTATATGATTCTAATGCATAATGTACAAGTATGGCTTTGGCAGCTTACTGGGTCTTATCATACACCCCAGTTAGCTTGCTATAGATGCACTTTGTGATTTCAGGCAATCTGTTATCAATAAACTGCTTATCACGCCCACTGATTTATATCTTTTTAAGAACAGAGATTTATAGGGAATTCAATAGTCAGCACCTTTCCTCGGCGATTTGTGAGCAATATTCTGAAATCAGTACCTATATCGCTGTTCCTTCGTCAGTGATTTGGATATAAAACATTAGGTGGTGTGCCTTGAGAATATCAATACTCAGTATGGATAGTTATTTTGGTCTTACCTGTAGGTACTGTAGTGGCCTACACTATCATCAGGAGGTTCATTCAAAACATCCTGGGATTGCAACCCCAGCGATCTTAGTGTAGGCACATATCCTAAGACCTGGCCGGTCTACCCTGTCTAATGCAGTGGTTGCAGGCCTGTCAGGAATAATAAGTCCTGGGATCACTTCACTATTCCTTTTCCAGCACCAAGATCACTGCGATTTTAGTGAAAGAATTGCATAGTGGTTTCACCTGAGTACAAGAGCACTTACAGGGAACACTCCTGATCAAAAGAGTGAACAGCCTGCTGCATACATAAACAGGGGAGGGAGGACGTTTACTGAGAGTCCTTGAGGGCCCTTAGGCCTACTCATGCGTTAAGAGCACTCTAAGGTAATTCTTCCTTCTCAAGTTTTGAAGTGAAGTCCTACCCAACTCCCTTTGGTATCCTCTTGCTGCAAGCCAGACTCTGTCTTCGGGGAATTTCATCTGTCTCTCTCTATTGAGGTAAGATATTTTTATTTAATCCTGGTTGAACATTCTAATATATCCGTTCCCCACCCCCTGTTGAGTCCATGGGTTATATGCTGTTTGGTGCTTTGTCATAGGACGTCTATATATATAGGAAATCATCTGCCTGTAGGTTCACACTATTACAGAGGAATCTGCTCTTTTTATGTCATATTTCATAAGTAGAAGATTCATTGGGGGTGGGGAGGCTTAAGCTATGGTGGATAATAATCTCCACGTATCCCTTTTCTTAGTTGGCTCTGAAATTACTAGTTTCTACAATTCTCCCCAGATTGCAGCACCATATAGTTCATCTTTTCCTCTTACCCATATCACAGTATCACAGGGAACGATGGTATTGCACTCTTGTGAAGAAGAGTGACTCCACAGTTATTCCTTTATTTTGGGACTCTTACCCCTGTGCCTAGTCAGTTACTCTTGGAATAGTGTAGGAGGGCTGAGGCTAAGATCGATGCGATCTTAGTGCTGGCTAGGAAATGTGAATGCAGTCTAATCTTAAGATCGCTTAATAGGATAAGGTAGAATAATTCCTAAGATCGCTGGGGTTGCGATCCCAGGATGTTTTGAATTAACATCCAGGTCTTAGACTCAACACGAAGGGCTTACTTCAATATTGCTGACAACCTGGATATCCACCGACGATTTAGCTATCTTAATGTAGATTCATGCTGTCACCGGTGATTGCTCCCTAAGATTCATCCCTATTTAATCATGTATATATATATATATATATATATATATATATATATATATATATATATATATATATGCCAGGTGAGGGAAAACATGCCTCCTGGGGGGAATGGCTAAGGTTTAAGGGTTAAGTCATGGGCTTTAAAATGAGATATCTTGAGCTAAGATATCCCCAATAGTGTTGCTGTAATTGCTTGTCAAACTAAGGTTGGTGTGTAGAACTGAAAATAGGAAATAAGCTTTAAATGCTTATAATGCAAAAAAATACAGTTTTGTGGAAAAATAACCAAATAAAAGTGATGTTTTTGTCATAAACTTGGTTCTAGGGGGAATTTTTGAGCTATGTTTTCGGTTCTGGGTTCCTGAGGGAATTTAAAAAAAGGTTTGTGGCAAAAATTACCAATAGGAATATCTACTGATTTTCTATGTTTCCATGTCAACCAACATTCCAAAAATGGAACATTTTCAGTGGAGATGGAATGATTTTAAGCATACCAAAGAATTCCTTATCAAAAATTGGTCTAAAGCTTTTTTTAGCACATTTGTCAGTGTTTTACCCATATACTGCCCACTGGTGGCCAATATATATATATATATATATATATATATATATATATATATATATATATATATATATGATAAAGAATACATAGGATGGAAGCATTCATGTAGGTCACTGCGGGTGGCACATAGCATGGTGCACTTCTTGCCCAGCTAGCACTACTCGTGCAATTTACGTCATTCTTACGTGAAAACTCATCTTATTTATGTAAAAAAGACATCATTTGGATGAGTCGTGCTAGCAGGGTGGCGATTAGAGGCTTATGTTGTCATCTGAAATATTGAAAAAAAGGTCAAGGCCTGATGATATGCCAGGCTTACAGCACTATCTTTAGATACTTGCCACCAGTGGTTCAATAGAAGCCATTAATGATACAAATAGGGATTCCCTGTGGGTTAAACAAACCCTTGCCCTTATCATAGGCAGACCCTCTCTTATGGTAAATTTCAGATTAAGGATAATGCAAAGAGTTCCGTTTTGATACCCTGTTCAACACTTGATACCCTGTAACAATGCGGCAACCTATATCTTATTTTCCAGGCCAATTTGGTCTTTGATTTAGTATTGTTTATTAAGCTATGAGAAACGACCATCATGTGAGTATGATGACACAACAGGCTTTGTATCAAAAAAGGGCATCATTCTCTACTATAGACTGCATAGATAAAAGAATTACAAACAAACAAACAATCACAGTGTGTACTACTTATGCCAATTACGGTAATGCACTACATTCCTTTCTGACGCTAACAGGGTTAATCTCCAACACTTGGATGCAAAGGAGAACTCTGTAAGTTAAGGTCCGCTCCAGGAGCTGGGTTAATCAGCATCCAGGCACAGGTACCACAGGTGCATGGAGAAAGATCCCATTAGGATCAAACCAAGGTAAAGGGGTGGGTCCCCCCTCCCCCCAACTACCCCGACCACCACGCCCACCCCAGGTAGATACAGGTAGGTACAGGTAGGGCATGGAGGATACACACCTGTTCATTAACCCTCTTTAAAGGACGATAATGCACTAATGTATTATGTCCTTTAGGGCGGGTCCATAAACTATGTCACGCTTTTTTAGGCATTTTTGGATACCCACCCACTCACCCCTTTGTCACACTTCACTATAAAAATGTATGGGAGCCATGAAAACCCCCAAACCTACGGAGCCCCTAATAGGACATACCAAAAATATTTTTTTCACCA
The DNA here is from genome assembly GCA_949317995.1 of Acholoe squamosa. Taxonomy (NCBI): domain Eukaryota; kingdom Metazoa; phylum Annelida; class Polychaeta; order Phyllodocida; family Polynoidae; genus Acholoe; species Acholoe squamosa. The sequence goes on from OX439038.1 coordinate 77,488,168, forward strand.
GAAAAAATATTCTTGCGGGTACTGAACAATTTTTGCTGGTACTGAACAATTCTTGCGGGTACAGAAACAATTCTTGCGGGTACTGAACTATTCCTCCGGGTACTGAACAATTCCTGCGGATACTGTATAATTCAGCCCCTAATAGGACATATCAAAAATAATTATTTTTTCTGAAAAAATTATTCTTGCGGGTCCTGGGATATTCTTGCGGGTACTAGGATATTCTTGCGGGTACTGGGATATTCTTGTGGGTACTGAACAATTCTTCCGGATACTGAACAATTCTTGCGGGAACAGAACTGTTCTCACAGGTGCACAAAGAATTCTTGTAGGTGCTATACAATTATCCTTGTGGGTGCTAGAATTATGTATTCACCTGCCCGAAAAATCTTTCTTTGTTCCTGTATGTACAAGAATGTTCCTGTGCCCACATTAATTGTTCCTGTATCCACAAAAAATTATTTTTGCAGCCGCCAGAATATTTTCCCTACCTGCAATAATTGTTCCTGTACCCGCAGGAATATTCCTGTATCTGCAAGAATTGTTTAGTGTCTGCAAGAATTGTTCAGTATCCGCAACAATTGTCACACAGCAAAAAATATTTTCTTGATATAAGAAAGTAAGAAAAATAATCTTTCCTGGCGGACAAAACTACCAGCTTTAGGAAAATAAAAAATCTTAAAACTAGTCGTTTTGTCCATTGGGCAAGATTTTTTAAGATTGTAAGAAAATTATTTTCAGCAGTGCAGTTTCCGCAAGAATTGTTCAGTTTCCGCAAAAATTTTTTTTCTGTGAGTATGATGACACAACAGGCTTTGTATCAAAAAAGGGCATCATTCTCTACTATAGACTGCATAGATAAAAGAATTACAAACAAACAAACAATCACAGTGTGTACTACTTATGCCAATTACGGTAATGCACTACATTCCTTTCTGACGCTAACAGGGTTAATCTCCAACACTTGGATGCAAAGGAGAACCCTGTAAGTTAAGGTCCGCTCCAGGAGCTGGGTTAATCAGCATCCAGGCACAGGTACCACAGGTGCATGGAGAAAGATCCCATTAGGATCAAACCAAGGTAAAGGGGTGGGTCCCCCCTCCCCCCAACTACCCCGACCACCACGCCCACCCCAGGTAGATACAGGTAGGTACAGGTAGGGCATGGAGGATACACACCTGTTCATTAACCCTCTTTAAAGGACGATAATGCACTAATGTATTATGTCCTTTAGGGCGGGTCCATAAACTATGTCACGCTTTTTTAGGCATTTTTGGATACCCACCCACTCACCCCTTTGTCACACTTCACTATAAAAATGTATGGGAGCCATGAAAACCCCCAAACCTACGGAGCCCCTAATAGGACATACCAAAAATATTTTTTTCACCAGAAAAAATATTCTTGCGGGTACTGAACAATTTTTGCTGGTACTGAACAATTCTTGCGGGTACAGAAACAATTCTTGCGGGTACTGAACTATTCCTCCGGGTACTGAACAATTCCTGCGGATACTGTATAATTCAGCCCCTAATAGGACATATCAAAAATAATTATTTTTTCTGAAAAAATTATTCTTGCGGGTCCTGGGATATTCTTGCGGGTACTAGGATATTCTTGCGGGTACTGGGATATTCTTGTGGGTACTGAACAATTCTTCCGGATACTGAACAATTCTTGCGGGAACAGAACTGTTCTCACAGGTGCACAAAGAATTCTTGTAGGTGCTATACAATTATCCTTGTGGGTGCTAGAATTATGTATTCACCTGCCCGAAAAATCTTTCTTTGTTCCTGTATGTACAAGAATGTTCCTGTGCCCACATTAATTGTTCCTGTATCCACAAAAAATTATTTTTGCAGCCGCCAGAATATTTTCCCTACCTGCAATAATTGTTCCTGTACCCGCAGGAATATTCCTGTATCTGCAAGAATTGTTCAGTGTCTGCAAGAATTGTTCAGTATCCGCAATAATTGTCACACAGCAAAAAATATTTTCTTGATATAAGAAAGTAAGCAAAATAATCTTTCCTGGCGGACAAAACTACCAGCTTTAGGAAAATAAAAAATCTTAAAACTAGTCGTTTTGTCCATTGGGCAAGATTTTTTAAGATTGTAAGAAAATTATTTTCAGCAGTGCAGTTTCCGCAAGAATTGTTCAGTTTCCGCAAAAATTTTTTTTCTGTGGAAATTTTATTTTTGCTATGTCCTATTAGGGGCTCCGTACTAACCCCAAACCCTATGATGTGACATACTTTATGGATCGAACCTTATGCATAGATACATAAATTTCCAAGGGGTAAATCATCCATCGTATCTTGCATGCAACAAAATATAAATGGAATAGTGATAAAAGATTTTTTTCTACTCAGATGGTTGGTATGATGCCCCAATGAAGTCCATTTGACATCACACTCCTGTATCAGCGGCCCAAACCTAGTGAATCGTCATAATCCCAGACACGATCTGCGAAAAGGGGGCTTAGTGCAGAAGGTTCTAAGACCCCTTCTTCCAGTCCATGCCACCCGTTAATGATACACTAGTGTACTCACCAGTTCTACATTGGTGCATCATTTGTGGGTGCATTGACCCTAATACAGTGGGCAAGATGAATGGATGAATATACTGGATCAATATAGATCTGAGTCCAAGTTACTTTGTCAAAGCAACAAATAATTGAGTAGTGCAGCGTGCAAATTTTGCAGGGTTAGGTGAACCGCCATTATGACATTGTTACCTACATACACAACTGCTGCCATACTACCCCCTGTGTATATATGTGTTGCTGCCATTCAGGTAAGAGAAAATGATAACAAACAACTGAGGTGTATTTCACAAGGGACAATCCCATCTGAGAACAGTACTCTATACATGGCCAACTTTGGTTGATCATCAGCTTTGCCTTTCTAAGGAATTCTTATTAAATATAATGCCTGATATAAAAAGGAACGGACATATTTGATGACCTGCTCATATTTCCTCATTTCCGATGATAATCCATTATAGCAATACAAACCTTGCACTAATCCTACATGCAGTACACTATTTAATGGCCAGCCATCTCATACTTCATAACAGGCCGTAAACCTCTCCAACTTTCTGTAAACTACTTCATGGTTAACCAGACCCTGATACCGCTTTATATTTACTATTCCATAGTCAACCACACACTGATGCTATTGTCTGTATACTACTTCATAGTCTCAACTTCTGGATACAACTGCATAATCAACCATAAAGTAATCCCATTTTCCGTACATAGGGCTTACTACTTTCCCGCTTTCTGTATACTCCTTCATAGTTAACCACACACTAATCCCACTTTCTCTATACTACTTCATAGTTAACCACACACTAACCCCACTTTCTGTATACTACTTCACAGTTAACCACACACTAATCCCACTTTCTGTATACTACTTCATAGTTAACCACACACTAACCCCACTTTCTGTATACTCCTTCATAGTTAACCACACACTAACCCCACTTTCTGTATACTACTTCATAGTTAACCACACACTAACCCCATTTTCTGTGTACTACTTCATAGTTAACCACACACTAACCCCACTTTCTGTATACTACTTCATAGTTAACCACACACTAACCCCACTTTCTGTATACTACTCCATAGGTAACCACACTCTAACCCCACTTTCTGTATACTACTCCATAGTTAACCACACACTAACCCCATTTTCTGTGTACTACTTCATAGTTAACCACACACTAACCCCACATTCTGTATACTACTCCATAGTTAACCACACACTAACCCCACTTTCTGTATACTACTTCATAGTTAACCACACACTAACCCCACTTTCTGTATACTACTTCATAGTTAACCATACACTAATGCCACTTTTCGAAACTACTCCATAGTTAACCACACACCAATCATACTTTTTTTATGGTACTTCTGACATACAATGGCCTTTCAGTATACTACTCAATACTAACTTGGGTGCAACCTCTTAATGTATTATAATGGTCACAGCTGAAATCTTCAGAATGGTTTAAAATTAGAGTAGCCAGTACCCTAATCTCCCACGTATAAGGCGCAGCCCGTGTATTGGCCACTAGCTGGTCTTAAGCTGGTTCCTGCGACACACACTGATAAGAACTGATAAGATGGGTTCAGCATGTCCCTGGAAGTAGGTGTTAACCAATGACAAGGTACCCATCAGGGTATGTCTTATCAGTGGGGGTTAGCTCAACCAGTGAAATTCAACAAGGCGGCTCCACTAGGCCTCCATACTGAGTCCTATAAGGCGCACCTAGAGTTGTGGAAAATTAAAAAAAAAGAAATTCATAACTTTGGTTCTACTGAATGAATTTTCAAAATTCAAAGACCTATGTGTAACTTGGGCCCCATGGACCCCCCTAAGCTCCCATATATCCTATAATGGCTAAGGGGGCATGTACCATCTCAAAGAAAGGTCTTGGAGTCCCCCTTGTGGATGCAATGAGAACTAAACCCCCCGTATAAGACGCACCTAATACACGAGAGATTACGGTAGTAATATATATGAGCTTAAAATATCTAAATTTATGATTATGGTAGTGAACCCCTACAGCCCTACAGACTCCCACACTCCTGCACCTTCTCACCTCCACCCATGTAGGCCTTTACACACCCACCCAACCTCCCTACCCATAGATGTGGCCTCCTATCCAGGTCTGTAATCTCCATAAGGTGCGAGGGCTTGTAGTGGTGGTCAGCAGACTGGGCTAGTCGATCTTCAGTCGATACCAGCAGGGTACAAAGAATCTCACCCCCCCCCCCCCCCCAAGCTCTCCCACCCTCTCATCTGCCATCCGGCTACTACCTGCTGTTCGCGTGGGCTGGCCTGATCCCCTGCATGGTACCATAATACACCACATATAAGGCACGGCTTATACGCTAGGAAGGACCTCTCCCCAACATTCCCCTATCCTATTACAGTGACAAAATGGTATTGCATTTCTGGTCTTTTTCTACATCCTGAAAATCTGGGTGCATTTTATATGCAGGATGCACCTTATGTGCAAGGTGTTATGGTACTTTGATGAGCCCCCCTCCCCCCACCACCGTCACAAACCGGGCATGATGCAGGGTCCATGCTTCATATGCTTCCCAGAAATCTACTGAAAATCCTTCTGTACAAGCCACACCCGCATATTTATAAGTCACACCCTGAACTTTGGAGAACACTAAGAGACCCACCTAGGGCTTGAATATTCTCAACTTTAGTGCTTTTCTATAAAATTGCAGCTATAAGCCGCACCCTTAGTTTAAAGTAATGCTATAAGCCACTGTAACTATCTAAAATGGTCTTTAAGCCACGGCTTATAAATCTGCGTGGTTTTACGGTAGTCTGGACATGTACCAGGTGTGAGTGGGTAGCTTTATGACCTTGCAGGGCAGGGAGTCTGAACCCATTGTACAAAGATACTCAAGACCCTCTTGATCCTATGAGGGCCCCACAGAATTTGACCATTTTTTACCCCCCTCGTCACGTTTTTGCCAAATTTGCAATGCTGAAGGTATACAAAAAATTAATTCAATCACGCCGAGGCTGACCCCCCTTCCCCTCCAGTGTGACGTCAGAGTCACATTTCAGTCAATTATCTGCTTTAATGCTTGAATGCAGCATTGTTCAGTAACGTTGTGGAACTTTATACATTCATCATACCAATCATGTAGACTCCCCAGCTCTGAATTTGTGCATCTTGCCGACAAAGTTAAATTGGTATGGAACAACCTTGTAAAACTGTTTATGTGTAAAATAAAGAGGCAACGATATTCTATTAGCTGTGGTTATGACATCTTCGTGGTACATCCCACTTATTTGTCTCAGTATATTTAGGGAAACCTCAGCTTCATAGACAATCTAGGCAACTAAACCAGACCTATATTTCAATGCCGTCATGCCACTTCATCACCTGTATGAATAAGTGGAGTGAGTGAGTGAGTAATAGATGTTTAACGCCATTTCGGCAGCTAAGGTCATATTCATGGCGAGAACTACATAACACAATTGTACAGAGGCATGTGTCAGTGCCTGCGCATATGTGCACCACACACATCCGAGGGGATAGGAAAGAGGAGATATAGACCCTTTTAAGTAGGCTAGGGAAGCCCGTATGAATAAGTGGAAAATTGATTAAAATCTGTATCTGCATGTAGAACACTAGGTGTAATCTCATACTCCTCTATAGTGGAACAGTGGCTATAATTACAGTGTATTACCCTGACTTATCATATCTCCTCACTCAGGCCACATCAGCTGAAGGATTACTATTACACTACATTGCCCACAGGGAATAATGGTCTTTACTATCTCAATCAGCTAATCAATGCATGGAGATCACTGGCTAACTATTTGAGGGCTGCATAATGCCTTGATGTTCATCTGTCTTCTTGCATCTATGCAGTGCTGGAGAGTGTACCTGCTAGAGCTGACTTGCAATTGGTGCAACATACCAGCCCTCTGGAAGTGTATCAAACGCTCCTGGCGAGTAACTCACAATGGCTGCATTCAACTGTTAATTTTGCCAATGGGTATACAGTATATAAGCGAATGTCCACGACCAGTGAATAATAAGGGGAATGCGATGCAAAATTATTCACTGGGAGTGAACATTTGCATTTATGCCATGGCCCTACGGGATGAAATTGCGTTTAAATAAAGAATTATAACAATATTTTCTCATTTTGAAGAGGTTGAGTCATCGTGGTTTGTTTTGATCTGCCCTGACAGCTTGTTCGGGATGGTTGGGAGCTAGCTGCAGAGCTCAAGCCCTTAGTTTCGTATTAAGTCTTACGCACAGGGATATTTCCATTTTAGATATGGCCTTTCACTTCTATTTACATCAACAATTCATAACATAATATTATTTAACTAGTTCAATCATTCTTTTATCGTAAAACATCTAATAAGCATACCTGAATACAATACTAATTAGCTCTGTATGAATTTCAAAATGGCAGCATTGAATATGGGAGGATCGTATTCCATCCCCCCATTGAATATGGCGTGAATAGTACAAATCTATAGTGTCATTAGTATTTGCCATGACATAACAATGCAGTCCACATCACCTAAGGGGTTAGGATTGATGCCGTTGATCAATTAGCCTGAGCCAGAGACATGCAGCGCTGCAGGAAAGCAAAGGCAATCCAGGTCGCCACCAATGAGGACATCACTCAATTTACGCTGCCAAACCCTAAATTACTCATACTACCAGCAGCCCTGGCACCGAGGCTGAATCAGGAGCCTGCCCCTTGTATTGCCTGTGAAGGGTTCACTACTGCAGGTAGGCCTTGGTCAGGTGGGCTATAATTAATCCACCTAATTAATCCCTGTCAGAGACTAATGACTGCTGACTCCGCCCCCTCAAGGTGACCCGCTGACCACCACTTTGATGTGGCTGCCGACTTCTTCCGTTCACAAGTACTCTCTGAAGGCCCAGTGGAGTGGGTATTGATAAGAGTGGGGATTTAGGGGGAGGGGGTGTCTGGGATGTAGGGGGTTTTATATCTGGAGCTTATTTCTAAATAAATGTTATAGCGGTTGACAGTAACTATTATATAAAGATTGTTAACTTTGGAAGAACCTTTTTTTGAGGATCACGGCTGTCTGGTAAGTTGGGGTGATGTTTTGACTGATGAAATGATACACTGGTATCTAGTACATTGCAGAATCCTTAGGGTTTATGGTAACCATCATTGTGACTTCAATCAAGCTTACCCAGGAGGTACTAGGAGTGCAGACTCCTAGGAGGTATACTTAATTCATGGCTCCAGACATATTGCAATGCGAGAGCGGTCTGCAGTTGCTCTATATATAAGCTGGTCCCTAAGTCTCTACACTTCATAATTATGTATGACAGGTATATATTATATACCGTATTGGCCGATTCAACTGCCCGAGTATATAAAAGTTTCAATACCCCTGCACCAATGGCCCTTTTTTACACTGGCCCTTTATTATGTGAATACAACTTTTAGTGCTTAAGATCGATTCCATAAGAACTGGGGAACAAGTATAGTGAGAAATTTCCCATGCCTACAAGTAATACCTTAGCCCATGTTAAAGAACAAGGTTCTGGTTTTTATCATAATTATAGGCCTTTTAACGAATTATGCCAATTATGTAGAGATTCAGGAGAATGAAAGATTTTGCAGCATGCATAACATATTATATCATGCCATGATCAGATGATATGTCTCTCAATTACGATGGTAATGTTAAGGTCTGTCGAGGACATGTCATATATCTGTGATTGTCAGTTCTCACAAAGGAATACACTGTGTATCCTCCAGAGCTGTAGCTACCTGTCATTAACCCCCCCCCCTCCACACACACACACACACACACACACACACACACACACACACACACCCACACCACACACACACACACACACACACACACACACACACACACACACTTCACCACCAGTTTCTGCCTGAGCTCACTCAGCCACCATGCTCTTCATTTATCCCTTTATACAACTCCCAGAGGGTTTGTATGATGCTCCAATGAAGTGCTGGTGAGCAGTCTCGCCAGCACTTTATCAGTGCACCATGCCAACCAATAGGCATGATGCATTAATGCCTCTTTTCCTCAAAATTCCTTTTTTACCTGCTACTTGTTAGCTGTATACCTTTGGTTCCCCAGTGTCTATAGAGTTCTCCAGGGTATAGATATTACCCTCAGCAGTACCCTTTAAGAGTAAAGGACGCACCCTGAGTTAGGCTAAATTCTATAGGATGCACCTGGTGTCAAATCCTGTTAATTTCTGTATTGTTCTATAAAGTAGAATCCTCGCATATCAGATGCACAGTTTAGCTTAACCCTAGAGGACACAGATGATGTACTACTGGTATATAAGCTGCGTCTATACGCGAGGATTTATGGCAATCCACCAGCACTGCGTTGTTACTTCAGGACTTGTAGAAGTGTATCAACCACTGACCACAGCCACAGTGTGTCTATTAACCCTTTAGCAGCCACAGGTGAAGTGCATCATGTTTATCAATTATAAGCCTGTCCCAAATATAAGCCTGCCCCAAATATAAGCCTGGTCAATTTTCCATTTGAAATGAGTATAAGCCGGGGCTTATAATCGGGGATATACGGTATGCATCACGGCGACCAATGTGCATGATGCGTTAATGCATTAGCGGCACTTAAAGACTTAGAGGCCATACGGTAAAGGAGTGATCAACACGGCAGTACCAGGGGCTCTTTGTTCTTTATGTTCTACCAGTGACCCCTGCACGGCTACCTCTCGTTCCCAGCACTGTGTCCACATGCCTATTTTCTACTATTACTGCTGTCATCCAGCCTGACCATGTCAAATCACTACTATTTGATGTAGTGCTCCATTTTGTTATAGCCCCTACTAGCATGATTTAGTTGGGGCTACCAGTGGGTATTGTTATTGACAAGACGATCAACATTTGTGACTGGGCAAGCAAAAACACCCCTCTGCAGGGAATTCTGTTATCAAAGTTCATCTCAAGATCTTTAAAATGAGACATCATTGACTTAAATATTCCCAGTAGTTATGTCTGAACCCCTCCTTGAACATATGTCATTATTCATATTTGAAATCGAGGATTAAGCACAGAATACATTATTAACCTTGATCTAGAAGGAACTTTCCATTTCTGTTTTCAGTTTTGGGTTTTTGGTGAATATCCTTGAAAATTGGCATAAAAATCAGCAAATTTTGATTATTGGAATGGTTGCCATGGCAACCAGAAACTGGCATATAGGTTGACTTTTCATGAAAAATGTTCATTTTACCATCCAAATATGGGCCAATTTTACTGACAATGGTGCATTTTAAATGAGACCACTGAATTATGCATCAAAAATTAGCTTAACATATTTTTTTTAATGATTTTAGAGTAATTTTGCCCATCAAATGCCCCTTGGTGGTCAAATGGGGAATTAAAAAAAACCGCCGAGGTTTTTTTTTTACCTTGATGGGTCTGATTCCCACTGACTTGATTGAAGTGTGCATTTACAACGGCCATTTCGTGCACTTCCGTCTTCTTCTTTTTTTAATCTCATTTATTCTTTTATTTTATTTTATTTTGGTTTGAGAACACTGATTTTGTTGTCATTGTGATTTTTCTCATAGTTTTCCAAATTGCTCTCACTACCATGATTCTATCTATTTTCTCTCTCTCTCTCTCTCTCTCTCTCTCTCTCTCTCTCTCTCTCTCTCTCTCTTTCTCGCTTTTTCATTTTCTCTCTCTAGACCTTTGTAATTTTGCTTCTTCGTGCTTATGTGTGCAAGCTATTACTGTGATCATATATGATCTCTTTGATTTTGTCTAATTCATGTTTGATACCAGGAGATGTCATGTTGTGATTTGCAATATGATATCAGCTTATATTTTGTGCCGTGCGCGTAAATGAAAATCTTGCCTTAAGCATAACAGACCCCCAAGCTGAGATGTTTTTATTCACACTCCAAAACATGCCAGGAAAATAACAGTACCTAGTAAGATTACTTGTGGTAAGTAGCACAGTCGTATTGTTTTTTTTGTGTTTTTGTTTTTGTTTTCTGGGGCTTCATTTTAGAAATAACACTGTGTCACTGCAACAAAAATACGCTGATCCACTGTCACATTCTGGGATACCTGGACCTGGTAGATCTTACAGTCACTTCTTAGTGTGTGTGTCTGTGAATGGAGATGTTCTTCACAGCATTGCATGTTAGTAAATTAAGGATCACAAAGGTAATTAATGTACCGTCTCCCTTTGTAATCATCGTCAATGAATGAATGTACCCTTGCTGAGTGCTGCTGACCCCACAGTGGTGACTGGCCAAACTGATGCTGGTCACCCACGTGTCCTGGATCTGTGCATTGCGATTCTGCATTTACAGAAATCCTTAAGGCATTTTGGCGTCACCAAGAACTACATACATAGATCTGTGCATTGTACAGATCTATGTATCTATGTTGTAGAAATTACATGAGCTCATTCAGATTTTGAATAACATAACCTCGTTATAATGTAAGCTCACTATCAAACACGTCCTCACCAACCATCCTCTGCCTTCTACTAGTTTTAGTCTGTGTAAACTACTTATTATTCGTAAACGTATTGCTCGTCTCCTGTACCAAGAAAACCAATTCAGGGTAAAATGATTACTATTTTCTTTCTTATCATATGACATTTTCAATTTCCAAAGAATAATTTCAGATTCGCCAAATGTTACTGACTAGGTCTATTGGTTAAAGGGTTTTTAATGATGAAATCTTTATTCTACTCATGCACACATACAAACATTGCCTCATGTCTGTCTAAAACACACCTGTCCTGTAACAAGTGTAGTCTGTCTGTACCTGTCACAGCGTGCTGTCCTTCATGTGCCCTACATCTAGCAGTGAGTAGGTCTCTCCTCACATGCCCTTATGGTGCCTCTGTGTGGGGCGGAAAGGTGGAGGGTGGGGGCACTCGAAACTTTGGATACTATAATGTGCGAGTATAAGGTATGAGTTACCTCCTGGAGTTACACGAGAGGCAGGTTTTGGACCAATACCCTTTATCATTGTATAGGCCTACTGTTTGGCATTCCCAGAAAGGCTCCCATATTTTGTGCTTACCCCATCCCCTGATTTAAATGCCATAGGACTGGCCATGTTTGCACATGTACATACACTGTAAAAATGGCGATGAAATGTTGGTGAAATCCTTGTCCCAAAGTCACAGAGATCCATATTTTACACGGGGATTCCTTGTACTACCATGCTGCTATCTAGGGCTTTATCGTAGAAATTGCACTGCCTCACTGCAATACGACTATGGTGGTTCAGTTTTTGCAGTATAGATACTATAGAAGCTATATGAAGTGCCTCCCCACTGTTTGTATGGGTTACCTGAGAGCTCTTTGAGCTGCTCGGAGCAGCTCAACAGGCACAGGGAGCAGCTCACCTGTCCCTCATTACTCTGTATTACTACCTGTTGGGCTCTAGATGTGGGACCCTATATAATATTCCTGTCAACTTTCTGGAAAGGCCCTTTCGATATATTATTTATTTCCATTTTGTTATCACCCTAATTATCCAGCCAAATGTCACTTGTCATTAATCTAAAATCCAAATGTCACAAACTACGGGTTTCGGACCTAACTTCTGGATAGTCCTTACACAAGGTGTAAACAAGAAAAAAAGAAAACCGGGGAAAATTGGAAAAAGAAAAATCCTCCTCCCTGTCCTAGATGTCTAGGCCAGGTAAGCTGAAATATGCATATACTGTTTACCTCAAACTTTGCTCTCTTATGTCACCTTGTCGATTCCCAGGGTCTAGACCCTCACCCATAGGCACCTAGTACAGTAGCTGCTGTCGTGTTGCAGCACTCTGTGTGCAACATGAACTAGGGTAGATTAACCACGAGTTGGACAGATATACCTTCAATGGAGCAGGCACATGAAGGTGTAATTACACATGAATTCTGTGATTTTCAGAAGGGGGTGTGGGTGTATGCTACTGGAAAGTAGTCCTCTCAAATATATTAAATTTGGATCAACATTTCAAATCAAAAATGCAAATTTCTCTTCACACACCCTCTAAATACTCCACTTTGTCCATGTGTTTCATGTCAAAGGTAGGTAACTGATGATATATCATAAAGAAGGGGAGAAGGACCTAGTAGTTAATCTTACCAAAACCTATCGACAAAAGAGCTTGGATATCATGAGTTTGATTCATGGTGAATCCACCCTACTTCTATACGACCCACTCTACTCCCTTTACTCTCGCTGCTTCATCCATATCAAGGGCAAGGGCACATATACACTATATATATATATATATATATATATATATATATATATATATATATGTGTGTGTGTGTATATATGTGTGTGTGTGTGTGTGTGTGTGTGTGTGGCCAGATGAGGGAAAACAAGCCTCCAAGGGGGAAATCGTTTTATAAGGTTTAAGTCACATGCTTTAAAATGAGATATTTTGAGCCAAAATATCCCCGGTAGTTTTGCTGTAATTGATTGTCAAACATAGGCTGCAATGTACAACTGAAAATGGCAAATGAGCTCTAAATGCATTATATCCTGTCATAAATACTTATAATGAAAAAAATACAGTTTTGTGGAAAAGTAACCAAAGTAATGTGATGTTTATATTATAAAATTGGTTCTGGAGGGAATTTTATGAGCTCTCTCTTCAGTTCTGAGTTCCTGAAGGGATTTCCAAAAACAATTGTGGCAAAAATTCCCATTTGGAATAATGGGGTGGTTTCCATGGCAACCAGAAATTGTCATATATTTTAATATTCTATGTTGCCATGGCAACGAACATTCCTTTTGCATCCCAAAATTAGAGCATTTTCAGTGGAGATGGAATAATTCTAAGCATATCACTGGATTCCCCATCATAAATTGTTTTAAAGCACTTTTGGCTAATTTTTCAGTGTTGTACCCATATATTGCCCCCTGTTGGTTCAAACCAGTACTAAAAATCCCCCCTGGAGGCACGTTCTTGCCTGTTGGCCCATATATATATATATATATATATATATATATATATATATATATATATATATATATATATATATACATATACAACACACGGTTTGGCCTTTGCCTGATTGGAACGTTTGTGCCCTTGCCTCATTTCAATCTTGGTGCACTTTGCTTATAACATAGCACCTCATGTATACCGCATATAAGGCACATCCTGAATTAAGAGAAAGAAATATAAGTACTTCGGTTACCCCAAATGCTGACAAAATGGTTCAATGACCAAAATGGAGAGAATTATAAGTTCACCAGCTTCTTTGATTATACACCAGCTTCTTTGATTGCGTATACCTTAAAATAAACATGATTTTAGGTAGTTTCGTTTCTTGATCACCAGGTGCCGTTGGCATAAATGGTGGAGTATACCTTTGAGTGTTATCTGTACTTAAATTTCATAGATAATGTATGATCCCTTTGAGGATAAGACAGAGATCGCAGGGAGTCATTAAAACTACCTCATTCCTATCACACTGTAAAGCTTTATAATCAAATTTCATTGAAACAGATGGAAGCTTAAAAAGCTAAATTCTCTATTGGCCTACCTTTTTCTTCTTCTCCAACACCAAGAAAACCACCTCGTAACCTCAAACTATCAGAGGAGGCTTCAGTAGTATTAAGACAAGATACCATTAAGACATGTTTTGTCAGTTTGTTCTCCTTCCTTGTCATCCTCATGTTACACAATAACAAGATTCCTAAAATTATGATTAATGAAGGAGTAACCTAATTACCATCAGCCTAAAAAGTATCCATTTTAGTATTGCCAATATGCAGTAAGCCTGTCATGGAGTAACCAGTTTTCCATAACTGTCTGTAGTGAAAGGTACAAAAAGAAACTACCGTAATACCTCGCGTATAAGGAGCACCTCACATATAAGGCGCCCTCAGACTTTGCAGATGTGAATGTAAAAATAAAAAATGTCATAAATTTTGTTCTAACCAACGGATTTTCAAAATTCAAAGATCTATAGCCAACTTAGAGCATCCCCTATCCTGTTTAACCACAATACAGGGATAAGGGATTACTTGGGCAATTTTAGAAGGAAAAATCTCTCCTAAATAATTCTGCTTCTATAAGGCGCACTAGGGATGCATCCTCGCGTATAAGGCGCTCCTTGTACGTGAGGTATTACGGTAGTGCTTTATCTGAGGTGGTACTTTGGTTAGGCTAACACTCCACCCATCTATAGACTTAAAAGAGTGCAGGCCTCATATAAATGCACAGTAAATCAAAGGCTGAAATATTTAATCGCTTGTGCACTAAAATGGGCCAGTATATATATATATATATATATATATATATATATATATATATATATATATATATATGGATCTACTGTTATTTCCTGTGAATAAGGTGGACCCTGCATATAAGACGCACCTCAAACCAAGGCCAAACCTGTAAGATTCATCCCTCAAAGTTCAGTGCCTGAGATATTATTAGAGAATGTGGAATTAGTGAGCTAAGTTTCCATTAGCCTGATTAAATGAAAATAGAAGTGTTCACCTGATTAACTCAATATGAGGGCCTACTGTGCCACGAGGAGTCATTGAGATCTCTGCAGCATGTGATCCCAGCATACTTCACCAATTGAAAATGTGATCAATGTAGGGAAATTGTAGATTTTTGATGATATAATGAGGCATAATGTAGATCTATGATATATAATGTTAGTTGAAATGTATATCATTAGATTGAAAATGGCAGACATGATAACTTTGTTTTATATTTAATAACATGTCTGCTATTAATGTAAAGCTAGGATTTAGTCTTGCCTAGAATCTAGTGTGACCTATATTAACATATTGTACGCTGGGGAGTGTTTCTTCCGTAGTAGAGATCTAACTTCTACAAAAATATCATCTTTGCTCCTTCTTCTCATTTGCTCTTGTCAATCTGTCTGTCTCTCTCACTCTATGTTTCTGTCTCTGTCTGTCTGTCTCTCAGTCTCACTCTGTCTGTGTGTCTCTGCCTATCTCTCTCTCTCTCCCTCTCTCTCTCTCTCTCTCTCTCTCTCTCTCTCTCTCTCTCTCTCTCTCCCTCTCTCTCTCTGTGTTCCCCATTCTCTTCCTTTAGCCGTTCATGTGACTCACTTTATGCTTGGTCTCTCCTCCCACCTACCC
This sequence comes from Acholoe squamosa, assembly GCA_949317995.1. Classification (NCBI taxonomy): domain Eukaryota; kingdom Metazoa; phylum Annelida; class Polychaeta; order Phyllodocida; family Polynoidae; genus Acholoe; species Acholoe squamosa. Next base: position 77,503,846 of record OX439038.1, read on the forward strand.
CTAACATACCAATACAACCTCCCCTTATCTGAAGTAACATCATCAAGCAGATACAGTTCGGTAATTGTCATTGGCGACACTGTCTCTCACTACAACCAGTGCCAAATGTATTTACAGAACAAAAGAAATAGTCCCTAACCAAGCTAGCCCCAATGGCTTCAGGCCATTTTGCCTCAGATGAAGCGCAAGCTTCTTTTTATCCCACTTGCTACAAACAGTTATGGAAAACATTAAACTGGTTACTCCACAATGGGCTTCCTGCATATCAGCAAAGCTAAAATGGATGCTGGGTGTTTTAAATGGCCTATAGTAATTGGTTTACTCCTGTGTTAATCATAATTTTAGTAATCTTGTTATTGTGTAACAAGATGAAGACGAGAAAGGAGAATGAACTGACAAAACATGTCTTAATGGTTTCCCGTCTTCATACTACTGAACCCTCCTCTGGGAGTTTTAGGTTAGGAGATGATTTCCTTGGTGTTTGGGAAAGACGAAGGAAGGTAAATGGAGAACTTAGCTTTTTAAAATTCCTTTTGTTTAAATCAAAATTAAATATGAAGCTTCAAAGACTGATGATAAAGGAGTACCTATAATTACTTCATGTTATCTCTAACTTATCATCAAAGGGACATCCTATAGTTGAGGTGATCATTACATTTTCTATTATATTTTATCATATCAATTTAGTCTTGAATAATTCATATATCCATCTACCTCTCTACTCGATGACATTTTTACCAGCACAGCAGCATTAAGGCATCTATAGTGGGAACTATGGAAAAATGTCAGTTATGGTGGGTATCATTTTCTCACGACTTGTTGTCAGAATGTATTATGGAGAAACTTTATTAACTCTATGAAGCAAAAGGAAAACGTGGTGCATACGTAGTACTTTTTGTTATAGCTCATGAATTAGCCCTGTATATCACATAAAGTTACAGATCTGTTATCACAAAAAAAATGCACAGAAATGGGGATATCGGTAGAGAAGTGTATAAAAATGTTTCATCTGAAGATTCAAGTACCTTTGGTTTATCAGACCCAAAGCTTTAATCATTGCTTCATACTCAAGATAAAGATTTAGACAGGTCTAATCATCATAGAAAGGCCCAGGGGAAATTATGACGGTGGATGTTTCTAACTATCTACACCATTTCCGTTGTAAATAAAGGTCAAAGCTCTTCCTAGACTCCCACTTCCAAGTGTTTTCTTTATTTCAATTTTGCTTGGCGACAAACCTACACAGAGTGGAGAGGATGAAGATCGAAAAGGTTATTGCCACTCGAACACCACCAAGACGGGAGTATCATAATGCCAACGTATTAATTAAGGAACAATCAATTAGGAAAGGGCAGTGAAAGACAGAGTAATTATCGTGTAGGTTTAATTGACTTAATGATGTCAGTGTATGTTTGTATATCACAGACTGGTCGCATTAAGAAATGTCCTTGATATTGGTTGATTTTTATTTCCCCCCTCTAACATCTAATACCCTCTTCTTTGTTCTCTCATTTATGTCCAAATCCTTCCTATCATCACTTTCTCCTCTTGTTGTTCATTCTGCTTATCGTATTTGCCAATCCCTCCTGTCAATTTTTCTTTCAATCTCTCTATTGATCCTGCCTACTATCCAACCCATTATCCCATCTTCTTATCACCTTGCGGAATCTCTCAGCTTCCTTTGTATCTTTTGTTGGCAGTATGACTAGAATCATCAAAGGAGAGCTAGATTTATTCCCTCATAGTTGTCACCCCCCTCCTTAATCCCAATTCTTTACTCAGGAAATAGAGCAGCTCTGTACTGATAGAGGACCTGGTTTATTCAGTGAAGATGAAGGGACTTCCCTGCTGGTTCTGCCAATGCCTCCCATTGTCAGGAAATAGTCAGGGCTGCTACATAATGACTCCATTTCCTCATGGAGCCTAATGCTACAGGACCAGGCCTATAGCTCAGAGTGGGCCTACCCCAGATGGGTTTCTGCTGGGCTACTGAGGTTATAAACCCCCAAAGAGGGTAATTACCAAGGGGTGCTGCTGCAATCAGAACACATTTAGTACTGACATGGACCCAATAACATGCTCTGCGCATGCGCAGCATCATACACTCTGATTGGCTACATTTATGACTAAGCAACATGATGGCTGTGCCTGATCTCCTTTTGAAGAGAGGCTGAGGGCAAATGGTTGAGTAAGAAGGGGTTAGTACCCATAAACCCTTCAACAACATACTCAATTTTTATTCTGATAGCCTAAAGGATATTGGAAAATTGGCTCCGCTGGTACTTAATTCTTTTTATATTTTCCCATTGGAAAAATACAATCTAGTCTATGATTCCCTAATTAAGAACAAGTTAGATAATTATAGCAAACCCTTTATTATAATGGCTGAGGCTGAAATGCTGATGAGCACAAGCCGTGAGAGAATTCCCAGAGCTGCTCGTGCTGTTTAAGACATTTCCCATGCATCGGTATAAATTACCCGACAGGAGTCATTTTTTACACAGAATAACTGGTTCTGTTTCCCCCATTTTTTTCGCATCAAACTTAAAATTTGTGATTTCTACAATTCGATGCTACATTTCTATGAACTACAGCAATGAATACTACTACCTGGTAATTACCTAAAACCCGGTCAGAGCATTGCATGTGCTGGTCTTATAAAAAAAAATATTATCGTTTAGAAATAAATGCTGAGACAAAACAGTGAACAGAATAACAAAGGATCCCATATGCTATTTGTTACTTAATATTGAATTCCATATCCCATTGTGGATAAGGTGGAGATTACATAGTTCTTTATAACTTCCTTATTCATATGAACCTCTGAAGGTTCATATTCCATATTCACTTAAACAGAAAGTTTAAGAAGCTACTCACTCTATTGGTCTTTCCCCATCCCCAAGAAAATCCTCTCAGAAGCTAAATCTCCCAGAGGAGGCTTCAGTAGTATGAAGACGTGCAAACATGTTTTGTCAGTTCTTTCTCCTACCTGGTCCTCATCTTCTTCCACAATAACTAGATGAGTAAAATTATAATTAACAAAGTAGTAAACTAATTACCAATAAAACACCAAGCAGCTATTTTAGCTTCGTCGATATGGAGGAAGCAGGTCGCAGAATAACAAACTTAATGTTTCCAATCGCTGTTTTAGCGATTGGGATTAGGTGAAGAAGCTATTGCTTCATTTAAGGAAAAACCGTTATGGAACATAATTCTTCATCTGTAATAGCATTTGGCAGAGACTGTTGTGTGTAGTGGGAGAGAGTTGTACAAATGACTGGTTAATTATGTTAATTGAGATAAGGTATGGGCGGGGGGTTATTTTGAAGTAAGGAGAACTAGAACAGCTAGGAGTAGGACACAATACAAAACATGAACTTTGCTGAGAGTGCTTGTTATAATTGGTGATTAGTAAAAAGTCAGTCGGCATTATCTTAGTTTAAGTCTCTCATACTAGCAACCAATTTTGGCGACTAGAATTGTGGCTTATTATAATATAAGAAAATTGCGACCACATTTTAGCGACCACTTTATTCTGTGTTTAGTGACCTAAATAGAGATATGGCCAATAAGTCATAGAGGGTCAGGTAAGGTGACCATAGGAATAATGATATTGCAATGACAGATACAGCCAAGTCCTACAAAAGAAAACATGTATGTATATGATTTGTAGGTTCCAGGAGGGCTGTGATGCCCTTCTGAACGTATTACTGTCCAAGATGTCATTCTATATCTGTATCCATCATTTCAAGTATATAATCCGTTGAAAAACTGCAGTAGAATTGGAAATATGTAATGATTGACGGAATAAAGGACAAAACAAGTATCAGAATCATTTGAGGAACGCCAGTTGTATTGGCATAAGCTTCTAGGGAAGGAGGAGAGAGTGAAAGTCTTAGACTGCAGACCTGTAAGCCTCTTAACCTCAACACAAACAAGTCTTCTCACCACCTGACTCCACACTCAGGCACTGTAAAAGGCAAGATATTGACACGTGGTGGGAGATTTGGGCCTCTCGGTGCTGCAGCTTGTATTAATATCTTACACTCCCAATGGGCACAGGATGTCGAATCAATGTTTAATACCCGGTCAATCAACGTTGATCAACCCACTTTCAACATTAATTTGATATTCTGCAAATCAAAGATCATTGAATTGTCAATGTTGACTGTGAGTCAATTAACTGTGAGGCAATTGATTAACAATGTTGACAACAGGTTGCTAAATGTTGAAGAAGGTTGTCATTGCAAGTGAATGCGATCCTTATTAGCGGACTTGTATATCTGTAGCAATTATGTATTTTCCACCCTTTTAATAATTGATTTATTGAAATAAAACTTATTAGCTTAGCATTCGTACAATCGCATCCTCTTCAAGCAAGCCCAAAAAAAGGTTAGAACATGCTCATCAATATTGCGGGAGCTTCAGCCAAGAAGATCCTCAAGCTGGGAAGTGTTACCCACTTCAACTCCTATTTTTACCCTTTATGGGCCGCTAATGCAGGGGCGTATCATGCCCATTGGTCGGCATGATGCATCAATGAAGTGCTGGCGAGTCTGCTCGGCAGCACTTCATTTGTGCATCCTGCCAGCCCTCTGGGAGTGTATCAACCCCATAGAGTTAGCATACTGCATACATCACTACCAGCCTTTACAAGGGTTAGGGAGTGGTCATTATTTATCAACAGGGGGGGGTGGTGGGTTTTCGCGCCCCCCCTTGACGGCAGTAAAAAATTTTCGCGCCCCCCGAGCCGGAGGCGCGGAGAGTTTTTGTGCCCCCTCTTTGATCTATAGTAGCGCGCTGGCTTTTTTGCTAAAAAGAGGGTAAATTTTTTTAGCCCCCCCCTCAAGAGGGGTCAATTTTTTTTTAGCCCCCCCTCGAGAGGGGTCAGGATTTTTTACGCCCCCCCCTCAAACCCACCACCCCCCCTGTTGATAATAAATGACAACTCCCTTAAGGCATGTGGACCAAAGAAAGGGGGCCAGTGAATGGCGGAGATTAGACAGAGGAGTCCCAAAGGAGAGGCCCGTTCCGTTTCCACGCCTCCCACGACCATCGTCTCCTCCCTGTCCTGAAAAATAGATCTAATGAGAGAGCTGAGAGCCGGCCACATCCTCCGCCCTTTTCTACCACTCCACTTCCATCACGACCTTTTGATCACGTGAGGCGGGTTTCAGTCATGTGACTGATAAGCCGTCCGTACTAGAGTAATTTAACTTTGCCAGCGCTACATGATGCCTTCAAGTCCAAGTGTATACTGGTTAAATAACCATGCTGCAAGCAATTAACTAGGCAGCCTTACAGACTGTTAGCTGTATGCATAAATACAAAAAAAACGTCCTTTGTTCTCCAGGCGCCATATAGGATTTATGAGAATTGACCGAAACTCAGTATATACGAGTTAGTAACAGGCATTTACGATAGTGATGTAGAGACAAGAGGAGGGCTGACTCGTGAAATCCTATCATGGTTTATGTACCGTGATGGCCCATGTAAGTACCGCGGTCTCCAATAAACACTGGCCTTGAATAAGCCCTGGTGGTATAGGGGTACTGAAATTAAATTTAAACACTAAAAGTAGTACTCAAATAAGTGCCTGTCTTGTATAAGCGCTAGGGATATTGTGGGATTGAAATCAATGTACACCCGGGCCACTATATAGACCACTACGCTACATGTAATTCAGAGTGTACGCCTATGTTTGATGTTACTATAAGGAATCATGAAGACTCAATGTTCTGACTTTTCGTTCAACTAATGAAAATGTCCCCCATATGGGTCATAAGGCCTCTCATTCCTTCCATTAAATAAACTCAGATCCTGTTACTAGTATTGTTTGTGGACGGGCTAACAGGGCGCCCTAGTACAGAGTATTAGAACTATCAAATGGGGAGGCAGTGTACTGATAAGAGCTGTAGCTAAAGATTGATGAGTTATCTCCTCTGTTGATAAAAAACACACCCTGCCAGGCCATAAGCTAAAGCTCCTTAACCCTTTAGGGAAGACATAGTGCATTAATGCACCATGCCTATTGATCAGAGTGCTGCGTGAATGTAGCATTGATGCGGGTATCATCTTGATTCTAAAAGGTTGATACTCACAAAGGGTCGGCATGATGCATCAATGCAGTGCTGGCGAGCAGACTCGCCAGCACTGCATTGATGCATCATGACGACCATGGAACAGGAACCTGGAGACATCAGACTCGCCAGCACTGCATTGATGCATCATGACGACCAAGGAACAGGAACCTGGAGACATCATGCTGCCCTGAAAGCTCTTGGGTGCTTGGGTTTGGTCAATAATAGAATGCAGATAAAGGCAATACCATTAGGCTTTATGGGGTTCTGAGGGAGGGAGGGCAGGGGCGGCTATTCCACATCAGTGCTTATACTCTTGTGTTGACAGTTTGTTTTGTAGGATGGGCGAAGAGTTATTTAGGGTTTGCCTAGAAAAAAAAGAAAGACTTCAAATAATAAAACTGATTTAGTGATTGAGTATATCCAAATCTACATATATAGAGAACAGGCTTGGGAAGCATATTCTATTGGGGGTGGAGGGCTCCTAGGGATAGGGGGAGGGGGCTATGCTGTAAGGATGGATACATGGCAATTCATAAATTTGATGCAGATAATTCTACCATTGTTTGTGGGTCTCTCCCGATCCCCCGATTCATACTGAGCCAGTTCTTTATATACACGTGCCAGATTTTAAAATGGAATTTTAAAATGCTATGTAGCTTATGTCAGGGTATCTCGCCCCCCCCCCATTGCACTTGAAGAGCATTTTACAAATGGATAAAGAAATAATAAAAAGGAAAATACCTTTGAAATCAAATAGAGTCTGTATCTGAGGGTGAACACATTTTCCAGGACCAGTCAAATAAAAATCATACTTTCTGACTTGTATGATTTACACCTTTCAGTTGGGACTATGGCAACAACATAAGTACATTGTATATGCTCTATAAATACTCGCAAATACATGCCATCATGGGCTTAGAGCGTTGCCATGCAACCTGACAGTTAGTTCATTCAAAATATAAACGAAATACACGATTCTTCTTCAATATTGGAAGGGCTCGTGCAATATGATAACATTACAGTTCGGATGTAGAGAACTGTTGTAAGATTCAAACATCTCACTTGAACGATGGACTAGATCTATACTGTGAAGTGATACAAGGATTCGTGAGAGGTTGCCTAAACAAGCTTGTCATCACACTAAAGAAATGGTGAATTACCATAAAGGTACAGGGAATTCCCATTAAAACTACAGAGAGTCCCAGCTAACTTACGGGAATCTGGGAACAACAGTGACCACACTAAAATAACGGGGAATCCCAGCACCCACAATATATATATATATATATATATATATATATATATATATATATATATATATATATATATATATGTTCATGCTCAACTCCAGACTTATATACATTATCCTGAAAGTCACACATGATACATCCAATAGTTGTTCTACTACCATGGCCCACCTATATGGAACCGTGTAATACCCACGCCCTATAAGGGCAACTAATGCAGGTATGTATTATTCCCATTGAGCACGGTATTAGAGCATCATGCCAGTCCTTCGGGAGTGTATACAACCCATAGGGTCTGTATAATGGTTCAATGAAGCCCTGACGTGTTACTACATCATGGCGACCACTAGGAATGGTGATTTGAATCATTAGCGGCCCTAAAAGGGTCAAATAGTCCTAAACTACTAATGCAATAACCAGCTGGACCTGTTACGACCTTAACAATGGTACAACAGGCAGACTGTTTGAAACAGCTTCATGTCAAGCCGCTCCAATATTGAGGCAGTTCCATCCAATTCTGATGAGGCTCTGCATTAAAGATGAGCTAAAGATTAAATTGCTCACTGCACCGGAAGTCCATACCATTTGAGCAGCTCTGAGCAGCTCATCTAGCCAGCGGAAGCGTATGACAAAAGTGCTGCTATTAATATATATATATATATATATATATATATATATAAATATATATATATATATATATTTATATATATATATATGTATGTATATATGTATGTATGTATATATATATATATATATTTATATATATATATTTATATATATATATATATATATATGTATATATGTATGTATGTATATATATATGGGTGGGGCTCCAGAAAATGTCCATTATGCAAATTTGTCATGTTTTCTTTAATAACTCTGTAATAAGATCATTTCAGGTGATATGAACAGCATGGTTACAAAGATCTCAATGAGTACTTATGTAATAACTAAGGAATAGATTATATTTTTCCTGTTATTTTCTGAATTTACCCATATTTTGCTTGAAAAATACCAAAAAATCCATGTCCCCTGAGAAAAAATGATTTTCATTCAATTTTTTTCTCTATTCACATTGTATTAACCCATTTTGCAATTAATACAACATATTTTAGAGACCCTTCTGTACATCACCGTGAATTTTCAAGAAAATTTTCAATTTTTTTCATTATCTGATGAAAATCTTTAAAAATAGAGTTTTTCTCATAAAATCATGTTTTTATTTAAAAAATGTGTTATCTATATGAATAGAATGCGTTTGAGGTAGTTTTTTGACAGTATGTAGAAGTCTGACGCCCACATATTGGAGCAGATATGCAAAAATCTGAATATTTTACTGTTTTCTCTCCATAAATGAGGCCCAAAGAGGGGTAGAAAAATGACCCTTTTAAGGCTATTTTCTTTGGGGAATAATTTATTATATAAATATAAGGCATATAAAGATGAAATTCAGTTGACACTGTGTGTGGTGGGGGCCTTGAAAGGATCTTGCCATTTGATTCCAGAAATTCCACTTCAAAGTATGATAAAAGACAGAAAATTGAAAATGTTACGTTCATCAGATTTATGTTACGTTCATCGGATTCACATGGATGATTTACCTCTAATTTGCCTAATTCTTCAATAATAGTTAAAACAAATATCAATAGGGTACCCAAGTAGTGAACTGCACCAGCTAGTGTAAGAATTTTTTCAATGTAGATTATTGTTTTGCTGTAATAGGAATGCAATCATAAATGTTACGTTCATCAGATTTATGTTACGTTCATCAGATTTATGTTACGTTCATCAGATTTTTGGTGTTACGTTCATCAGACTGTTACGTTCATCAGATAAACTGATGATAGCATATGTATGGCATAAATCATCCATGAAGAAAATTTTAAACAACCAGTAAACCTGAGAAAATCAACCTAATCAGCATAGGATATGAATTTTCCAGATAGATATATTCTTTAAGGAGATATTTCATGATTTTCCCCAAAAATGTTACGTTCATCGGATTCAGGCTAATGACTTATCAAAGATAAAATCCTTTATAATGCATAAGTAGATCAAAGAAATATCTTTAGGTATAGCTAAAAAAAGTGAATACAATCATTTCCAATTGTCAGTTAGTGGAACATTGTTCAATTTTATATTTTTTTTGTTGTTTACAAGAATTTTTAAATGAACTTAGAGCAAATCCATCATTTTCTCAATTTACCTGATATTTTAAGCATGGCACAAGATATGTGGAAACGAAGGAAAAATTTATATATGATATTCTGTGCATAGAAGAGATACATCTCTACCAGGTTCCAGTGAATATTTATCATGGTATATTGTTTGAAAATCATTTTTCCACAATTTTATCTCATTTAATCAAATCTGATGAACGTAACACCCCTCTTAATGCTTAAAATATATGCATTTTGAGCTAAAAAATAGAAAATGATGGAAAAATCCCAACTTCACAATATTTAGCATTCTCATGGCTTATCACCTCCTCCACAGACATGTAAAACTATAGAAGTCTAAGGGTAATTAAAAAAATGATCATTTTTTCTCAAAATTGGACATTTTCTGGAGCCCCACCCATATATATATATATATATATATATATATATATATATATATATTTATATGTCCTTGCTTTTCTACCATCAAATAGCTGAACTATAGGGCTGCCAAACTGGGCCAATGCTGGTTGACTTATTTCTGTTGTATATAACCATTATATTGATCGTATCACTTGCACCCCCAGATTTATATGTATGGATTTTATACAACAGCACGATACTTGAGGCAAAAGATGGATACAAGGCCTGGGAATCGAGGGTAGGTGGGTCGGAGTTCCCAAATATATGTATGGACATAAAGGCGACATATGCATGGGTTAATACATTGTAAAAATGGCTCTCTGATCATAACCAGAGCTCACGAACGACTAGATCGACTCAGAAATCAGCCGAATCTTCTTCATATATACGAGTCAGAATATTAATCAAACCTTTTTGATAGTTATAAATACTGTAGCTGGAATGGCAAAGACACATTGTGCGGCCGCTGTATACATGTCAATCATAGCACACTGCAGAGAAACGCTTTAGGTATTGCTTTACTTTCAGGGCCTAGCATTCTATTATTCTATAACTAAGCAACCCAGCTCCCATCCCACACAGGTTGATTAGAAATGAAATATACAGAAGAAATTCAATAGGCGCACACAGAGCATTCACCTGCACTGTCTGACATCGATATGTATATCAGTGAGGCCGGATGCAGCCAGGGGCTCCTCTACCTTCCTAGTATTGACTACACATGCACACTTCTTCCCCCCCCCCTATATCGAGCGATTGTCTTTCAGAGGCTAAACATAACCGAGGCCGCCTCTAGCACCCTACCCCTTGCTGCATCCTTGGCACGGCACCTCCACCATGGAGTGAGCTGTTGGATCAATAATGGACCCACCAGCAGAAAATGGGGACCTAGGCTCCTACCAACAGAACCCAGTTCCATTCAGGTGAAACTAGGGAAAGGGGGGAAGGAGGAAACAGGGGAGAGGAATGGGAATGTAGGGGAAGGAAAGGGAGGTGATATGGGGGAAGGAAAGAGGAGGGTAGGCGAGATGAGAGTAGGGTTTGTTAGAAGAGGGCAGGGGAGGAGAGGGTGGCAAAGGGAGGGGAGTGAGGGGATGGACAGGGGAGTAGAATGAAGGGGAGGGGATAAAGGGGGAGGGTAAGGAGTGTAGGGAAAGGGGAGATGGATGGAAGATAGGTGTGGATAGGAGAAAGGAGGGTATAGGGTATACAGACGAGGGGAGGCAAGGGAAAGGATAAAATGGAAGGGAAAGAAGTGAAGGGGGGGGGTAACAGTAAAGTGAATGAATGGGCAAGGAGTTGTATATGTTAGAAGGACACAGCTAAATCTACGCCTGTAAATCAGATAGGAGATGTGGTGGAGGGCAGAAATCTCAATCAAGATATCAAGATATTAAGAGAGTAATGAATGGGCTATCGGGCACCGAGTTCAGTGTATCGTAGGATATCGTAACGAGTGGCCGTAGGCCACGAGTTACGATATCCTATGATACACTGAACGAGGTGCCCGATAGCCCATTCCTTACTGTCTTTATTACACGATTAATCAATAAAAAATCAATAAAAAATCAATAGAATATCAATAAAAACAAGTTGAAAACAAAAATCCTTCCCCGGGACTCGAAGCCAGCCATTGTGTACACAGGTACATACACCTCCTCGCCCGGCAGCGGAGAGCGACAGCCCCCGTCTCGGTTAGCCTTGGCAGCGGCACACGGCGAAAATAGTGTACATACACCTCCTCGCCCGGCAGCGGACAGCGGCAGCGGCACACGGCGAAAAAAGCTTCTCGCGGCTATGTTTGTGTATAATACACCTCCTCGCCCGGCAGCGGACAGCGACAGGGCACACGGCGAAAAAAGCTTCTCGCGGCTATGTTTGTGTATAATACACCTCCTCGCCCGGCAGCGGACAGCGACAGGGCACACGGCGAAAAAAGCTTCTCGCGGCTATGTTTGTGTATAATACACCTCATCGCCCGGCAGCGGACAGCGACAGCGCACACGGCGAAAAAAGAACCACCCAGACCGGGACGCGATCCATGTACCTCTCACGGCTGAGCGCGACGTGCTAACCGCTAGACCACCGCGTCTCCTCCACCAAAGGCGTCTCGCTGTTATGTTTACTACTGAATACACCTCATCGCCCGGCAGCGGACAGCGACAGCGCACACGGCTTTGTATCATATCCAGACTTGGTTCGAACCGAGCATTTCTCGTCAGTCCTTGTGGCGCAGTGCATAAGGAGTTGGATTTGGGATGTGAGACTGCAGGTTCGATCCCTACCCTGGCCTGGAATATTGCATGGGTTTTAACATGTGACATGTGACATATGACATGTAAGGTGTGCTGATATCCATGGATATCAGGCACTAGTGCCTGTTATCCATGGATATCAGGCACACCTTACAAAAGTCATGATGCATGCATCATGGTGTGCAATATCGACAGGTATCAGCATGGGGATATCCAGAAAAAGCACCCAAAATCCAAGAAATCGTGTAATAAGCCAGTCTATCTATACTCACAAGCACTGTTCAGGTGCATCATATCGTTGCTAGTGTAGCGAATAACACAATGGATGAATGCCGGAATGAGAACAACTTGTCGATACTGTACTTATGGCGTGTAAAGCAAAATCGTGAGTTGAAAGAGGCTTAATGCTGGCATGACAACGCCCATGTTTCTATTGGCTATATCACGGTTTAGTGTTAATTTAGCGGAGCTGGAATGAGCAGGGAAAGAGGAAGAGGCATATATAGACACAGGTGTGTTAGAGTATTGGTTATCAGTAAACTGGTAATGTTGCCATCGTGTCAACATAGGCCAATTCACACTATAATAATACCATATTTATTGGCCCAATGAGTTCCTGTTATGTTCATATATAAATATAGCAGGAACTCACATACATGCTCGTTGAATCACACATTGCCAGCTATAAGCAAATAGTTACACATTGTATCAGTCATATTAAAGATTTAAAGTTCTAGTGAAACAATAATTTAGGAGTGGGTTGGCATGTCTGATTATAGAGGTTTTGGGGCTCAAAATTTATGTCATAGAGTGTGCCAATTTAGGGTGGGGATGGCTTCGTGCTGTAGTCAAGAAGCTTAGATACTGTACTATCTTGCTGCAGTCCCTGTGATCCTGAGGCAATAAGGGTGAATTCATAATGCCCGAACCTTTTAGTCAGATCAGGTGGGTTCAGGATACAGTCCCTATGCTTTTGAGTCAGGAAGGGCGAGTCAATTGTGTGGTCTCTATGCTAGTGAGTCAGTACGGGTGAGTCCATCATGCAGTTGCTCTGCTTGTAACATGATAGGGGTAATTCATTGTGCAGCCCCTATGATTGTGACAGGGTAGGGGTAATTCATTGTGCAGTACCTATGATTGTAACATGGTAGGGGTAATTCATTGTGCAGTCCCTATGATTGTGACTGGGTAGGGTAATTCATTGTGCAGTCCCTATGATTGTGACAGGGTAGGGGTAATTCATTGTGCAGTCCCTATGATTGTGACAGGGTAGGGGTAATTCATTGTGCAGTCCCTATGATTGTGACAGGGTAGGGGTAATTCATTGTGCAGTTCCTATGATTGTAACATGATAGAGGTAGTTCATTGTGCAGTCCCTATGATTGTAACATGATAGAGGTAGTTCATTGTGCAGTTCCTATGATTGTAACATGATAGAGGTAGTTCATTGTGCAGTCCCTATGATTGTGACATGATAGAGGTAGTTCATTGTGCAGTCCCTATGATTGTGACATGATAGAGGTAGTTCATTGTGCAGTCCCTATGATTGTGACATGATAGAGGTAGTTCATTGTGCAGTCCCTATGATTGTGACATGATAGAGGTAGTTCATTGTGCAGTCCCTATGATTGTAACATGATAGAGGTAGTTCATTGTGCAGTCCCTACGATTGTAACATGATAGAGGTAGTTCATTGTGCAGTCTCTATGATTGTAACATGATAGAGGTAGTTCATTGTGCAGTCCCTATGATTGTAACATGATAGAGGTAGTTCATTGTGCAGTCCCTATAATTGTAACATGATAGGGGTAGTTCATTGTGCAGTCCCTATGATTGTGACATGGTAAGGGTAATTCATCATGCAGTTGCTCTGCTTGTAACATGGTAGGGGTAATTCATTGTGCCGTCCCTATGATTGTGACAGGGTAGGGGTAATTCATTGTGCAGTCCCTATGATTGTGACATGGTAGGGGTAATTCATCATGCAGTCTCTATGATTGTGACATGGTAGGGGTAATTCATCATGCAGTTGCTCTGCTTGTAACATGGTAGGGGTAATTCATTGTGCCGTCCCTATGATTGTGACAGGGTAGGGGTAATTCATTGTGCAGTCCCTATGATTGTGACATGGTAGGGGTAATTCATCATGCAGTCTCTATGATTGTGACATGGTAGGGGTAATTCATCATGCAGTTGCTCTGCTTGTAACATGGTAGGGGTAATTCATTGTGCAGCCCCTATAATTGTAACATGGTAGGGGTAATTCATTGTGCCGTCCCTATGATTGTGACAGGGTAGGGGTAATTCATTGTGCAGTTCCTCTGCTTGTGACAGGGTAGGGGTAATTCATTGTGCAGTCCCTATGATTGTAACATGGTAGGGGTAATTCATTGTGCAGTCCCTATGATTGTGACAGGGTAGGGGTAATTCATTGTGCAGTCCCTATGATTGTAACATGATAGGGGTAATTCATTGTGCAGTCCCTATGATTGTAACATGGTAGGGGTAATTCATTGTGAAGTCCCTATGATTGTGACAGGGTAGGGGTAATTAATTATGCAGTCCCTATGATTGTGACAGGGTAAGGGTAATTCATTGTGCAGTCCCTATGATTGTGACAGGGTAGGGGTAATTCATTGTGCAGCCCCTATAACTGTAACAGGGTAGGGGTAATTCATTGTGCAGTCCCTATGATTGTAACATGGTAGGGGTAATTTATTGTACAGTCCCTATGATTGTGACAGGGTAGGGGTAATTCATTGTGCAGTTCCTATGATTGTGACAGGGTAGGGGTAATTTATTGTGCAGTCCCTATGATTGTGACAGGGAAGGGGTAATTCATTGTGCAGTCCCTATGATTGTGACAGGGTAGGGGTAATTCATTGTGCAGTTCCTCTGCTTATGACAGGGTAGGGGTAATTCATTGTGCAGTTCCTCTGCTTGTATCAGGGTAGGGGTAATTCATTGTGCAGTTCCTCTGCTTGTGACAGGGTAGGGGTAATTCATTGTGCAGTTCCTCTGCTTGTGACAGGGTAGGGGTAATTCATTGTGCTGTTCCTCTGCTTGTGACAGGTAGGGGTAATTCATTGTGCAGTTCCTCCGCTTGTGACAGGGTATGGGTAATTCATTGTGCAGTTCCTCTGCTTGTGACAGGGTAGGGGTAATTTATTGTGCAGTCCCTATGATTGTGACAGGTAGGGGTAATTCATTGTGCAGTTCCTCTGCTTGTGACAGGGTAGGGGTAATTCATTGTGCAGTCCCTATGATTGTGAGTCAGATGGAATGAGTCCATAGTACAGTCCCTGTGTTTGTCAATCAGGTTTTATTTTTGATATCCCAGAGGACCAAATAGTGGCCATATCAGGCTTATGAGGCCCACTATTGAAGTGCCTAGGGGGTCGGGTAAATAGTGCAGTCCCTATTCTCCTGATCTATGTGGAGTGAGTTCATCGTGCAGTCCCTATGCTCCAGAGTCAGGAGCGTTGAGTTCATAGTACAGTCACTATTCTTGTGAGCCAGAGGGATGAATTTATATTGCAGTCCCTATGGTTATCAACCAGTTTTGATGGATTTATGGTATATTCTCTGTGCTCCTGAGTCAGGCAGCATTAGGTTCATGGCGATCACCTGCTAGCATGTAATTAGGGAGACTCAGTGTAATAGTCCACCATGCATTCACTTAGTGTTAAATGCCGTGAGGGCCGCTAGCATGTACCATGTACCCCTTGTCAGGTAAAGCGATGGATAGCCTCCTTTCATGTCACAAACATGGACAACTGTTCCATTGCCATCGATGCCCTTGGGGTTTATGTTAAAGCCTAGGCCTACTACATGGGTTTACTTGAGGCTCCTCTGACTGTCTTCCTCTCAATCCCACATAGGGCCTTATTGGTTTTATTGGATTTTGCCCATTGGTCTTCATGATGCTTGAATGCAGCCCCGGTGTGTCTACTTGCCAGAGCTGTACGTCCAAGTTTAAGTTCAGTAGATTTTATTGCTAACTTCAACAAAACATGTTTTTCGGTTGCAATATTGAGCTCACCACACCCTCAAGGATAATGTATCAATACCTATTGTGAGAAAATGTGCCCTAAGGCATCAAAGTACATGTAGATAAAAAGTATATTAACAATATGTGCTATATTGTATCAATAGGTATAGTTGTGTTTACAATATGACGATATCACCATCCTGACTCTATAGTATTGATACACTCCTGGAGGGTTGTTTTGATACACGGGAAGTAGACCCTCCAACATTGCATCAGTGTATCATGTGCTATGAACCTGTATACACTATGAAAGGTCCCACCAGGTGTCACAGCAGTATTCCGCCCCAGTAAACCTAGGAGAGCTAAATAGTCCCAGTGATTTGCCTGGTATAATCAGTGCCAGGGGACCTTATTTTTATCGCAAATTAATAATTTTGGTACCAGAAGAAAGGTTATGATTTGTGGGGGGGGGGTTGAAAAAAGTTTTTGGTCACCATGGAAACCTGTTGTGTCAGAGAGGGGTCCAAGGTCACATTTATGACCTGTGAGGGGCGCCTGTAACATTTGATTTATTCAATATGGTGGTTTCCATGGCAACTGGTGCAAAAATGGATCTGACTCCTTTAGGTTGACCATGCTAAAAAGTTAAGAATGATTTCAGCTTTAATTTAAGCCTTTATTTATGAATGCCATCAAATTAGAACCCGATTGACGCCAGTTTTATGGTGGAAGATTGAGGGGAAATCAGAACGTCCTTGGGCCCTATTAGTGCCGTGACACCTTAACTGGGTGGCTGGGTGGGGTGATTGTGGCCACATTCTGGGCTCTTTTAAGGACTCAATCCAAACTGGATGAATCTTTTGTATTAAAATAGCAAAATGAAGTGTATGAGAAGCTATTATGATCATTCTTTCTTTGAATTTGTCTGGGATTTGCGTATAATTGACATTTTTTTCGCTCTGTATGGGGCAGTTGGGGCTACTTGGCACAGAAAGTGGTTCCAGGGCTCCTCCATAAAAGTGACCTTGAAAACCTCTATAAAATGCTAATAAATAACACAAATTATGCTTCTTCTATTCAAAACATATGGAATATTCCTTTGAAAATATGATTTTAGTCAAACTTCAGAATTTTTAATTGTGTAGTCAAGTGTGCACTAGGGAAAATAAACAGCCATCATCCATAAAAATACCACATTGTGTGCCAAATCATGCAGATTTTGGCCTAGTTTTGGGGACATTGCCCTTGTTTTGATTACTATCATGCTTTTAGGTATGAGATGGGATCTTAACCAGTTATACATTATTGTTGTCAATGTGTTAAAGCATCATAATTATGAAGGTAGTTGGCCATAACGAAGTCAGGTCAAATTTTTCGGTAGAGCAAGCCAAAGAGAGGTCCCTGTTTTTGACCCCTAAAATGCAAAAAATTGACCCATGAGGGACCCCTTACCCTTATTCAATAAGCTCCATGTTCATAAATATACAAATTGTCCATGTAAAAGGTTGAAATTCATGTCAGGAAGGTAAATATCTTTATTTCTGGGCAAACTATATATATTGTCGGAAAAAATGACCCCAGCTGTTAAGGTGTCACAGCAGTATTCTGCCCCAGTAAACCATTTGCCATCAAATTAGAACCTGATTGACGTCAGTTTTATGGTGGAAGATGGGGGGTAAATCAGAACGTCCTTGGCCCTATTAGTGCCGTGACACCACCATAGACAGGGCATAATCTCTATTCTACTAACCATGATAGGTGCTTTATGTTGAATGGGTGGTTCTTACTCCTCCATTTCTCCTCCTACACTGAAAATGAGGTTTTGCCATTAAAATATTTTTACTCATTTGTTTATTATTAGGAGCCTGTGGTGATCTGACATATTTCCTTTCACTGGAATCTGCTGACACAAGCAGAATTACTCCCCCGCCATGCGGCGTGTTCGTAGGGAACCTTGTTTCTAATGGGAACCATTCCACATTACCAAAAGCACATAACATAGGAAGCTTAAGTATGTAAAATCCTCTACCCAAAATACATATATGATCGGGATGACGTCAATACAGTCTGTAGTATTTAACCTATGATAAGTCTGTTCCAAAGGGAAAGTAGCAGAAATAAGTAGCCTGTTACCCTTGAACCTTGACCCTGCTCTTTCTCTGTCTGTCTGTCTGTATGTCTGCCTCTCTCTCTCTCTCTCTCCTTTTACCTGTGCATCCTTCTCCATGTAAACGCCAATTAAGTGAGTGGATGAGGACCATACGTATGACAAACCTTAAATGCAGTATGTGTCTTATTCCTTTTAGGCCCAATCTCAGGGATCTTTCCACCCTATTGGTGCCATTTTTAGGGAGTGATCATTTTTTAACAACAGGGGGGGCTGGTGGGTTTGCGCGCGGATGCGCGAAAAATATTCCAACCCCCCCTCTTGATGGGGTAAAATTTTTTTGACTCCCCCCATAAGGGCCAAAAATCGTACGCGAAAGTGCCTTTTTACCCTATAGTAACGCACCAGTCCCCCCCTTTTGTTAAAAAGTGATCACTCCCTTAGGCAGCTTCATTGCCACCACTACCTTTCTAGTATATCGCACATTCACTGTTCACATCAAGGGCAATTTATTGACATACCCACCTCCATGTATGCATGTTTACATATGTATTACATACATCGGCCCTTATCACATAAAACCATTATTTATAGTAGGTTTAGGCAGTCCCGATATCATTATTATCAAACAGTCTGTGCATATATTTCAACCGTAAGCCCCCACGTATACCATTTTAGTCCTATGGCGTGGCTTAAAGAGCTTATAATATGCAGCATGCTGTATTTAATATTAAAAAAGTCTAGACAATGCTAAGGAAAAGCATAATATAGCATCCTCCCAAAGTCAGGATGTGGCATATAAGCTGATGCGGCTTATATGCAGGGTTTAACAGTAAAAGCTACATTAAATTGAGCATGCTCGCCATTCATAAGCACTTATCATCAATGGCATACACAGCTGTATATCTATATCATTTGTATATCGTTAACCAGAGAAAGCCACTTAATATACATCCTTTAATCCTTCCTTTATAAGACTTTTTAACCCTCACACCTTTTCCCTTTAGACCCTCACCCTCTCTGACACCCTTTCAGCATTATCAAGTCATCCATCCACCTATCTACATCCTTTCAGCACTATTAGGTCACGCAGTTCCCTTTCAATAGAATTTCATGCCTTGTCCGTTCCCTGACCTGTATATATCTTCAATTTTCACATCCATAACCTAATTATTTATTTCTAACTCCGATCCCCTTTTTTCAGCCTACCTGACCCTTACCCCCATACCTACCCCTTTTAGGGCTGCTGATGCAGGAGTGCATCATGTTTGGCATGATGCACCAATGAAGTTCTGCTGAGCCTACTCGCCAGAACCTCTTTTGAGCACCATGCTGACCCTCCAGGACTGTATCAACCCCATAGTGTCCGCATGATGCATGAATGTAGCCCTGGTGAGTATGAATGTGCTCATATATCATGGCGACCAATTGTCATGATGCATCAATGCATCAGCAGCCCTTAAAGTATTAGCCCCCTAGCACCATGGTCATGCCCACACCATGTCCACTAAGCATGCACTCCCACCACATTGCCGTGCCCCGCCGCCAGGGGCACTGCCAGCGCCGGGGGCAACCATCCATCCATTCACCCATCCATCCTTCTCCAGCCGTGGGCAGGGTAAGGGAGGCAATGCACGCGGTGGGCACTCAGCCTGCAGGACGGGAAGCTCGTCAGCAAGCAGGGTTAGGCAGGAGGTAGGAGAGGCAGGGAATGGTAGGGCTAGGTGGGAGGGAATAGGGGCAGGAAGGTATTTCTCAAGATGGTACGCATAAACTCCTTCAAATCCTAGTGGGATTTCCTCACTCTAATGTCATTTGAGCCCTGCATCTAGTGGTCACTTATGATTGCACTGGTGCCATCAAACAAGATGTAATTCTTACATCCGTGCTGATCATACAGAGCAGTCCTCCCTGGGAAGGATAGGGTCAAGTAGAATGGGTTAGGAACAGGGAAGTGTAGAGTTGCCTGGGAGGGAGCAGGAGGGTGAATTGTAGATGTGTTGGCAGTGAATGATAGAGAAAGGTTGTCCTCCCGCTGATATCGTGAGTTTTTATGAATCACCCTGGGACAAGATATTTTAAGTGGGTGAGGGAAAGGGCAGGGAATTGTAGAATTACGTGGAAAAGGAAAAGCATTAGGGATTGGTATACGGGGTTGTGCGGGAGGGAAAAGAAGGTAAGGTCTAGATGGGAATGAGTGGGGGAAGTAAAGTGAAAGATTTGGTGGGAGGTAAAAGGGAATAGTTGGGCTAGGTGGGAGAGAGAAAGAAATGCGGGACAGAGAGATAGGGAAGGACAAATCGGCGGAGACTGGATGGTGGTAAGACTGAGGAGAAAAGGCTTGGTAGTCGGAGAAGGTCTTGTAGTGTGGGAGGGGATCTATTGATCCTGGGTCAGTGACAAATTGGAGCAGGGACGCTGGCAGCCCGCCGGGCCCCAGCTCATGGTGTGCCAGGCACGGGCAGAGGGGCCTGCAGGTCTGGGATAGGGAACCTAGGGAACAAACAGTGTAGGGGCTGTAGGACTGGGATAGGGAACCTAGGGAACAGACAGTGTAGGGGCTGTAGGACTGGGATAGGGAACCTAGGGAACAGACAGTGTAGGGGCTGTAGGACTGGGATAGGGAACCTAGGGAACAGACAGTGTAGGGGCTGCAGGACTGGGATAGGGAACCTAGGGAACAGACAGTGTAGGGGCTGCAGGACTGGGATAGGGAACCTAGGGAACAGACAGTGTAGGGCTTGCAGGGCTGGATCTCATGCAACAACCATTGTAGAGAGTAGGAGGTGTGGGCATGGTCAGAGAAACCTACAGATCTATAGGGTACCTTTGTTAAATCTTTACTATTATAGCCTTTCCTAATTATAAGAGATCGGGATCACTTCTTGATACTAATTCAAAAAAGAAACATTGCTGATATTGTTTAATTCTTAACATTTTCTTTTGAAAACACAGTGTGAAATATTCAAAAGTGGTCATGTCTGTTTTCCAATCAAAGCTTATGATTTCAGGAATGCATCCATCAATCATTGTCAAAAATTACAAAAGAAAATGCAAGAAAATCTGATCTGGTTGCCTCCTTCATCTTTCATGCCTTGGTGATGGGAAACAGGTTTTTTTCTAAGTGGCCTTAATCCCTTATGCCTCTTTGACTGGCGGGGATCGAATGGAAATGGATAAAGATATCAAGAAAACTAGTTAACAATGGCCGACACGGAAAGAGACCCCTCTTATACCTTCTGGTAAGGTACTAATGTATGGTGTATGGCCCGAATGACGTCTAGTACTCCTTTAAGGGCAGCACGATGCAATAATACTGTATTCTCCTGAGGGTTCACACTATACTTTCCCTTCCCTTTCTTCTAACCAACAATCTTTCTCGTGGCCCATGCTAACTAGTCCGTGATACACAGCCCCAGCCACACTAGCACACACATACAAAACGTTCCTCCTGTGCATCTTTCCCACCTCCAGGCGGTAAGAGCTCTTCCTCCACCACGTGCCACATCCAGGCACGGCAGGAGGGGGGGGGGGTTACTGATGGAATATAAAACATGAATTATCCGCCGTTAGATGATTTTATAAAACAGTATCCCATGCACTGCTGCACAATAGAAATGACCTTCTGTGCATTATAGGAGTACAGTGCACACCTAAGCAAGGTCACGGCTTGTCCCTCATACCTGTGGGGTATTGTAGGTTTTAGACCTTTAGATCAGTGTGATACAAATGATGACATGTTTTATAAAGACAATAGAAGGCCCTCGACCATCATGCGTTATAGTCCAACAGAGAGTCTCGACGTGAAGATTGTCGTTGTCTTTTCTCTAAATAAAACACCCCCGCTCTGTGTCACCCTGAGGTGGTGGTGGTGGTGGTGGTGGTGGTGGTGGTGGTGGTGGGTAGTCCTTTAAATGCCCTCTGTTGCTATAATGCATTATGCCTGTTGGCCATCATGATGCTCTCATTCATATAGCACGGGCAGATTTTCTCATTAGGCCTGCATGAGTGCATCAAGTGGGTTGCATTTTAACCCCCCACCCCATTCACTGCGAACTTTTTAGTGCGCAACTGGTCCCCATCGTGTTAACTGTTATCAGTGCTTATCTCATGGGGCACCAGATCAAGTAATGGACGTGCCCATTAAAAGTCCGGCTCGCTGTAAATAGGGTTAACACAGATACCCCGAAGGGTCGGCATTATGCACCGATGCAGTGCTGGCGAGTAGACTCGCCAGCACAGTATCGGTGCATAATGCCGGCCAAAAAAGGAATCATGCGACAATTAAAGGGTTCATAGGGGTGGTTGAGGGATTGGTGAGGTGCTGAGGTTGACGTGTCGTTACCACCTAATATACATCCCAGCACGGCGAGCTGCTCCTAACACCGTGCTTAGTGCTATGACTGTGCTGCTCCCAGGTACATGGCTATTTCTTACGAAATGGTGTCACACAGAGAGAAGCATAATAATGTGCCGCATATATCTTTTCCCCTATTTAGATTTTTAAAATCAGAAAAATAAATACTGATTAAGGACTCTGTCAAAGTAAGGCCGTGTCTATGAAAATCTTTATATTGGAGAAAGGTGACACAGAACCATCTGTAGCCTACCATACGTCAAGTTATGTCTACAAAATGTACAAATTGCTTGAAGACTGTGAATTTCTGTGTCCCCTAATAGAAGAATTTAGCGAAACCTTCGATCCTTGGTTATGGGAGGCAGAAGAAATCACAGTACATGTATTACAAGAAAGCTGCTATACACAAGCAATGGCCAATAGCACTTAAAAGTGATTGATTGTGATGGTGATGGTTGGGGTGGGGAGAGGACTAGAATAGACTGAGCTTTCAGTCTTTCCCACTCTGTAGGGAAGCTAAGCTATAAGGGGCATTCCCTGGGGGATGTGACTCTGTTAGTGTGTGTAGAAATGATTGCCTCCATCACCATTAACACAAAGTACTGCCAGTCACAAGTGGACTGTTTACTATAGTAAAGTCCCCCCCCCCTCCCCCAACACACACATACAGGCAGGCAACGACCGTAGTGTCCACCCTAAGCGCCCAAGTGCTTTTGTATTTCAGGGCCATTTTATCGCTTCATAGATTCATAGATACAAGGCCAGTTCTTATTCGTGAAACAATTTTCGGGCCAACCATAGTGCTTCTCGCATAAAGCGTGGCTTACATGCTGGGATAGCCAGAGCTGTGATTCCTCAAAGTCTGGTTGTTCCTTATCAATAGGCAAGGTTAGAGGCTATTAGATTATAACTGAACTGGTGAAAATTGGGTATTAGGTGCGCCTTAGGCGGTTCTTCCAAAGCCAAGGTGCACCTACAGTCTACCTCATATACGTGGAACAACGGTAATACTGTAATACCTCGCATATAAGACACCCCCCAATTTTAGAGAAAGGTATCTGGGCCTAGTTTTTGAGCATTTGAGCATTGTTCCATAGTTTAATATCCTCCCCTATAAGCTACACTCCGAACCTTTGCTGGTCCCAAAAGGTGGACTAGGCCTACATCCTCTCATATAAACTGCATGTAATATGCCGGTTATTATTGTATTCATTCTGCAGCCCTATTTGCTTATTTAAGATGAGTTTAGCAACTCGGGCGGTCGTTACATACCCTGTAACTCATTTAACGTAGACACATTAATGTTTGAGGTCCGCTACATGCCAACGTCGAGAGTAATTCTATTAATCTTTTATGTGTCAGTTGTAAACACTTGTTCCAGCTGGTTAACATTAGTTTGAACTGTGAAATTGTGTCAATGAAATCAATTAATCAACGTTATATTTGTAACATAGCGGTTGCTACACCTCCCTATTATTGAATACTATGCACTTAAACTTACTATTACGGTAGCTCACCCTAATGTAGAAAAGTACCCCCTACCCCTCTCACAGCCCTGCCTCCACCACAGGCCTTTCCTAATGGTTTAGACCAGCCATGGCAGAGCGTTTTAACGATGAGTTCAAAGGGGTTTTCTGTCCGCGCCAGTCGAAAACAGCCCAACCTAACAAGCTGCAATCGGCAGTGAAAAACAAGCGCTCCTTTAAAGGAAAAACTGCTGAGGCATATTAAACTTGAAAAACAAAGGCATACAGACAGGAAAAGAAGGACAACAACAAGAAATTTGCTGAAGGAATGTCCAGGCTGATGTGTTTATAGCCAGCACCACTTTTAAATCATCTCGATAAATGTTTTATCTCTCTCCTCGCTTAGGAATTAACATTAGCTGTGGTCCCGTACATGGGTGCTATCGGGTGTATACTTTATATCATTATAGGATTGCCTTCGAAACAATTAAGAAATTGTGTTGACAATCTTAATAAGTGACTGATTTTAGGTACTGATTTAAAGATTTAATGGTTTCATTGATCTTTATGAGTTTTCTTAAATAGTCAACGGAAGGCTGCTTGTGATTCTGCGTAAAGGTTTTGAGGCAACACGGATTACTTTCAGAGGATCGTACCTAGACTCTGACAATTCATTAGCTGTGAGGACATCAGAAATCACTTTTAAAACCTCAGCCCGTTGAGGGCCGCTAATGCGTTTATATACATTATGTCGTCATCATGGGAGAATGCAGCCCCGGCGAGTTACTCACCAGAGCTGTGTGTCTTTCTGCCGACCCTATGAGGTCGATACTTCTCAAGGGTCGTCAGATTGCACCTTAGGACCTCATTGGTGCATTGATCCGTATTGTATGATGCACTCCTACATCAGCGGCTATTGAATGGTGGTTAGTGGATGATTTCCTTCTGAATCAGCTTCCTACGTGAGGGAGGGCCCAGGGTGCAGACGTAGCGTTTTCATAAGTAACCTATTGCAGATATTGTAGAATTATATTTTAGAATGACTGCCATGAGAAAGGCTACCATACTAAATAAAGTCCCAATATTGTATGAGGTACTAGAGATGTATTTTCTAGTGAGTACCAGCTAGAGGTAACTATTGATAGTACCTAGGCATTTTCCAATACTCGAAAAGGCCTTGTGTAATTCTGTATTAGTTAAACAATGACAATGTGGAATGCGCTCATCATCCAGTGCGGGTCCAAGTGTTATGCTTGGTCCAGTCCTTACCCAGTGTTGTCGAATCGTCCAATGTTAACAGGCTCCTCATTGTAGGCTGCACCTGGTGTTCTATGAAAAGCTGTAGTGGTCCTCATTGTCTTAGCTCATACTAAAAGTTCTGGCATGTCTGAAACTGGTAAGTGCAGACGACCTAAAACCACAGCCTGGGGTGATCACAAGTACGACTATAGTTGCCGTTTTGATCACCTAAGCTGTCACTGCTATGTAAGCTGTCATAATGATGACAGCTTTGCATTGTCAATATGATGATTCCACCAGGCCTTAATCAACACATCTGCATTGACGAGTTTCAAGAATAACTGGATTTTTCTGTGCAGTCAGATCCATTTTAATCAATTTTACAGCAAAAGCCAATGAAAATATTAATACAACTGGTGATATGGAATGTGATTTAGAACTGTCAGCCGGCAACATTGGAGATACATGTACTACCCCATTCAGGACTACTGCCTGATGCCTCGGGACTTCACATTCATTAGCCGTCATAATGTACCAACGCTGCAACTTCAACTAGCTTTACTGCCTCTGTATATTGTCCCGACCCTAAAAGGCGGTCAACCATACTTTTAGCAACACATACATCATGTCTCTGCATTGACCCTTTCTAGCCCAGATTCATTGACTCTATCATGGAAATGCTGCTTCATGGGTTGGAAAAGGGTTTATGTGTTGATGGCAACAAAAGGAATAATGCATCAGGCGGGATTTAGAGGGTTAAATCATTTTTAATTATCTATAGTTGCTAAGTGCTGGTATTGTGAAGTGATATTCACCATCTGTAACCAAGCCTGTATAGACCAACTTGTATTGATTTAAAGTTTGATCCGTGATTATAATCCAAGCCCACCATTATGTCAGATATGCCCGCAGGGGATTTAATTAGAGTGTGCTTACATGGTTTTAATCCAGCTGCAACATTTGAAGTCTGGCTTGTAAAATCTGCAGTCTGCTATGTGTGTCCTCCCTGATGGTCCAAGTTGCATTGAAAGAAAAATGTATCCGGAAAACATTTCAAGATGGTAGGACTACACCTCTTCAGACTGCAGTGGAATCCCTCACTCAATGCCATTAGGGCTCTGCATCTACGACTGTTCTACCAAACCCTATTTAATTACCACTTATCGCACAATCCAGTCGTAGTGCATTACCCACAATCACCCAATCTAAATTCAAGGTTTCAACTAGCAGTGGCTGTGTTCCGTTTTACCATGTTGAGGGATGGCCTCCTGACTAAATTCCTCCAATATGTGTATGTAAATGAGTGGGTCCTGCATCAGATCAGGTTTTTTATCGTCTTGAGATATGGCCACATGGGTGATTGATTGATTGATCTATCACTCATCATAAAGCCTTCTAGCTTAAAGTTTGATTTTCTTTCCAATTTTAATTTTGATTTAATTTGATTCCAACTTACATGGTTTCTTTATCGGTTGTATATGCTGTGATTACTAAATGATGGTGAAGGCTTTGTCATATATATCGTAGTTCACACTCATTATCTCCTGTCCTTAAAAACCAAACAGGAAAAATGTGCTTGTAGCCGCTCTTAACTATAAAATCTTGAATCTATCAAAACATGAATCGATTTGTTATCTTTGTTACTTTTTCAAGTACATAACCTATGAAGGCTTTTTGGTAATATTAAGCTGAGGAATCTTACTGAAACCTACTGGTATCTTTACATGACCAATTAGGTTGGACCCAGCGTGTATGTTTCTAAAGGGTCCAACATATTTAGATCTATTTGAAGGCAGATATCTGACGCCACAACTTATGTCTGGATATAAAACTGCTGCCCTTTTAAAAGTCACAGATGCCTTAATGCATTTAAATATTTTCAGGGATGATTTTGCATTCAAGCATCAGGTCAAGTTTTCCAAATGCTCTGGAAGGCATTTCGCAATAATGCCATTAACACCTTCGAGAAAGGCTCTCCAGATCTCTGAAAGCCTCTAGTCGACAAGATGCACAAATACAGCAATAATGAGTTATTTGCAATGACTGCATCTTAAGGACCTAAATGTTAATTCACTTGACATCCCCTAAAGTCACCCCATTCAATACCACCCCATTGTTACAGCATACAATGAGTAGAGACCAGTAGTGACGCACTTAACCCTTCAGAGCTTACTGTGTTACACTATGCCCATGGTGCTCATGTTGCTTGAATGTATCCCTTGTGTTTTACCCACCAGGGCTGATTTATGCCTCAGGACTGCCGTCAAGCATCATGCCGACCCTACAGGGTTGATACATTCTGAAGGGTCATCATGGAGCAGCTATGCAGTGCTGGAAATATACTGCCGCCATTATTGGTGCATCAGTGGTAGAAATAGAGAGGGGATGTGCGAGGCATACCCCCCCCCCCCCATTTTGTCTATACTGGAGAGTTTATTTAGTTCCAATGGAGATGGTGCCCCCCCCCCTCTTGGATCGCGCACAATCCTGATCAGAATCCTGGATCTGGCTTCTGTCCTTGGCGATAACAGTAAACCCTGAATCTGGAGGCATCCTGTTGCCCTTAAAGGGTTAATGGATCTGGGTGTTCTCATGTGTTGGGTAAGGTTACAGTAAGACACAGCACTCTCCAGTGCTCAGATTACTTAACCTAAGAGGTGGGCAGGACCATACACTTAAAGGCACCCACACGATTAGCACTAGCCCTCTACGTAAAGCTGTGCAATAGGAGGGACTGGGCAAAGAAAGGGAGTCATGTTATGTACTAGTTGATGTCCATTGGGTGCCACTTCTACTGTCAAGGACTCCTTAGGTCTTTAAGGTTTACATGATGCTTCCAGGACCAAGTTCATTGGTCTTGGTCCTTTTCTTCCCCAAAGTCATATTGAGGTACCTCTTACCCCTAAATGCCACAAATGGACGAAGAATCAGATTACAAAAAGTGAAATAAAGTTTCTTGGTCTCAACATTATGTTCTATTGCATTGCTGGCCATCTATGGTTGATTTGTAGTTAATGAATGATGAGTGGCGGAGTTAGACGTACACCTCCTTCCTATTGCCAGTACACTGTAACAAATGTGAGTTTACACATTCTGTAACACGCTTATTTGCAGCACATTTTTACTCACTTATTTTTTCAACACACAACACACCTCAAAAGTGTGTAACTCTCAGAAGTGTGTTGACGGAAAAAGTGTGTTGACATCGAAAGAGTGTAAACATAAAGTGTGTGGAGATGAGTGTATGTTAAACTTTGAGGAGGGTGGAGGGTGGGGGGGAGGCAGTGTTAGTGGGGGTTATCTTTATTTTTCAACATTTATCATCACTTCAGTGTGTCTGTTAAGTTATTCCAGGCTCTTGCATTTAAAGCCAGTCCATCACTATACAGTTCTTCTCTGAGCCATGATGAATGAATGGTGCAAATTCTGACCTGAAATATCAAGAAAAAGGATTAATGTTTAAGGTGAAGAGCGAAGGAACATGTTATACAAAGATAAAACATTAGTCACGACAAGAACGCCACAGGAGTGATTGATAGTACATTAGAATACTCTATGATTATTTCATTAATTTCTTTTTGAGAACTCACAAGGATGTCTATATAAGGCCTCCATTGAACTCTACATGCAATGTATAAATTGTACTCTAATGATATCAACATTTCAAAATGTAGAATGTAGTTCCTGATAACTTACTCTTCTTGAGTCCATGTGGGTACCTGCAGGCATTGGAAGAAGCAAGTATCTGAAGAAAAAAAAAACGATGAGGATATTCTACATGTATTTATATAATAGATCACTTTGTACAACATGAAAGATACTTACTGGATGGCACACAACATGCTACATAGTCATAAAGCCTTTAATGGAGAATTATTCCTTTATATAAATGACATTGTATTGCTATGAATTACTACGATGTACCTGCATATTGTACTACAACTGGCATTTCAATCATTTTTAAAAGGATAATATATACAATTACTTACCAGACATATAACAGATAAGTGAAGACACTCCTCTCTCCAGCAGGTTCAGATTCAAACTGACTGTGTGTAACTGTTAAAACTGACCTTTGGTCAGGTGGGTGGAGGGGTAGTTAATCTGTTGCATAATGCCTGAGACTGAGCTGTCATGAATGTATTGCAAAGGATTAATAAAATGTGTGTTGATTGAACACACTTTTCAGGATCTAAATACATTTCAGGATAAAGTGTGTATGTGTGTTAGAATATGTGTGCTAATGTCCAGAAAGTGAGTAAAATGTTAAAAGTGAGTTGAATATCCATGTGTGTTATGATTTAGTGTGTTCCTGCAACACACATTTTTTACAGTGTAGTTATGAGTTTCATTTCATCTTTTAATCCCAATATTTAGGCCAAAAAGGTTCATGACATAGTGGCACACCTCCTCCTTTCCAAAATCCTGGATATATACCACTGAATGATTCAAATATCGCTCACTGACTGAGTATTAAATTTGAAGATTAATCCGATTCCTCTGGATTATCCCTAATCTGAACATGCATCTGATTATGGTGATAATCAGAGAAATCGCAATGATCGGCTCTGTTAGAGATATTGTTGAATAGGTCATGGACGTCGGATGAACCTTTCATGCTAATTTCTAGGGCCATTCCCCATGGCCTTTTGATAATTTTTGTGAATTAAAAGGTTCCAGTTTTTAGATTTTTCTTTCTAATCCACTGAACTCTTTTTCAATTTCAGAATAGAATCCAGACAGAATTGGATGTGGTAGAATGCTCTTCGGGAAATAATTGGGTAGATGTATATTAAAGGTCATTTTCAATTCAGGAAATGATGAATGAAGGGTTGTAGCGATGAATATTGTTCATCATATATCTCCATATGGAATATGTTTCATTCAATTAGATTTATAACACAAACAAAATTTAGATGGTTCCCAAGGATCAAAGCATTAAGAAAAAAGGGAAAAAATGAACCCAAAGGCAAGTAGAAATATCGGAGTTTATCAAGAAAGTATGTGTGGCCCAAACTAAATTGAATTACACTCGAGCTGTGTGGTGTATCGACACAATAGATCCTTCATATAATATTCACCGTGCACCAAATTCCCCCCACTCTTTATCTCCCCTGCGGATATGATGAACACCTTAAGGGCTGCCCAATGCCTCCAGATCCATGCTCTGTTGTCATCATGATGCATAGATACAATTCTGGTACGTAACCCACCAGCACTGCATTGGTGTATCATGACGGCGCTGCAGAGTTGGCATGAAACACGAATTGCGAGTAACTCACCAGTGCTGCATCCATGCGTCATCATGCCCAACTGGTGTGATATGTAAATTTACCATTCAACAGCCCTTGAGGGGTCTATACCTATCTCCGCCATTACTGGGGGTCATTATAGCTCGGTCTGTCGTCTATTTAGAAGCTTCAATGTATCAGGTAGCTGGCTGCCTCCAGGCTTGATGAACCTATATCAAAAAGGCCACATGAAAATAAGAAACAGGAGAATACTGCTGCTAGTCTTTTTTCTTACCGTATTGATCATGTAGTTCTACATGTTCAGTATACTGGATGAGAGGAGGGGGGTGAATAGGTAATTATGGGCGTGACGGTGTTGGAAGGATGAGGACTTGGGTTGAAGTAGTTTAGCATTTTAGGTGCACATCATTTCTGCATTATTTCCTTTTTAATATATCCTTATTGTCAGGGTGGCATTTATCCAACATAAATGGGAATAGTTTACATGTATATACATCCCTTTCAAGGGCCACTGATATAGCAGTGTAAGTCATGCCCATTGGCCATCATGATGCACCATGATGCGTCAATGCCAGCACTTCAATGCAGCATCATGCCATCCCTCAGGGAGTGTATCAACCCTATGGGATGTAGTCCTGGTGAGTTACACAAAAGGGCTGCATTCATACATCATGACGACCAATTGACATGACTTATTATCTGCACATAAAGGGTTAAAGTGAGGTTGGTAAGGTAGGGGGTTTTAGCTACTGGATAGGACGGGCATCGGCACATAAAGGGTTAAAGTGAGGTTGTTAAGGTAGGGAATTTTAGCTACTGGATAGGTCGGGCATCGACACGTAAAGGGTTAAAGTGAGGTTGTTAAGGTAGGGGATTTTAGCTACTGGATAGGACGGGCATCGGCACGTAAAGGGTTAAAGTGAGGTTGTTAAGGTAGGGGATTTTAGCTACTGGATAGGACGGGCATCGGCACGTAAAGGGTTAAAGTGAGGTTGTTAAGGTAGGGGATTTTAGCTACTGGATAGGACGGGCATCGGCACGTAAAGGATTAAAGTGAGGTTGGTAAGGTAGGGGATTTTAGCTACTGGATAGGACGGGTATAACTATGGGTGGGGGTGGGAAGCTGGCAGCCCGGCTAGTAATCTAGGAGTGGGATTCTTTCCTGTACAGTCATAGAGCCTATAGTGGAAGCCGGCGTACGGTTAACGGGGAGTGGGGGAGTGGCACCCTCAAATCAATAGCCTTCGATCCACAGAAATAAGGGATGCACCGAGGCTTGAGCTCTTACCCCTGGCCTTTGGCTACAGGAGCCTCTGTGCTCATCCCCTGTCCCTACAATCATGACCATCACTCCCAGTGTCTCTTAGTTTCTGCCCATTCCTATGTATCTCATAGCTGGCTGTCAGTCTTGTAAATGGGGCTTACTATTTACTAGGCTTCGTATGGCGAGTTACACACAAGGGCTGCATTCATACATCATGACGACCAATTGACATGACTTATCATCTGCAAATGATGTTATCCAGATGACACAGTAAGTTATTTCCGTGTGTTAAATGCCTGTTCACTTATCTTAAGTGCAATGCAGTGATGGATTTAGAGGGGTGTGGGGGCACGCGGGGGCATGCGGTGCGCACGCAGCCTCCTGTTTTCCAGTAGTTAAGAGTTTAAATACATATTTTGGACCCCAAAAAATAGGGGGCGTGCCCCTTCCTTTTGGGCTGCGCCCCCTCTTGGATCCGCCACTGCAATGTGAACAATGTTACTGGTCTTGTGAAACTGTGTTTCCTTTTCAAATGAGGGGAAACATGTGCAATTTAAGGTTTATTATCTTTTCCATGCGCTTAAATGTCGAATTATGAAGGAATCATTGCTGTTAGAATGACTGGCTCAGTATTAGGCCGAGCACCCCAAATAGACGACTGGAGCAGTACTAAACATGTTTACAGGTATTACAAAGTCAGCAGTAATATGCTATCAACCCAATCCACAGTACTCAGTAACATGGCATGATTTCTAACACACATACACCCTTTATCCCTAGATACAACCTTATTCCCAATGCGATCAATGGTGCTGCTTTAGATATAACCTACCATACTAGACCATATAAATGCCGGGGTTTTTAATAATCGCCGGTAGTGCGGAATATTGAAATGAATTTATATATCAAGTGCTAAAACTGTCACAAATAGACGCTGGTCTTTTATGTCATGATAGTGGCGCAATTACAATGGGGCACGTGCCCCCTCCTTTTTGTCTTAGGAATTTATTTGTTTGTTTTGGACCCTGAATTCTGACCAAAAGTAGGGGTTCGTGCCTTTCCTTTTGAGTAGTGCCTCCTGAGTTATAAGTCCTGTATACGCCACTGCATAGGCGCCAAGGATAATGTGGCATCGACATGTAACTGGGCTGGGTGTCATTTAAACGTGCCAATACGGTACATGTTATTTGTGGGGTTCAAAACACAGTCTTAAGGCTCCAGTCGCCTCCACACCGATTAATACCACCAATGAGGTCGGCAGTCACGCTCCAGGGACTAGATTGACTGCAGAGCTTTAATCTGTATTGATCAAACCTTCATATTGGATAATGCTGATGATGCCTGGGTCGGTGGTGGAGGGGGTGGGGAATGCTGAGGTGGTACAGCAAAACGGCGCCATAGGCGGGTCTAAGGATCTAGGGTGTTACTAGTGAAAACAAAACGGCTCAATCTAAGGGTTACCAATACTTGTATAACAAAACAGTGCTTACAGCCTGGGTGTTAGCAATGACAGTATAGAAAAATAAACCTATGGAGGTGTTAGTGATAAAGGTATAGTAAAACAGTCTTATAATCCTGGGACTCACTGATAAAATCATAACACTCCAAACGACCTGCTAGGTACCATTACTACCATAAATCCTCGCACTTAAGACGCACTTCGAATATATAGGATGTGGATCCTGATTTGGGTAAAATTATCCAGGACACACCCAGGGTCAAATCTTGGTCAATATACTAATGTTCTATAGTTTAAAATCCCCACACATAAGACGCACCCTGATTTGAGCATAATCCTATAGGACGCAGGTGATGGGATCCTTGTGTATGAGCCGCATCAGACGCGAGGATTTACAGTAGTATAGCAAAGTAACTTAATGAATCAGTCTTACTGTAATTCCCCACTTATAAGCCGTGACTTACAGGATCACCCTAAACCGTGGGTGTAGCTCATACATGGGGTTTTACATATATAAACTTTGGTAAGAAATGGGCACCATCACCATCAGAAATAAGCTTCATCACAATCTCACGCTACGGTTAATGCGTGGGTGTAGCTCATATTGGCACAAGGGGGTCTTACGGCAGTACCAATTATAGAGCAATAGAGAAGAGTCGGGGTAAGAAAAACTCGAGTAACGGGGTTATATTTTAGTGTATTGATTTGAGCGTCTTACTCAAGTTGCGTTGATTCTGATGCCTAGATACGTGGAGAACTGTATGTTAAACCACTTTTAGGTACCTATAGTATATAGCAAGGAACGTCTAACTCAGGCCTGGTAGGGAGTAGTATATGGAAATGAATGTCCAAGTCAGGCCTGGTAGGGAGTAGTATATGGAAATGAACGTCTACCCCAGGCCTGGTACTGAGAAGTATATGGAAATGAACGTCCAGGTCAGGCTATGTTGGAAACCCTGTCTTGTAGTATAAGGATATGAACGTCAGGCTATGATATAGCGGTACATTGTATACAGAGATGTACATCTAACTCAGGCATCAGGGGAAACGTGGTCTAGTAGTACATG
The DNA here is from genome assembly GCA_949317995.1 of Acholoe squamosa. NCBI lineage: Eukaryota > Metazoa > Annelida > Polychaeta > Phyllodocida > Polynoidae > Acholoe > Acholoe squamosa. The sequence goes on from OX439038.1 coordinate 77,538,215, forward strand.
AAAATGAATGTTTAGATCAGGCTATGTAGGATCATAGCCTAGTAGTATATGGTAATGAACGTTTAATCCATGCTCTGTAAGGACTTGGCCCACTAGTATATCAAAATTGACGTCTTTGTACGAACTGTGTTGAGATGATATTGGAATAATGGCTTATACCAAAGTGGGCACGGAGAACAATCACATCCCGATGAATAACAGTTAAGTGCCCGAAACGTTGATCTGCTTGAAAACAATGTTTATACTCCACAAGATTTGTATTGGCCACGTGTTGCAATAAAAAGCCAAAATTGACCAGGGTCAGGTTTGGGTGAATATGTTTTATAGTATAAATCGATTTCACACCTTTGGTATATCCTATGGAGACTCTGGTATAGCCCAAATATTTTACTTGGACATGGTTGAAAAGGGTATATATAGCACAATGGGGGGGGGGATATGAGGCTCCCTGTGTGTTACATATCGCCTTCAAACCTGTCCTTGTACAATAAGCCCTACTTATGTAGAGGAAATGAGCTGTTAAAAGTCTCCTGGCGTTACCATTAACTTTAAGCAAAGCTTTTAAAGGTAGGCATCTATTATTTATCGAGGCTATTTATAGGGGTTACATGATAACCGCGCAGAGAGAGGCATTGTGAAGTAGGCCCAGTATTACAAATGATGCAGAGCAAGGATCCTTATACAATATGTATAGGAGTTAGTTGCACCGTAAAATAACATCCTTGGGCGCAATAGGCAGTGGCAGCTTTGGCTCTTAGACTACCATAATCATGTAATAAACATGGCATGGCATAGTTAATGCCTCACTGAAGACCGAAGGGATCATATGTCACATCTAATAGCACATTACCGAAGCGATGGATGGGAGGTCTGAGATGCTATACATCTATACCGTGTTCTGCAGAAAACCACCATACGCAAGTGGGTAAATTTTTAGGTCTTGAGTATAGATTCTCAAAACCTTAACACAAAAATCAATTCTAATAAGCACACCCCTATAACCTGAAAACCATTGTTTCTGTCCTAAAGATCTTATTTTTACCCTTCATTTGGATGATTTGACCCAGGGTGCACTTAGGGCCAAAAAGATGGAAGTGTGCTAATTAGAGGAGGTGCCTTAATTGGAATAAATATGGTATTGCAAGCTGATGGTAATGGTATAGAATGTCCATTGTGTGAATTAGTATTCTCTATGAGGACCACAATTCTCCAATGCATTATAATGAGTGTCTCAATAGTCTCATTAATTAGAGTAGAGTACTTTATCCTAATAATGCTGACTTATGTCTAGATGGAAGTCCACAGAGACATCAGTGCATTTCTAGGGATATGGCCTAGCTAGTGTGCAGCAAGGAGGCGTACGATCTATCCTAATGGTTTCTCCCCTTGCCAACAACTTTTACTTTCTCTGGTATTAGATAGATATAGAGGTCTAAATGGTATTAAGACGCAACTGCCCAATGTGTTTGGTGTCTCATATGTTCATGTACCAGTGAAAAAAATGTCATATCAGAATTGACCTGAATGGTGAATGGTTAACACATATCCTGTTTTGGTCCTGAGGGAACCTTACTGAGAATGCCTTCATATGGTCTGGAATGAAGATCTAATACCTTAGATGAGGAAGTCTGCGAAATAGCGGTATTGGGAAATGTTATCAAGGCAGTATTGCTCAAGTATTGGTGGCGCACACATAATCCAGAATCCTAACAGATTTGTCAGTGTTGTTTCTTCATAAGCTCATACTTGTAGAATAGAAGTATGACCTGTCATATGCTCCCTCCCCATCACAGCCCCCCCCCCCTCTTCTCACATTAGATGTACATGGATGGTCTGAGGTGGACATACTCCCACAGTGATACAATTGCCATTAGCCGTTTTAACAATATGGCATTGATGGAGAGGTAGGTGTCTCTCAACTCTCAAAAAAACCCACTGATGTCACTGAACACGTGGGTGCTCCATGATAGCATGGCGTGATGCACTCGTGCGCTCCATGGTAAACGTGTAATGTAACTGGTAACAATCAAGGCAACTAGTGACACATAGGCTATAACACACACACGCTATCTACACACATGTCATACACACTCGCACACACTGCCTATGGGTTGGTGTAGATGACTTTTAACCATGCCCACCTCCCTTATCGCAGAAAGCCCCCCCCCCCCTCCTTTCCACCTACCCACCTACCAATCCCCCAGCCACTGTAGCAGTGCCAGCACAGCGGTGGCAGTATCGCTGTATCTTTTTAAAGATTCACTTTTGGAAATGACACAACCTGAATTAATTACTGACGTCACTGGGCGGCACTACAGCAGCAACAGGAGGCCAGGAACAGGAGGATGAGGTGGAGGAGGCGCGGGGGGCAGCTAAAACAATGCCTTGTCTGTGAATAGACTCTGGGCTGTCAGATTGTGACGGAGTTGGTGAAATGTCAACGGTAATTAGGCCGCCTTGGTAAGGTGAGGTGGGTGTGGAGGACGATGGAGGTGGGGGGGGGGGGTAGGTAGACAGTGAGATAGGCAATACCAAATCAGCTATATGAGCCTACATAGAGGCAGAATAAAATGTGTGGGATTGATTATAACTGAGGTATAGAGTGTATGTGGAAGGAAGGAAGAGGCTTGGGTGAATGTTATGGGAGGCAGATAGCGAAGGTAGTTTCATTGAGAAACAGAGAGTATCATATTTGGTCTATTTGTGCCTTGCTCCCACCTGCCTGTTGGCCTTAATGCCTCCCCCCTCCTCCCTCCCATGTCCTGCCTCTTTGAGCAGAGGCAGCTTCCGCTCCGACCTTCACCTTATTCCTTAATCAACGACGTCATCACCTTAGTGCCTTCATCCGCTACATCCCAGCAATGACCGTCATAGTTCTACAGCCATCCCCCACCACACCTACCAACGTATCCTAACTCCTTAAGTATCACATACTTCATGAATTCATTCATGCATCAGCGCTGCACATGTTGATGCACTCCTGAATGGTCGGCATGATGCACCAATGCAGTGCTGGCGAGTAGACTCGCCAGCACTGCATTGGTGCATCATGACGACCAAGGACACTTAACTTGGAGACATCATCGGGCCCTTCAAGGTTTTAACATCTAGTTAAAGCAACCTGATAAGAGACCATAAAAACAACAGGAACTAGAGATAGAAATGATAACAAGCCAGGAAAAAGGATCTTGTGTGTGATGAGGAAGATTTGTCTGTTTGTTTGTTAGACTGTAACATTTCCTGGTGCCACTGACTTCCTGTGATTCATGACTTAAATTGGGTTTAACCGGGTCCCTATAATTGGACATATATTGTAAATTGTTTTACATTAGATCTAACAACCGTAGAGCATAATAAAACTTCCTCATGCCCTATATCTGTACCAAATACAGGGTGTTTTTGTTTTCTTTCTAATTGACTGCAATGCTCTTATGTGTGTGTGTGTGTGTGTGTGTGTTTTATTTTTTTTTCTCTTACTCTTCCATCAGGATCAAACATAATGCAATTGATTGATTTTACACGTATCTTATATTTTTTATGACTTCACTTTCATAACGGTCCTATTCCTGTAGACAAAAGGAATTATCAAACTTGTATTAATATGGGAAACCTCTGTAATACAAGATGACTATCATATTGACGTATCTGGATGTTTGTATAGATCGATGCTGAAGTATTTGAGTATATTGTCTTGCACAGTACATATGATGAATGGAACACACCTACAAATACTTTCATCGATAAAATGCCAGTTCATGTCTTAATTTAAGAGAACAAGATGGATAACATTACGTGTCAAATAAAACGACAATTTATAACAAAGACTTCAAGCTAATTTTGTCATTTTGTCCGCCAAGGTAAGAAAATTTGATATTGTAACAAAATTATTTTTGACTGCGAAGGGTATGGGTGGTGAGGGTGCCTACGGTATGGATGTCTGCAATGTCAGCGCCCTGTGATCATCAGACACTGATACATACCCGCCCCAGGTTCTACCGATAGGATGAGATGACAGGCTGGGGATTAACCCTCTAATTGCCGATACTGCATCAATGTATCATGCCCATTGGTCGTCATGGTGCATGCATGCTGCCCTGGTGATTAAATCCACCTTTTTTAGGAGTTGCCCGGCCGTGCAGCAGCCTGTGATGTCGCTGGGCAACTCCTATTATGTTTTCGGTTTCCGTCATGGCGCCATTTGTGACGTCAAAGGGCGAAAATGATGTCATAAGCGAGGCGTGACCGGCCAGCGATGTCACTAGGCCTACCCACGCGTGCCAACATTTTAGATCCGTGTGTGCTCTTTACCTTAGAGTTCCGAATATAATCCAGTCACTTTGATAGGTGACTCCCCGGGGTGAGTCAATATTGCTCATTAAGCCGAAAAGTATCGTAACCAGGTCAGCGCTCAGGGTACCGGGGACAAACTGTTTTTTCGGTGCTCGACGCTCCCAACTGGCACTGAGTCTTAATAAAATAGCTACACTGACGCTCTGCGAGGGGGGTTCCATCATCTCTGAACAATGATAGCAAGTGTATGATTCCAGCCCCGTATAGGGCCTGTCGGTCTCATACCGGCTTCAAAAATAATCTAGATAGGAAGCAGGTTGTCTACGTCCATGGTTGCAAAAACGACGCTGTCAGGCTGTCAGTGCAGTTGCTATGATATACTCATAAATGAAGAGCTGTGTACCACCACGAGACGCGCTTGCCCAATCAACAAACTTTCCCCGCGCTGCTTTTCCTGTAGCAGCCTACTTTTCCCATTTTCTTCTTTTGTATTTGACGTTCACAACAAGTATAAAACAATATGTCATGACCAATGGTGTGTGTTGAGGGGGAATTGTAAAAATACGGGTAGGCCTATAGGCCTATTTTGCAATTTCTGGACGTAGGGCCTGCATCTATATAAATCTAGGCCTACATCAATGATAAAAGTTGCTTGTGATATTTTCTGTGGTGCAATTTATAAGTTTTCTCTCCGAATAGGCCTACAATTTAGATCATTTGAGCTCTTTAAATTTGCTTATCTTTGGGACCCCCCCCCCCCCAAGTGGTCAAGAAAAGTGTGGCTTGGGCCACGGATAGGAGTGGCAACTCCTACCCATGGCCCTTGCCACATTTCTCTTGTTTACGGCAGTATAGTGTATTAAATCAATGGACTTGATAACCCTTTTGTTGGCTAGATGCACATGTCTATGGTTATTAGTGTTTTGCCGAGTCAATCTGGTTGGTACAATCCTGAAGCATTGCATGATGCACCAATGCAGTACCCATGATGCCTGCATTACAATAACCCAGACATTGGCCTCAATATTTTAGAGATTCATGATGCTTAAATGATCTCCCCAACTGATGCTGCTCTGGCGAATAGACTCGGCAGCAATGGGTCAGGGTGAGATACTTGAATGCATGCCCGGCGATAAACTCACCAGGACTGTATTCATGCATCATGGCAGTCAAAGGACATTTAATTCTGGAGGTGCAATATTTGACCGTTACAGGGTTGAAGGGTATTGACAAAAGCAGGAGGGTAGGTGAAAGTGAGATGGAAGGATGACAGGGACAAAAAAAAAACTGGTGTTAGATCTGACGTCGATAGGTAGTGGTGGTGGGTAGAGGGAGGAGGGAGGGAGTTGGCTGCCTTGCACAGGCTCTGTCCTTATAATATATCATGATCACAGAACCAGCCGTACACCACAGCCACCGGGCCTGTTTATCTGGTGGCAGAGGGTAGACAGACCAAAACTCGACCACTTAGGTTAGGTCCCTCTGAGATGTCTATATACCTTGAGACGTCCATCCCATCAGCTGGCCAAAGAAATAAGTTTGGTGCTCAAACAATAGCGGTATTTGAGTGCTCAGCATGGTTAGTAAGCATTGATTCCAACTGTTTACAATGTTAATTCAGCTGATTTTTATCATTTAGTGGGTGTCTCAAGGTAAATGACCTCTTGGGTATAACCTACCTTTTTTATTTCTTTTCAGAGTCGGCCACTACAATCCAGCCTCTTTCAAATCTAGTAAATTTTGGACAAAAGAATCTTTTCAACCCATCCTCAAATTAATACATTAAAGGCTGTCGAAACATACAATAATGAGTTGTGGACATCTTGACAATTCAACAAAGATTGATTTTCGAGCCCAAACATGGGATGGCTAACTTTAGATAAGCATGGAATTGCAATGGTTTGGGATAAAGCACCAAAGTTGTAAGTAGCGGAGTTATGGACGGTCTACCCTACACACTACACCCCAGCACCCACCTAGACGTACCAGTCAGCAGACAGGGGCACACAGAGCCTTCCACCTTGATGACAGACTGTTTACCACCACACTGCAGCACCCAGCTCCAAGTCTGTCCAGCCACAACCCACTCCTCTCTACAGACCCTGGAGCCAGACCCTGTTGTTTTATTTTGAATGGCAAGCAGTGAGGATATTTAATGGTTATCACTTATCGGTACCAATAGTTCACAAGGCAATGAGTTGACCGAACCTTATTTTTCATTATCGTCACTCACCTGACTAACCAGCATACCATCATGTAAATAAATGAAAACTTTAAAGGGCGATTAAACATTATTCAATGTTAATTATTGAATCCTAGAGAGGGCAGTTCTTAGTGGCTCATCTTCAAATGCCAAGTCTTAATTTTTTACCAGAAGTTGACATTTAGTCATCTGCTCCAAGTTAATCCTAACTAATGCTAAATACTCATTCCCTCATGTTCTGAAGTGTGGCAGTATCTCCTTCTCAAGAAGGACATACTATTAAGTAGCAGGTGCCCTAGAGCAAAAATGTTTGCTTATATGTAAAGGATAGTTTTACCACTGGACGTATGGCAAAATAACTTGCTCATGCCAAAGTAGGGAGCGCCAACTTCATATACTCCAATAGTGTAGACCCATAGCACCTCTAGCATCCATCTAACACCCATCGCAAATACACCGTCAGCACTCTCACTCTATCAACTCACACCGGTTTCTGACAAATGACATCTAAAGTCCAGACCTATTAGAATAACCATGATTCACTATGATCATATTAGATTTATTTGGCTGTAGTTGGCTTGGTCTACGTGCTCTGCAGCTGCCCCCACAAGACTGGACTTATACTTGGATAAATCATGGGCCACGTAGTCAGACCAATCATAGCAGGTTTTACAGCCAACTTGTATAAATCTACCCAATTAATCAGAAATAGTCTATCATATAGGATAAATTCACCTTTAACCTGACACTTAATTTCCTATTTATCTATACAACTCTCGGGTCTTCATTGACCATCCAATATATAGGATTTCGGAAATGGAGGGGGCAGCATAACTCATTCTTTGACTGAAATTAAGCAAGGAATATATACAACTGGACTCTTCACTACAGGTAAAAAGAAGTGGGATTCTCCTTCCCCGCCTCTAGATCGGCCACTCTTAACAATTTCAAAGAGCAAGTATGCTCCCACAATAGAGTACATTTAGGGCAAACTCTCTGGGGATTCTTGTACACAGAGCAAAACATGTGCCCTTGAAAAATGAGAGTTCAGGAAGGTGAAATTCAGGAGCAGTATGGCGGGAGCCGACTGCGGAGTTATCATCTTAATATATGCAATGACGGTGATTTAATTCCTTTTTGCTGACGACGTTGGGATGGAAAAGCGAACACTGCCTCCCCTTCACAGGCTGAGGTAGGGAAGGACAGAAATGTCACCACAAGTCAGCCTGTTTTCTTTTTTAAGTAACACACATAAACTGTCCCCCTGCTCTGCCCGTTTTCTCTTTTTATTCAGCCAAGGCCATTTTTTTAATAACTTGGATTATGGAATTTTTGAGCTTCCATCTTGGCCGGCCAGAGGACAAAAAAAAAGTTCCAAAATTGGCACCAAAAATCCCAGCGGCCAGAGGAAAAAAAAAGCCATGTAATGTCACATTTTTTTGGATACAAATGTACCTTTTAGCCAAAAAAGGTAAGTTTTTGACAAGCATATCTCGAATATACTGGTCAATGCTTGGTATTTGATCATCTCCATGGACCTTTTTTAATTTTTTACCCCTAAATATTGGAGAAAAAAAAGTCGGCTAGAGGTAAAAATAAATTTCTTTTTTTTTGCTTTTGCAAAAAATCTTACCACCGGATCCATAATCCAAGTTATTAAAAAAAACGGCCCAAGAACCCACACATTCCGACCTACACTGTTAACACAGAAACCGCCCCCTGCCTTTAGCATGAATTATTCATTTATCTCAGTCTAAAATAGAACTCAGGAAGCAGGCAATTGTCCATGGGTGCACATAGGTCTAGCTCTATGGCTATGGCTTTAAAACTCATAGGGTTACTAAGAGTTGATATTCATAAGGGGGATGCCAACTCTTACATAATGTCTATACTAAACTGTCTGAGCAAGGATAAAGATAGACTTTATGATGCCATCCCTGAGATTTAATATACCACCAGTATTCAGGTGTCATTAAGCTGGCTTATCATATCACAACTCTAAGCATCCACTTCTGTAACTATCAATTGTGTCAGGGGCCATGTCTTGTATCTAATTCAGGCGTGCTTTCAATGAAGACGTGCTGAGATATTTCTGGTAGCCATTAGCCATAGGATCTGATTTAAATGCTTAACTCTATATGCTATCTGACTGAACAGACTGAATCAATTCATGATAACTTCCCAACCAATGCACTTTGCAGTCAAATCAATAAGATCTAAATGCTTACAGGATATAAAGCCCTGGAACCATATAGATTGGCTTTTCTTTGTTATCCATCTTTAAATCTAAATTTAACTGTACCTGCATGACATGCTTAGTAAATCAACACTTCCCACTGTGGTAACTACACTTAGAGCTGTCAACAATCCAACCTCAAAATATATCAGAATTTCTCTTAGTATTAAAACCATCTGACCTGGGTGAGATTGATACACTTAGTAGTATTCTGATCAATATAGTTGGTCCTATAGATATGCTACGGGCGTGCCGACTTCTAACGACACCACCTCCATACAATAGCCAGAGTACCGAGCCACCAGCAGACTACCGGCTTCCCCTTACTGTACAGCAGCAGGAACAGTATAACCTTGCTGCCCATGGACATTCTGAGTGCCTCTACCACCACAACCTGCCCCTGCAGTAGCAGCTGCAGGAGGAGTAATAAGCAGTAATGGAGGAAAGACTAGATCTTTAAGGGTCGCTTATCCAGAAGCATATCACGCCCATTGGTCGGAAAAAAGCAGTAATGGTGGATAGATTAACTCCTAATCTGCTCAGTATGTTGGCAATAAGACCATAGTGCTCCTGGTGTGTGAGTCATGGTGGTAAGGGTTACCTGTTTAATAACAGCACGATACCTTAAGGATTCATGCTCATTTTGTCATAGTGGGTGAGGTATTTAGGAGAGCATCCTCCTGGGCTCTTTTCAGGAATCATAAAATCAAAAATGGAGAGGTACATTAAAGCAAAATGATACCATTAACGCAAACTCCCGGAGGGTCGTCATGATGCACCAATGAAGTGCTGGCGAGCAGTCTCGCCAGCACTTCATTGGTGCATCATGACGACCAATGGGCATGATACATTAATGCATCAGCGGCCCTCAAAGGGTTAATATGTTAAGGCGTTGTTAAAGACAGGATGTGGACGTGATCTCTGGCACCTTTGTTAATGCTGCTTTGTTAATGTTAAAGGCTGCTCCAGCTTCCAGCTGAATGCCATACAGGTTACATAACCACCCAACCTCTTAAACCTCAGAGGACAACAGTGCCTTAAGCAATGTATCAAAGCCATTGTGCGCCATGGTGCATGGACTTGTGCAGCACTGATGGATCCAGAGTTTGGAGGAGGAGGAGGGGAAATAGTCAAAAGGGATGCGGGCACACTCTCAATTCTTCTTTTTTTTCTGAAAAATCTAGGGTCCAGATATGCAGATAAACTGTTAATTTGGAGCAAACACCCGCACGCCAAACCCCCAACCCCACCTCCCGTCCACTTAATAATGGACTGGATGGATGCATATATAATGACGACTTGTCAGAAGTGTAACAGGCGTGTGTGAATGCAGACCTGGCATTAGAACAAACCGGAGCTGCATCCATACATCATGCTGACCAAAGGATGTACACTGCATTTATATACCATATGAGACCGTTAAGGGGTTAACTGCCCATGGGCACAGTAGACTCGTGATTAACACGTCAAGCTGACAATGCATTAGTTACATAAGGATTAAATGATGTAGGTGACCCTTGTGGGGTAATACACCCATTAAACAGCACTTGTCTTACATCACATCTAAGTAACACTTCCCTCCTTTGGTAGAGCCCTAATTATTGTAAGCACCTATTAGGTACATTTACCACAATCTGGGGAATAGGTGAATTAGCATCAAGTCATTAAACATAGGTTCATTTTAGAAATATGCAGCAAATATATTTACAAACTCGAGAGTAAATATCATAATGCTAAGCCCATGTAGTACTCTACATGTATACAGACTCAATTTTTTCTTTCAAATGTTCGGTGGCAAGGATCTGTTGGTCTCCAGGTAAGGACAATTTCATATTTTGATTTGATTTGTAACTGCTAACATTCTAGACTAATGGGAGATAAGGTGCATGAAACTGGTGGCTAGGTCCATGAGCGGGAATTTTTGGTGGCTGTCCTTCTGGTAGGGAGGAACTGGTGCCTAAATTTATACATTTGTAACTTTAATGAATTAGAGGCTTTGCGTTTAAGCTAGCAGTATGTAAGGAGTTGGTATGGCCTATAATGAAGGCCTGGTCCCTGCACTCAGACACCATAGTACACACCATCATTGATATGGATTTCCAGACTGACCCCGATTTCCGCGGATTTGAGGCTGAAAATACCCCCTTTTTTATGCTAAAACACGGATTTTTGGGGCCCCAAAAATACCCCTTAATTTCAGAAAATGCAGACATTTTGACCAGACCCCCCTTTCTTCAAAAAAAGCATGGATGTCTCAGCTCTCAAAACTGGCCGTTTTTTAAGGGGAAATACAGATATTCTAATCATCTAATTCATTGTCTATATGTAAGGGCAAAACTATCCCCTTTTGGCCAATTTTCACGGAGTTTGCCTACCAAATAACCCTCTTTTTCTTGAAATTCAAGGACATTTCTAAAGAGCAAAAACACCCCAATCTCCGTGTGTTTTTTGTAACTCTGATTGTGTCACACTTAGTCCAGACTGTGGGGACCGGGAGTGAAGGGGGTGGTGGCTGTGTGGCAGACAAGAAGGAGCAGCCTAAGTAAGAGATGTCCACCAGCAGTCCAACACCAGCCGCCTCCGCGCCGCAAGAGGCGGCCGAGCAGTTTCTCTGACCTCTGGCCTTTAGGCCGAGCAGCTCATTGCGGACGGCTGCTAATCTGCTCGCCATCTGCTCACTACGAGCCGCCATACCGGCCTGCCATCTCCTACCGCCACCTCTTGCCGTCGCCATCTCCCGCTCTCATACATGGCCAGAGGGCCAACATAGGGCCGCCACTGAGTTACCCATCAGGGCTATACTTAGACAGCATGCAGACCCTACAGGTGTTGATACACTCACGGAGGGTCGGCATGATGCACCAATGAAGTGCAACTCGCCAGCACTTCATTGGTGCATCATGCCGACCAATGAACACGATACACCAATGAATATATGCTGCTCTTAGAGGCAATGGGCCGCCATAGGCAGCTACTGCTATGTGTGAAATGCCACTCCGGTTTGACACCGCCCGATAGAGGCTTTCACACCAGCGCACAGGCTAATCTCCCGGTATTGCCGCCCTGACTTTAACCCTTAAAGGGCACCCAATACCCCTGAGCTTCCTTGGTCGTACTGGCAAAAAGGTGCGCGTCCCCGTGCCCCTGGCGCCCCTGTCTAAATCCGCCACTGCTGGCGAGTCTACTTTCCAGAACTGCATGTAGGTGTATCATTCTGGATTGTATCAAGCCTGTAGGTTTGGCATAGTGCATGCGTGCTTCCCTGGTGAGTTACTCACCAAGGCATCACTCGTGCACCATTAGGATCCATAGGCATGATGCATTAAAGCCCACTGTTGCCGTTAAAGGGCTTAAACTAATGGCAATAGGAGCCTAGGGCGGCCTGAGTGTTGCTTGATACATGACCTAGGCAGAGATAGGCATGATGAATAGTAGAACTAGATGTCCTGAATTTGCAGTAAAACTAGAATTGGAGATTTACAAAAGGCAGACAAAAGTTAATGAATATAAAGGTTATATAACCAGTTACGAAAAATAAAAATGAGAATGATCTGGCATATAAATTTGGTAATAGGGTAATTCTTCGTATTTGGAACAGGGAAGATGTAGGGAGTAATAATACCAGAAATTTAAGCCAAAATGAATTTATATTGGAAGTAGAAATAATTTCAGAAAAAATGACACTAAGGAGATTAAAGACTAGATATGTGATACTGCTAAGACGATGCATTAGGCCATTGACAAGAGTGAAAATTGAGCGTGAGAAACAGAGAATTAGTGCAGCATTTGGAGACAGACAGACAGAGAGGAGAGTGGAAACCGCTGCTGCAGCCAGAGCCATAATGGCTTAATATGGGTTCCACAAAATGACCATGTAAAGAGACACGGGCTGAGCTATTTAGAGCTGATGTGAGCTGCTCGGGGCGGCTCGGGGGACTGCTCACTCTCTCTCTCTCTCTCTCTCTCTCTCTCTCTCTCTCTCTCTCACACACACACACAGGCAGGCAGCGGGCGGCAGCTAAAGGATAAACTCCGTAACAAAACAGGATCGCTGACACAGCACAAACTGGGCTGTACAGCAGGCTAGCTACAGATCACCTCGTGTCTATCCCCACCACGTCTATATCCCTCTCTTAGTAATTATTGATGGTTGTTTTGTAGTTTTGTTTTCTAATCTTATAAAATCCTTGTCTTTAAAACATCTGCCTATATTTCTGCGATTTCCCTTTTCTATTTCGTCCCTTGATCACATATCATATTCTTTCCCACTTTTCGAATTCTATTCATTACCTCAATCCTTCCATATCCAAACTTCCCCTTCTCCTCTCTTGTACTGGCTGTTATGTGCTTGTAAATCATTATTTCTGTGTGTATATATCTGTCTGTCTCTATCTCTCCATCCCACCTCTGACTATCTCTCTCAGTCTCCTTATCCTCCCCGAAGTCTCTTCTCTTTCTCGCTTTCTCTCATTTCTCTCTCTTTCCGCCCCTTCCCTAGTTCCGACCTCTCTATGTCAAAAACAAAGCACAAAGGCCTCAGGTGCACTGGCGTCAGGGGGACGCAGAGAGGCGTCCTTGGCTGCCGCTGTCGTGTGACTTTCTCAGTTATGTGGAGCTCAGCAGTACTACCATAGAATGAAATACCACCTTGGGCTATTTCTGACGCCATTTCTATTCATCTCAGGGGGACGGAAGGCTCCCTCAACCTCTGCCGAGAATCCTGTGACATTTGCCTGTTAATTCTTTTAAGGCTGCCAATGCAGTAATGTATAACGCCCATTGGTCGGCATGAATACAGTCCTGGCGAGTAACTCGCCAGAGATACACTAGTGCATCGTGCTGACTAAGTTGACAGGAGGCATCAATGAGGTACTGATGATCCAACTCGCCAGCACTTCATTGGTGCATCATGACATGCAATGGGCATGATGCACCCATGAATTAACTGCTCTTAAAGAGTAAAATTATGAACAGCTCACAAAGCACGCACAGGGTTAGCTGAGGTACTTAGCCCCCTCTGACCAATCAAAAAACATTACAATTTGGGATAGCTAATTGCCACAAATAAAATGCCCCTACTGCCCCTACCCGCTACAACCTTGTTTTCTCAATGCCTATTTATTGAACTCTCATTATTTCTCTCTGTCTCTTTTTTTTCTAAATGTTCAATGCTAGTGGATATTTTGTTTTCTTGCTCATTATTCAGGAATACAAAGGACTTGCATGTGAAGGATTGAATGGAATTGAGATTTGTTATCCCTCTTTTACAATGTCTATTACCCTAATTAAAACAATGCCTTCTCCCTTGTTTACTATCGGCCTAATTAAACTTGCCCCTTTTTGTTTGTCGTGTTCTCTATCAAAACATTTTCCCATTACCAAAGACTAATTTAAGCGCACATTAACCTTGGGTTTCAGATTATATTTGAAAGCAGCACATCTTACTGTATACATTTATGTAAGTGGGCTGGCAAGCCCTTGCTTTTTATAAATGGTTAGCGTGTATAATAATATAGTTTATAACACTCCATGATACACATTATTTTAACAGTCCCAATTATCATTGGACCACACCTCATAATGACTGACTTGGTTACGTTAGGTTATGTGTAACAGTTTAGTTGGCGATTCAGGCTCCTATATCTCGATTATTGCTCACACTTGGAGAGATGCTGCATTGTAGGTAATGTCTCAGCCACTCCGGTTTGAGCGCAAATGAGGCTGGGTCACTGTTAAGTGTCACGTGAGTGTAAACATACATAACTACCGAGCCTAGGTAGGCCTAATTTAGGCCTAGTATCTAGGCTTGCCCATTAATTATGTTAGGTAAATAGACGTTGGCCCAGTTCCAAACACCTTCCCACTATTGATTGTGTTTGCAGCCGTACATTATTGCTCTAACCAATCAGCGGCCGCGTACTTGCACAGCCGGCTGGACCAATGGCTGCGCTGGTCTCATCGGCACTTGGGGCAGACTTGGCTGTGGACCTAATGGTAAGTCCAATCGATATGATTAGCGCGACCGCCGCTTAGCGGTGCCACTACTCAGCCTGATTTTGATGGAGAGGGGAGGGGGGGGGCTAGTGAGGGAGGGTGGGTGAGAGGGAGTTAAAGATTAGACTGGCTTAAACCACCTCCCTTACCTTCAGACCACCACTACAGCAACTCCCACCCCTCCCCCCTTCACTCAGCAGCCATGATTATTTTTAAGATTAGCATACCACCTTTAGGCTTAAATGTACTCCATATGAATGTTCTGATGAAGGTATTAATCCGGAGTTCCTGATAACACATTATTTGTCAATGATGTATTGCAGGGAAATAGTTTTAGCATTATGAGAAGATTTATGATTAGGGTAATTTTATAATGGTGTTATCACAATGTGCTATAGAAATGGCTTTAAATGAGTGGACTACATGTATTAGATAGGAGTAAATCGACCCGTCGAGTTTGCTATTATCAAAACAATTGTATTTCATCTGACTTTTTGTACACGACGTAACAGTAAACTGGTATATAAAATACCCAAAACAGCAAACGATACGTCAAATGCGATGATAGCATTTTTTAGCATTTGTATCTCAGCAAACGGACACGTATACAAGATAAGGAAGAATTCAAAGCTTTTACATAGATTCACTTGTCCACCGTCGTCTCTGAAGCTTATCATCTTTTTTGTCAGTTAGAAACATTAGTTTGTGAAACACACAACCTCACTAGTTTTCAGAATTAATATAATAATAATTATAACAGTATCACATGTAATACTACAAAATGAATTCACCATGCAACAAATACTGTTATCCTTTTTGTTAGGAGTTTTCACACAGGTTTACTTAAGGTCATGACACTCTAGCAGACTTAGTACAGCATTCTCATGTCTACCTTATATTTTATATTTCTTACCTTAGTAATAATAATATTACCATTATTATCAGTATTTTCACACTTACCAACTCGTAACAACATTTTTGGGCTCCAAAAGTTAGATATTTTTCATCCTATACCAATTCTATAACCCGATAATATAGCTGATGGAAGGCGGTATTCATGTTCTTCTCATATATCGTATGTAACAATATTTTACAGTGTATTGTGCATGATCTGATGATGAATTTAAAAAAAAGGCATGGTAACAATAATATAACCAACCTTGATTCTTCACTTGTTTTTGTTAATTAATTATCATACAATGAAAACTAAGTACTGTACACAATAGAGCGACCCGACAAGCATTCCGTAACAACTGCTCACAAAAGACACTGGTTTAACACTCTTGGTTCGCGAGCTTCTCGCCACGCCTCATAATTATTATTAACTCGGGGCACGTATAAGTTCTTATTCCTTTTTACAAAGCACTAGAATATACATCCTTCTACTCAGGGTGGGCTCTTACTGTTGAAAAGCCACAGATTCGGACTCATTTTTCTTTTATAGATATAACGTAAAAATCACAAGCATCAAACCACAAACTTGCGAAGACCATACTGTTATTAATATGGGTAATGATAACCTAGGGGATGTGCGGCGGTCTCCTGGTAGTGTAGTTTTTTTCCGCCAGGGGGGCACCGCGACACATGCATGGCATAATAATAATCGGAATGATAATAATGATAGTAATCCGTGCTCGTACTCACGCCAGCACTGCTATAGAATAGTGGCGCGAAAAGGCTGAAGCTTATGTTTGTTTTTCTCTCACTTCCTTACTTTCTCACTTTCGTGCTCGCTTTCTCTCGTAGCAAACGTCTCACCTTTATCATAAGTGGCGTCTTGACGAACTAAATGATATATGTACGCACAAGTTGCAAATATTCCTCAGTTGGGGCTCGACAAAACGTAGAGCCATATTAGTGTATCGCTCCGCCTTGGCAGAAAAAGTAGTGCGGCGCATGAATATGTTCACTTCATGTATGTAGCGTCGCGCACATTCCTCATTCAATCCATTAATACATAAGTATTTCTTTGTTAATAGATATATACACACACAAAAAGCATCACTTGCTTATCTTCATGGAAATCCGTATTATACACTGGCATCATCTTGACGAATTGGGGTGGCGGGGGTGTTTAAATAATAATGATAATAACGATTGTTTGCTCCTACTTTTTTACGACGTAATATAAATAGGTGCTACGTTCCGACACGGATGTATATCCGGTAGTTGTTGTTAGGTGTGACCATGGCATTTGAAGCGGAAGTCGTTGGCGGAATGATTTCCATAATAATGGCAATGCGATGAACTACATCCATTCAGTGTTAAAGACAGCATTGTAACCTTACTGACTGGAGAGTGGTAAAAAGGGTGAAAGCTGCAGCCGGTACAGGTTCCATAGTCTCATAGCATTTGTGTACATCATGTCTCATCAGGGGTCAATGTGCAAAAAGAGGGGGTCAAAGTGCCCAATTTACATCATTATCACCCCAAGCTCCTTTTGTCCTTTTTGATTTCATTTATGAAGGATGAACAGGATGAATAATAACTTAGAGGTCACAAGTACTACTTGAGGCGCACAGGCACTTCAATAGTACCCACCATGGCTTCCATAATGGATGATATAAACACTTGCATCTTGTGTTGCATTTATAAACAACTATTGCAAAAAGGTCTCAATTCAATAACAAATTTCATCACCAGAACATGAGGGAATACGCCAACCTCAGCAGATTTTACTCTGCATGCCTATATCATGTACCAAGTAGTCGTTTTAAAATCAACTTTCTTTTCACATTTCAAAAGACAAATTTCATATTCATTTCAAAGCGCGACACACATTAGCGACTAATGACATCGGTTCATTTTTCTTTCTCTTGCAAAATACTTTTCAATAGGAAATAACCTTTTTGTGTACCTTTAAGGACATTCAGTCTTTAGTCTTCACATTAATGGATTAACCAACCTTTGTTTTCTTATTAAGAATAAATGTGGAATGATAATGATAATATCAGTGTTTTTTCTTGATTGTGTGAGTACTTTAGTACTCTCCACCACATACTTCCATCTCTTGCCTTATCTATACTTATCATAATAATATATATTTATATATATATAGATATACATATATAGACTTTATAACTCATATATATGTATACATTCAGCTCCATAATGCTTTTTGTGTTCATACAATGGTACAAACGTGTGCCGTCAGTGCGTGGTATATACAGAATATATATATACTCACAATATTGATCATCATAATAAGAATAATGATATACCCGGTGTTTGATATAAGATCAAGTTTCCCTTTCTCAAACAACTAAGTGTCTGACTCAGGCACTTGCCCCGACAGTGGAAGTCACAGAGGTAGTCAACATAATGAAGGAATGACTGAATACAGAGGGAGGTTTCAGCAGATGTCCTTGCATAGGAACGAGGGCGCGGCCTCGGTCGTATCTTTAGGACCTTGATGTGCCTTCTGCCTGCAAAGAAAGACAGTGGTAGAGTTAAGATGGTAAGGGCCAGACCACCCTGCTGGCGGGTGGGGAGGGGTGGAAGGGGTAGGTAGGTAGGGGATGGTTTGGTTGAGTTGTGAGTGAGTAGGTAGGGAGCATCTGGTCGTAGTGCTTAAGGCTCATCATACCAGCTCCAGTGGTCAGTGGTAGGTGGTGGATGGGAGCCTGGTAGTAGTAGTAGTATTGGTAGCAAGGACCACCTGGCCCTCTCTTCCCTCTCCCCCATCCCTAACACACCACCAGAGCTCCTCCTACTTCACTGCTGACTACAAGAGCAGCAGCAGCAGCGGCAGCTACTGCTCCCCTGTGGATCGATGATGGAATGTGCACGGGGAGCTGCTCCCCCGGCTATAAATAGCACTGGTGCCGTGGCAGGTGCGTTGGCAGCCGGCCTGGCTCATCCTTCTGACGGCCTAGGTAAATGGGGGGGTGGGAGGGTGAGGGTAACTGGAGGGGATTAGAAATGAATAAGCTTTGGGGGTTACTGCTGTGACTTAGAATTGGAAGAAGCTAAGAAAAAGAGTGCTTGCTTACGTGCTTGCTTTTATATAGGCACATCGAGAACTGACTATATATGGAGAAAGGAGAAGAAAGAGGAGGGAAGGAATGAAAAGGTATTGTATGATGGGGAAAGAAGAAGAAAGGGATGAAGACTTGGGGGAAGCATGAAATAAATGAAGGAGGGTAGCATGTGCCTGAGCAGAACTAAGCCTTCGAAACAATGAGTGAATTGAATGAAGGCAAACTCAACAACCACTGCCGTAGGTCCTGGTTGGTGAACAGGAGGAACTGAAGGCCATGCAATAATAACTTCTGATGTTATAGCCCTAACCTAAAAGGTCCTGGATGGTCGTCATGATGCTCCAATAAAGTGCTGGAGAGCAGACTCACCAGCACTTCATTGCTGTATCATGGCGACCAATGGGTTAAACACTGTTATGGGGATAAGTAAACTTCCATATAGCAAGGACCTGAGCCTTGAGAATTCCTGTATTCCTTGGTGGTCATGATGCACCAATTCAGTGCTAAAGAGCCTCCTCGCCAGCACTGCATTGGTGCATCATGCTGACTTCTATTATCATCGGGAGTGTATCAGCATCAGCTCCATAGTATGGTACATTGATGCGGTGTTGAAAAGTTGACTCACCAGGGCTGCCTTTAGGTATCATCTCGGTCAATGGGTATAATACATTTAACTTTCTGACCCTTAATGGGTTAAGCCCAGATTGATGTAGCACCCTGGCCTGTCCTAGTAGTCCCCTTCTGGGGTATAGGGGGTAGCAGATGGGGGTAGGGGGTAGGTGGTGCAGTGTCTATACACGTAGGCACATCTAGACAGTAAGGATCACGGTGGTTACGCAAACAACCTAATGCTCAAGTCTTGGACTAATGGAAGCTGGGGAGAGGGGTGAGGAGGGGGGGGGGGCGTCTTGCCAATACCCGTAGTAGTAGTAGTAGTAGTATAGAGAGTTGGGGTATGTAGTAGTCTGGTAAGGCTGAAAGCCTACAACCCTGCACCACACTGTTCCTACATCACACTGGGAGGCTGGTACTAGGGGGTGGGGTGTATGTCCCGGGGTGTATGTTGAGGGGGGAGGGGTGGTCCCTGAGGTACCAGTAGCCGCTAATAGGGTGAGGGTAGAGTGACGCTGCTCCAATACATATGACAACGGTGATAACACCAGGCGACCTCACACTGAAGCAGATAGCTGCATAAATGGCACTCAGAATAACAGGGGCATATACATTGAATTAGACTGGGTATGCACTGCATTCAGAATACAATAGGCCAAATGACTTTAATGCTTTAAGGGAAGCATGATGCCTCAGGTTCATGTTTCTTCATATTCATGATACGCCACTGTACTGCTGACAAGTGTCTTATGGCGTCATATTATTCCAAAGTATTGCACACTGTGATCATACAGGAATGTTATGACTATTATTATTAACCTCTGGTGATACCACAGAGATTTCCCAAGAGAAAGCCATTTAACATAGATTAAACAGAGGCCATGATATTCCAATATAACTGGATCTAAAAGAGGACGGCTGTTGAATGCTACTTTTACCACACAAACAGCCCTGCTAACGGCCACACCAGCGACAGCAGCCTGGCTGACAATGGCAGAAACGTAACCTTGGCAACAGCATTTCAGACGCAGGCAAAGCCATGGCCTCGCCCTGAGCTGAGCGCTGCACTCTCCGCCCATAGACGATGGTTTGTCAGAGGAGCTCCCCCCGCAGTCTGGGTGACACTGGAGAGCTATGGTTTCTTTGGTGACGTCCGTGAACCCATCCGCCTGCCTGCCTCTGCCCCTCTCTGCCTGCTGCCGCTGCTGCCTGACGGAACCCAACAACCAAAATGGCGGCCCTCTCCCTCCTCCTGCAGCCGCCAGCCACGGCGCAGTCACGTGAAGACCGAGAGTTGGGAGCTCCAAGCAGAGACACAGCGCTGCTCTCCCTGTGTATTGTAAGGGAAGCGGGAGGAGGCTAGAGAGGGGAGTGTTAGCACTGTTTGCATGTGTTTTCTACCTCAGATATCCTCAGGATTGTGCAGCATTTGACATAAGCCATTCTCTCACCCCTCTCTTTTCTCTTCTCCTGTCTTTTCTCTAACTGTTTTTATCTCACTCTCTCTTCCTTTTTTCCCCTCCCTCTCTCTAATTCAACTCGCCCTATCTGCCAAGCATCTGCTTCTCAACAGACCTCTACAACAATAGTTCAGCCAATCCCAAAGCGCCTACCCTGATAATACACTGGCTCACCATCACTATTCCCTAGTGGGTTGTCCTTTGAAGTAACCCATGAATAAACAACGAGGGAACACCTTTGTCGGGTATTGTTACCAAAATTGACACCTACAGCTGCTCTGCATGGATAGGCTTTGCCAGATTTATGATTTAAAAAGGTCAGGATGCAGGTGGGGAGTGAGGGGGGTGGGGTATAATTAGAAATGTTCCCTATAGGAGACTTTTAGGCCTATTTTTGTATTAGAAAGAAATGTGAATCTTCACTAAAACAATGGACATGGGGAGGTCCATACAGCCAATATCGTGCGAGTGATCCATACCACATAGTTTGATTTGAGGGACATATGTGTGCATTTATTAAGGAATAGGTAGAGCTAATGAATTAGCTAGGCATGGACAATGAACCCATGGCATGGGGAAAGACCAAGGAAAGGTATAACCCTAGAGATAGCCGAATCGAGGGTTAGGACAGACCTTTCCTCAGTTGAACAGAAAGGATAGACTCTCATAATACAATAATTACCTTGCCTTCAACGTACAGAGTGTGTTAAAAGTAAGGTAATAGAGAGAGGGCTACGCCGGGGTACTGTCCACTTCCCCATGCGTTAGCATTAAAGCTTATACCTATTATATCAAAGGGAAACCTGACACAACAGTCCCTTTTTATTCATATTATTTTCCACAGTCGCTTGTGTACACCACTTTTTCTAGTGCTTATCATTATTATCATCATCCATCTCAATTTTATGATAATATAATGTGTTTAATCAGTTTTATTTTCATCCTGTTTGCCTTGATCAGTATTATTCCTGTTTTTATTATCTTATTCTATGTTTTTTGTCGATATTGATATTAGTAATTAACACCATTGTTAATGTAGTGGCCAGGAAGGGGTGGAGAGGGTGGGGGTTGGGCACGAGGCAGACAGAGTTCTGATGATGGGGCTAGGGGCCAGGGTTTGGTTTCATTTAGTGGCGCCTGTTCATTGATTAATTATGAATCTCGTTGTCATGGTATCGCTCTCTTCATGGCGGATGCGCAGTGAAATTAGATTCCATGAGACAAAAAAAAAACCCTTTAACTAGTTACAGTAAAATGTGAACATACCAGTTAATGCTATAATTCCGAAAGACAAAATAGCACAGCTAATTGCTGATGATATAATAAACCTAACATGGCGATAACTACCCATCCCCTATAATGCCAGCCAAGGGTTCATGTAATCCTAATTCCCAATTACTGCTAGGGAACAGACGCCGTAAAAGCCTGGCCCGAGTAGGAACATAATTCCTGGCAGGGGGACGGGGATCACATTAGCCCAACGAAAGGAACCTGACTAATTTACCCATACCTCAGGACCAAATGGGAATAGATCGACAAAAAGCATACCATCATCCTATCCATCCACACTCCGTCTGACTTATGAATTGTTATGAATGTGTTATCCTTTTTTTTTCATTGGGGCATGTTTAATGGGCCATGATTTGGGAATTATGGGAAGGCATGAAACCGGAAGTTATGGAAGGCCCGACCAGCATTTTCTGTCTGCCTGGATTGAGACTGTGGAAGATTTATTTTCTGCTTACACCATTGCGGCTGGGGCAAGATTTATTTGAGAGCTATGGTGGTATTCAATATGATGTGACAACAGTTTAGTGGTCTTTGACGTCATCTGTGGTGTATGAATCATCTTACAATGCTTGGACACCTATACTGTGATTACAAGCTACAAATGCCTGAAATTTTCCAACAGTTTGCATACATTAAATAATGATCAAATTTGTTTCCATTCAAAAGCTCTGCTACATTATTCTCTAGATACATTTTATGTTGTGAGACACAACTCAATTGTGACCTACTCAGATCTCTTAGAAATATCAAAAAGACCTACTTGCTTGAACCCTTAAAGCTTGTTTTATATTTCAAAATTAGAAAATACTTCAAAATCCTTATCTTTTAACGTGCTAACACAAAAACATCAAAAAGAGTGGTTATGTTATCATTTTGTATTAATCTTAAGTTTTTCACATGTGATACAAAAATATCCATAGTTTACATAGCATATCCTAACTCTGATCAAGTCACAAAACAATGATATATAACAACAGGTCAAAACGTAAACTTGTAACGATACCTACTTGGATGATGATTAATCTTTATGTACATATGAGGTACATTATATAAGGTTGTATTTACATTGTGGGGTGTGTTGATATATAATTGTTCAAGCATGATCAAAATCTGAATAATGCCAGGTTAATGAATATGGCTATGGTCAAATATACAATAGGCAATATGTGTACACATGTATTGGGATATACTCCAACACAATAACGATTGTTAGCTGCTACAGCTAATTAATTCACTGATAACAGTTACTGAATGATGGTCATGTGACCTTAGTGAGTGTCTCATCAATTGATTTCCCCTTCTATTTTTGGTGAAAAGATGAATACTGCACTGCCAGCTGTTGTAAATATGGGTATTATGACTAACATCGGTCACCAAAAATGTACATCACATATTCTTATGATTCTATAAGATAGGTAATGACTAGGTTTGTCAGACAAAATATCAGCACATAAAAACACTGAAATAACAAAATAGCATTAACAAACTTGTATTGATAGACTGTGAATTCATTATTTACCCTATTTTCTCAGGGTTATTGTTCTCAGACCATGGAAACAAGCGACTGTGGAATGTGGTATGACATCACACTCTAGGACATCACATACTTAACATAACCAACATAAACCCCAGTATCAGGTGTACCACTTCATGTGTCTTTCCTTGTGGACCTATGGTACTACATCACAAGATATCAGAATCTAGCCTGTTGTTTGAAACAATTAACTGTGAAACAGGAAAATCAAATGTAAATATATAACTCTCAACACCAGGATCAAACTATTTTAACTTTGCCGAATTGCTGGTATTGGTAATCATTGTAACAAAAACAGTAACAGTCCAGTGGATACAGAACGTTGATTCAACATTGAAATAACGTTGGTAAACATTGATTGACGTTCTTTCAATGTTGATTCAAAGTTCTGTGTCTACTGGGAGGGGACATAACTTGGTGGGGAACAAGCTCTTTCCATATCTTATAATAGCAGTTCCAACACATAGTTTGATGGATTGCCTCTTGAAAAGGGCAGGAAACAGGAGTGATGCTAATCTGGAGTCTTGAATTATATAGGTAGCCTATCTAAAGATCAGCTTCTCAATAAGGAATTGGGAACTTCTAGTTTCACTATTTGGAACCCATTAACTTGGGTATAATTTCTCTAGTGAAGTATTGCTCAGCTTCCTTTGACTAAATATCAGAATGCCCCTAGTTAGGGAGGTGTGCCAACTAAGGGTGTTGGCTGCCTAATTGGCATTATGTGTACATTAACCTAGGGAGACAGTGATTATGGCGTACCAGTATAATCAGTATCGGGCAAATGTTCTCATATATTTGGGGAAATACACAGGAGGTGATCCTATAGAAAGGGGAACAAGTTGGTCAGATGGCATCTGTTGAGTTTCTCCTTTCCATATTTTACTACAAAAAAAATGGTAATGTTGGAATTGATGAGATGTTGTGACTTGAAGTACTCATCCATCCAAAACACCCACACATGTTTTTCTCTGAAACACTGACTCTGAAAGCTAAACCGTATATATCTTCCTTGCGGACAAGAAGTATGTGTTGGTAGCAAAAAAACTGAAAAGCTCTGCTGTTGGAAAGAAACAAGCAAGGGTAATAATAATAACGACAACGCAGCGATGGCATCCATTAATGTGTAAGACCGTTTCTCTGTCCGTCCTTAAGGACTTCCTTCCTTTTAAATCCAATATATTCCCACTTTTACAAGGCATAGGCATGTCACTTTGAAAGTACTCTTTTACCAATTGATTGATTGATACATTATGAAACAGGCAATGAGGGATAATCCACTAGATGAAGATACTTGTGGAT